>OZ018390.1:1903514-2236837 GCA_963969525.1 Ontholestes murinus | reverse complement strand
GTAGTTTAAGTATCATTGTATATGTAGGGTGGGTGGGTGGCCACTATCCCACGCACCCATACTCTCGCTTATGTTTTACTGATTGGAGGGTGGGATAGTGGCCACCCACCCACCCTACATATACATTTAAACTCAAACTACATATTGCGTTTGGTTTTTTCGCTCTATTCAAATAATTAGGAATTGTGTTTCTGTAAACTTAACAACGATCAGTGGATTTAGTACCTTTGTATATGTAGGGTGGGTGGGTGGCCACTATCCCACCCTCCAATCATATAATAACGCGCCTGAATGTAACTAAATTTATAAGCAAATTCACTAAGATAACTGAATCATTTATTTATGAATTGATTTAGTTTATGTACTTTTAAATTCAATATACTCTCGCTTATGTTTTACTGATTGCAAGGTGAGATAGTGGCCACCCACCCACCCTACATATACATTTAAACTTAAACTACATATTGGGATTGGTTTTTTATCCCTATTCAAATAAATAAGAATTCTGTTTCTGCTAACTTAACAAAGATCAGTAGCTTAAGTATCATTGTATATGTAGGGTGGGTGGGTGTCCACTATCCTATCCTCCAGTCATTTAATAACACGCGTGAATGTAACTGAATTTACAATCACATTTACCGAGATAACTGAATAATTTATCAATGAATTGATTTAGTTTATGCACATTTAATTACAATATACTCTAGCTAATACATTTAAACCTAAACTCTTTATTGGGTTTTGTTTTTTGGTCATATTCAAAAGATTAGGAATAATTTTTTTGCAAACTTAACAACGATCAGTGGAATTAGTACCTTTCTATATGTAGGGTGGGATAGTGACCACCCACCCACCCTTCATATACATTTGAACTCAAATTCTATATTGGGTTTGATTTTTTGGCCATATTCAAATATTTAGGGATTATGTTTCTGCAAACCTAACAACGATCAGTAATCTAAGTATCATTGTATATGTAAGGTGGGTGGGTGGCCACGATCCCACCCTCTAAACATATAATAACGAGCGTGAATCTATCTGAATTTTATAATCAAATTCGCTGAGATAACTCAATAATTTATCTGTGAATTAATTTAGTTTATGTACCTTTAATTTCAATATACTCTCGCTTATGTTTTACTGATTGAAGGATGGGATAGTGGCCACCCACCCACCCTACATATACATTTATAACTTAAACCATGTATTGTGTAAGTTTTATGGCCACATTTAAATCAATACAAAATTATGTGCCAGAAAATTAAACGACGATCAGTAGTTTTAAACAACATTATATATGTAGGGTGGGTGGGCGTCCCCTATCCAATTGTTTCATTATTTAATAGCCCGTATGAATGTAACCAAATTTATGACGACACCTGAATAATTTATTTATGAATTTATACAGTTTATGTACATTTGATTTCAATATATACTCTCTTATGTTTTACTGATGGAAGGGTAGGATAGATGCCACCCACCCACCCTACATATGGACAGAAACTCAAACTAAACACTGCGTATGTTTTTTGCCAAAAAAATAATCATACTATAGGAGAGAATTTAATAAAAAGATGATAAATATGTAAAAATTATACCACTCAGTAATAATACTGTTAGCAGAAAAATAGACGAATGTTGTGAAGATATTGAAAAACAACAACAAAAATATGAAAACAAGAAAATTCTCGGTGCAAATGGATAAATCAACTTTGAGAGAAGGCAATGATGCAGTATTGATAACTTTTGTAAGATATATTGATAGAGGGCATTTTGTTGAAGAAATGTTGTTCTGTAAAAGATTAATAAGCACCACTACCTCCAAAGATATAAATATATATATATATATATATATATATATATATATATATAATAAGCTAAAAAACTACTCAGATGTCAATAATATACCAATGAAAAATATAACATCGTGTGCTGCAGATGGTGCTTTTAAAGAGGACAAGAAAAATTGCTGCTTAAAATTGATGAAAGATGAGAATCCAGAAATGATTCGTGTGCATTGTGTTACTCATAGGGAAAACTTGGTAGCTAGAAACATCTCGCCTTTTCTAAATGAAGTACTACATTCACTAATAAAGTGTATCAATGCTATTAACGCTAATGCCAAATGTGAGCGTCTCTTCAAGCTATTTTGTGACGAATGCAGACCATGTGAGACTTTAACTTCACACAAGTACGATGGTTCTCTAAAGGGAACTGCTTGAAAAGATTTATGGAACTGTTTGATACTCTTGGTGATTTTTAGTGACAAACCTGAAATTAAGTATTTGTTAACAGACGATTGTAAAGCACTTGTAAGTTATTTATCCGATATCTTTGAAAACGTAACTGGAAGAAATAAATAAAACTCTTGTCGATGCAAAAGCGAACATATTTGGTTTCATTACCCGTATTGAGTTTTAAATTAACAACAAAAACTTTGAACAGTTTATTGGATCCCAACTTGTTATTGTTGATCATCTGAAAATTCTATCGGCTAATTTAAACTTTCTGACTTACAATAAATTGATTTTCCAACATAGATAATGCAGCCAATGTTAGTAGATTTGTGTGATATATCAAATATGCAGTATCAAGAAAAACTCGCAGAAATGCAAAATGTTGAGTCAGTTAAAACTTTATTTTATACAAAAGGCAGAAATAGAAAAAAATACGTAAATTCAACCAAATGTGTAAGAAAACTATTGTTACCGTCTACACATTCATATTTAGCTGAATGTGGATTTAGTGCTGTATATGATTTATTGGTAAGACAGAAATCATCTGGATATAACACAAGCCTTGAGACTAAAGCTAACAAAATTAGAACTTAACATAAAATCTCTGTGCAGAAAGCATCAAGTGAAAGGATCACATTAAATTAAAATAATAAATTAATATAGAAAAATCTTTATTAAACTTATTTCGAATTTGAATTTCAGTTTTGTAAATTTTACTTACTGTGTTTCGTTAACAATTTCCTAGTGATTTCTTCCTAAATCCTATCATTTAAGTTTCTTAAGTGAACAAGGGGGTCATAAGAAATTTAGAAATACTTAGGTGGGGCATGGCACAGAAAACACTGCTCTAATCCATACGAGCGTGAATGTAACTGAATTTATAATCAAATTCGCTCAAATAACTCAATAATATATTAATAAATAGAAAAAACACGAAAATATATTCGTAAAATCTACAACAAATGAGTCTTATTAAGACTACAAGAACAAATCACTTTTGAAACAACTACTTCTCTAGCTAATAATTCGACAGACATTGAATGAGACAAAAGTAATTTGCGTGTTACAAAATAGCAAGGCTATCAAAGCAACACTAGTTTGAACGTATTTCTTTCTGTAAAATGAACTAAAATGATTGAATGTACGTTAAAATAGTTTGTGAGTGACTATACTATGGTAATAGTAAAAAGAAATGAATTTAGGTTTATGTAATTAAAAATAAATTAGCAAAAGCAATTAAATAATTAAATACTCAATTTTATAACCATCTGTAGACACGTGTTTCGATATTTCAATCTCTTCAGTACAGCTTTATTATAAAATTGATTTTAAATATAAATAAAAACGTTTACTAAAATAAATATAATGAAAAATAAATAACTTACTTAGATATGCACGGCAACTGACACAATAATGAAATATAATCGACTGAAGGTCTTATTTATACCTGCATGGATTACTGAATTCTACGGAAATAATTACGTTGTATTATTCAATGTCTGTCGAAGTATTAGCTAGAGAAGTAGTTGTTTCAAAAGTGATTTGTTCTTGTAGTCTTAATAAGACTCATTTGTTGTAGATTTTACGAATATATTTTCGTGTTTTTTCTATTTATTAGTGAATTATCTACAACGTAAAGGACTTATATATTTTATTATTCAATAATATATTTTTTGAATTGATTTAGTTTATGTACTTAAAATTTCAATATACTTTCCAACTTATGTTTTACTGATTGGTGGGTGGGATAGTGGCCAACCACCCACCCACCCTACATATACATTTAAACTTATACTGCGTATGGTTTTTTGACCATATTCGAATCAGCGTGGATTGTTTGCCTGGAAACTAAATCACTATCAGTAGTTTGAGTTTAAATGTATATGTAGGGTGGGTGTGTAGCCACTATACTACCCACCAATTAGTAAAACATAAGCAAGGGTATATTGAAAGTAAAATTACTTACAGTAAAGCATTCCACAAATATGTTTTTATTAATTTATCCAAGTTTGATTATAAATTCAGTTATGACGTGTATGAATGTAATTGAATTTACAGTCAAATTTACCGAGACAACTAAATAATTTATTTATGAATTGATTTAGTATATTTACTTTTGATTTCAATATACTCTCGCTTATGTTTTACTGATTGGAAGGTGGGATAGAGGCCATCCACCCACCCTACATATACACTTAAATTTAAATTGTATATTTGGTTTGATTCTTTTGGTCATATTCAAATAATTAGGAATTATGTTTCTGCAAACTTAACAACGATCAGTGGTTTTAGAACCTTTGTATATGTAGGGTGGGTGGGTGGCCACAATCCCACCCTCCAATCATTTAATAACGCGCGTGAATGTAACTTAACTTATAAGTAAATTCGCTGGGATAACTCAATAATTTATCTGTGAATTAATTTGGTTTATGTAACTTTATTTCAATGTACACTCGCTTGTGTTTTACTGATTAGAGGGTGAGATAGAGGCCACCCACCCACCCTACATATACATTTAAACTTAAACTACATATTGGGTTTCGTTTTTTGGTCATATACAAAAAATTAGGAATTATATTTCTGGAAACTTAACAACGATCAGTAATGTAAGTATCATTGTATATGTAGGGTGGGTGGGTGGTCACTATTCCACCCTCCAATCATGCAATAACACACGTGAATGTCACTGAATTTATAAACAAATTTACGAGACAATACAATCATTTAATTATAAATTGATTTGATTTATGTACTTTTAATTTCAATATACTTTCACTTATGATTTACTGATTGAAGAGTGGTATAGTGGCCACCCACCCACCCTACATATACATAAAAACATAAATTAAATTGCGTATGGTTTTTTTTTGGTTCTATTAGAATCAACAAGAATTATTTATCTAAAACCTAAACAACGATTAGTAGTTTAAATATCATTATATATGTGGGATGGGTGGGTGGCCACTATCCCACCCTCCAATTATTTAACAACACTCTAGAACCCAAATGAATAAACAATTAAATTTACCGAGACAACTCAATAATTTATCTATGAATTTATTTAGTTTATGTACTTTTAAATTCAATATACTCTCGCTTATGTTTTACTGATAGAAGGTGGAATAGAGGCCACCCACCCACCCTACATATAAACTTAAATTTAAAGTCTATATTGTGTTTGTATCTTTTGGTCATATTTAAATAATTAGGAATTATGTTTCTGAAAACTTAACAAGGATCAGTAGTTTAAGTATCATTGTATATGTAGGGTGGGTGGGTGGCCACTATCCCACCCTCTAACCATGTAATAACGTGTGTGAATATAACTGAATTTATAAGCAAATTCATTGAGATTACTGAATAATTTATTTATGAATTGATTTAGTTTATGCACTTTTAATTACAATATACTCTCGCTAATGTTTTACTGATTAGAGGGTGGGATAGAGGCCACCCACCCACCCTACATATACATTTAAACATAAACTACAAAGTGGGTTTAGTTTTTTTGGTCATATTCAAAAAATTAGGAATTATGTTTCTGGAAACCTAACAATGATCAGTTATGTAAGTATCATTGTATATGTAGGGTGGGTGGGTGGCCTCTATCCCTGTATGTAACTGAATTTATAAGCAAATTCACTGAGATTACTGAATATATTTATTTATGAATTGATTTAGTTTATGTACTTTTAATTTCAGTATACTCTCGCTTATGTTTTACTGATTGGAGGGTGGGATAGAGGCCACCCACCCACCCTACATATATATTTAAACTTAAAGTATACTCTGCGTATAGATTTTGGCCACCTCCAAATCATTAGGAATTCTGGTTCTGCAAACATAACAACGATCAGTAATGTAAGTATCATTGTATATGTAGGGTGGGTGGGTGGCCACTATCCCACCCTCCAAACATTTAACAACACTCTAGAATCCAACGGAATATACCATCAAAATCACCGAGACAACTGAATAATTTATTTATGATTTGATTTAGTTTATGAACTTTTGATTTCAATAAACTCTCGCTTATGTTTTACTGATTGAAGGGTGGGATAGAGGCCATCCACCCACCCTACATATACATTTAAACTATAAATCTCGTATGGTTTCTTGGCCACATTCCAAACAGTAGGAATTATTTTCCTAGAAACTAAACCACGATCAGTAGTTTAAGTAACATTGCATATGTAGTAGGGTGACCAAAAAATTGTTCTCGCATTTCGGAATCGACAAAGATTTTCTGAACATTGATCCTAGTTTGTGGAAATCAAATGATGAATATAGTAAAATCAAAAGCATATTTATTACAGTTGCGCGTGATAAATGACACAGCTGAAAGAGCCGTAGCGTTGGCTAAAATGTTTAACACTTTGATTACGAATTCAGAAGAGCAAAAGCAGTACCTATATAAATATGTGCCTAGTCATCAACAGCAATTTCCGAATGCTAAGAAATCTAATCTTAGAAAATTGAAACAAATTTGTGAGAGCACTATAAAATGTAAATACTTGGACTACCTCTCAAAAATTCAATTGTTTAAACCTTACCTTGACCACGTTTTGAATTAAAAACATGTTTTGCACATGAGATATGCTATTAGAATGTTAGTACTTAATTTCATAAGTGTTTAATGAATAAAGACAAAAATCTTGAAATCGCCCCTCAGAGCACCTGGACGAAATTCCGGGTTATAGACAGTGGGAGGTACCACTATGGCGCACTAAGTCTTACATGTATTCTTTAGTGTTTAAGATCGAAAACTGCGATGAAGTCATCTGTCAACCGAAGTTATACGTCAAGTTTTACGAAAATTTTGACCAAAATTAACATCTAAAAATGCACGCTGCGTTTCAAATACCGCCAATATTACAAGTTTAATAATCAAAACCTTTTTTTATCATGTTTTTCAATGGAAAAGTACGCTACGGCAACTTAGTAATGAGTTTTGGAAATGTCACAGAGTTTTATCCGCCGAAAAAACAGATTTTCAGGTTTTTCTTCATACTTTTGATTTGAGCGACCTCTAAACATAAATCAAATAACCTGATATTTGGTAATAGGACTCCTCAAGGATTACTACTACTAATTCCAGAAGAATAGCCGATTCTAAAATAATTTCTTTTGGTCACCCTAATATGTAGGGTGGGATAGTGGCCATCCACTATCCCACCCTTCAATCATACAATAACTCACCTTAGTATAACTGAATTTTTAATCAAACTACAGGAATTATTTGTAACTTTGCATTACGTCAATATTAAGAGTCTTATGGTTTATGTTTTATTGTTTAAAGGGTGGAATTAAGGAAATCCACCTACTCTACACGTACATTACAAACTTAAGTTGTGTATTTTGTCCTTTTTTGATTGTTGATATTTTTGTAGTTAAGTATAAGCAATGGTGGTAATTCGTTAACGAGGTGCTTAAGTATTTTTTTTTTTTTTATTTTCGTGTAAGAGAAGGCATGCGGTGCGTAATTGCAGTGGCGTCCGGTTGCGAAACGGGCCGACCGGGTACGAGAGGAGGGTATGGGAATCATCGGAGGCGATCTCTCTGGACGCGTAATGATATATTAATAGCCAAGAGAGCTACTAGTATGTAAAATAGCCTTATAATCTATATGGAGCGGTGGATATTATTCAGCCAGAGGCGATGACCACAATTCACACCGAGCGGCCCACGAGTACTACCGGCGCACAGTACTCGGCGAGCGGTGCGTACCTTCCTACACGCCTGCGTCTTCCGAGCCTCTCTCATGTCTATAATGATGTATGCGGGAATGCGCAGAGGCGGTGGCAAGATGGCGGCGTGGGGCCCGGGGCAACACGCTCTATATCATGTTGCTGCTGCCGCTGCCGCTATTAATAGGGATGGCCCGGGGCGGCGCAACTACCGTTCGTTCATTCCGACAAATCTAATTAGCACCGCACCCCCCGGGCCCCCGGTGGCCGTTTTCCGAGAAGGCCGGGTACACTGACTGCCCCGCCGCGAAAAACCGTTTCCCAGAAACGTCGTGCCGTATGCCATTACGTTAGAATACGTTAGAAGACAACACTTTCGCATAACCTCAAACCTTTCGTCGGTACGATCGGAAGAAAAAGTTGCGCGCCGCTGGCACGCCGTCGTCTGCTTCTGCTGCTGATGCTGCTGAGGTTTTTCCGCTCTTAATTAAGAATGTAGAGGACGGAAACGGCTGATTTACGGCACGACAATACGTGATTCCATAGTTTAATTGCCGTTCGCCAATAATTACCCGAGCCGCTCTTATTAAGCCATAAAATACGTTCCGGGCATAGCTTGGGCCTTATAGGGCTCACCACTTTAATTGGACCGTGTTATATTATTAATTTTCTTTGTCTCTATGCTCCTTTATATGCGGATTGAATTTTAAGCACGTTTACAGTATTGGCATCAATAAAAACGGAGATTCAAGATTTACATAAGTTTTTTGGGCTAATATTTCTTGAAAATAATATCCAAAATAATGGAAACCTTCTAACACTCAAATTTTTGATGGCTACTATTTGGTGATGCATATTTTCTTTCAAATAGGGTATAGAAGGTGGTCTATTAGCGTAAACTTTAGATTTGAGTTCACTCCACAGGAAAATGTCTATAGAGGATTGTGTGGAGGCCATCAATTTTCCTAGAGATTAATTTGTTGGACGTGTGTGACATTGCTCCGTCCTGCTGGAATCATACTTTTTGGTTATATCCGTTTATGTCTAAGTTTAATTTCACATAACGTTCCGAATGGAAATATAAACTTTCTTTTGAAGCAGACTGTAGTTTATGGTCATTTGTATCTGAATCGCTAATGGTATCGGGCATTTTTTTTATTACGATTATTTTTACCGCATCTCCTTTCAATTTACCTTTACCGATTCGACATAAAAATCCCGCAGATGGTTGGCGCGGTGATGAGAGGAAAGGGGAGAAACCCTCACATCGTCGCCGTCGCTTTGATTGCTTCATCAAGAGCGACTTTATTATATTTGAATTTTTTACGGTGCCTCGTCGGGTCGTTAAAGAGTGGATGTCTGTGTGTGTGTGTGTGTGTGTATGCGCGTATATAAAATCCGTGGACAGGATGTGGCGGAGAGCAGAGAGAAAAAGAGCGCGCGCGCTCTCCGGAGGAATAACTTAATCCGCCGGAGCAGGAGGGCATTTGCATGATACGCCAGTAAAGTTTGAGGTAATGATGTGCCCCTCGCCGTTTTATGGTTTCATCTAAATATGTCGCCCCGATGCGATGATACGTCGCCGTTCCCCGCCTAACGAGTAATAACGCGCGAACACGCCATAGCCACGTCGTTTTATCGATGCCCGAAGATCTTCTTCTTCTCGCTTCTTCGGCAACGCGCCGAAGAAGGAATGCGCCGAAACTGGTGCACACACTGCGGTTTTAATCGTTACGACGATACTAGAACTTAATGGGTGCAGGCTAATTAAAACAATAATCAAGTAGGCACAATCTATAATGCATAAATTCATGAAAGAAATGCAAAAAACACGTATCTTTCAAATTTAAAATAAAGTTTCTTTGGTTAATTACAAATTTAGTATTTAGTCATTAGTCTTTAGTCTTTAGTCTTTAGTCTTTAGTCTTTTTCTTTAGTCTTTAGTCTTTAGTCTTTAGTCTTTAGTCTTTAGTCTTTAGTCTTCAGTCTTTAGTCTTTAGTCTTTAGTCTTTAGTCTTTAGTCTCTAGTCTTTAGTCTCTAATCATTAGTTTACTCTCTAGTCTTTAGTCTCTAATCATTAGTCTTTAGTCTTTAGTCTTTAGTCTTCAGTCTTCAGTCTTCAGTCTTTAGTCTTTAGTCTTAATCTTTAGTCTTTAGTCTTTAGTCTTTAGTCTTTAGTCTTTAGTCTTTAGTCTTTAGTCTTTAGTCTTTAGTCTTTAGTATTTAGTCTTTAGTCTTTAGTCTTTAATCTTTAGAATTTAGTCTTTAGCCTTTAGCCTTTAGCCTTTAGCCTTTAGCCTTTAGCCTTTAGCCTTTAGCCTTTAGCCTTTAGACTTTAGACTTTAGTTTTTACTCTTTAGCCTTTAGTCTTTAGTCTTTCGTCTTTAGTGTTTAGTCTTTAGTGTTTAGTCTTTAGTCTCTTTATTTTAGTCTTTAGTCTTTACTCTTTAGTCTTTAGTCTTTAGTCTTCCAATCTTTAGTCTTTAGTCTATAGTCTTTAATCTTTAGTCTTTAGTCTTTAATCTTTAGTCTTCCAATCTTTAGTCATTAATTTATAGTTTACAGCTTTTAACCTTAGTTTGAATTCTATAATATATATTTTAATTGGTTCATCATAGCCTCCAATAATGTAAAAAAAGAAAATCAAACTGATTGTTTACTTACCTTAAATCTCTATTTATAACTCACCGTATTTTTCATTTTCATTTTCGCTTTCATTTTTTCTTTCGTCCGCAATTGTTTCGGACGTAAAATAACATGTGAATACGCACCTTGATTGGTTAGGAATTCCGGTGTAAAGTAAAATAAAACGAGACCTTTTTTTTTATTTTGGTTTTTTTTTATCATCGCCAATTTATTATTATACACAAAAATATATATATAAAATTTATAGTTATGTACAATATCTAATATAAATATATATATGTATATAAATATCCTATCCTACGTTTACAACAATCGAATTTTTCACGCCGTTAAAAATGCGCGCGGTTCGAGTGTTTAAAACCACATTAAATATTAAAAAAAAAAAAAAAAACAAATCAAACATGCAAACCGCGCGCAGTCTTAAGCCAAAACAAAAAAAAAAACTAAAAACAAAAACAAGGACAAAATCACAGAAATTACATAAACTAACCAATCAAGCCTATATTTACATATTATTTTACGTAATTAGCTTAATTTATTGAAATGTATTCCAATTAGACGGATAACGATTGCGAGGCATGCGCGCGCCTCTTCCACCTTCAATTGTTTTGTTGTTTGTTTTGAGGAACGGCACGCGCTGGCTCGTAACGAAAAATATATATAAATTAGTCGGAATAAATAAATATCATACAAAAAAATATATATATAGAGAGAAGAAATAGCGCAATATACAAATTTAGAAATTAGAAAAAAAAACATTAAAAATTTACACCGGGCGAGCAGAAACGAATGAGCGAATAAATAAAATTTTTAATGTTTTTTTTATTGACGTGTTTGTTTGTGTTACTAAACAATTAAGAGAAATTTATACACAAAAAAAATTAAAATTTAAAAAAGTTAGATACGTTTTTAAAACTGTGGCGCTCTCTACAATAAAGGGTAAATCATTTCGATTCAAAGATATAATAAATAAAACGATTGGAATTGGTATATATACGAAGAGTGTTATTTTTAAGGCCATTATATTATTATGTATTTATCTATAAATTGGAGTTGATGTAAAAGAATTATAATTTAAAAAAAACAGAAATTCAAAAGGAAAAAAGAAGAGAAAAAGTTTATATCCACAGTTAAAACTCAAGAATAAAAAAAAATCAAATAAGCAAAACGCACAAAAAAAAAACTGAAAATAAAACCCATCATTTTTTCTGTAATGGTTCCAATGAATTTGGAATTTAATTTTAAATCAACTTCATATAATAATATTCCAAAATTGTACATACAATCCACTAATGTCAACAAAAATCACAGAATATTTTATCTTTTTTTTTAGCCAAATGCGGCAATATATCCTCAAAAGGAATTTGCACAAATATGCATATGACTTATGTCGTCTTGATATTAACTATTTAATATAGTCTGAATGGTATATATGTACAGTGGATTAGAATTTCCGCTATCTAAATATATTGGGCCTGAGTGGAAGAATACATAGCTGTGAAATGTGAACTTCGCCCTCAAGTCCTGTGAGCAAAATTTGTATGATTACTTTGTTTGGTTATATTATATGTAAAGTACTAATAGGACACTGTAAAGTGTAAATAAATAAATAAATAAATAATACACCATGAATTGAATGTACATGAATGATGTTATTAATAATTTCCAGGACTATGAAGTTGAATTTAAATAATTGGCCAAATTCATTTGGACAATCGCCGAAAAAAATGAAGACAGAAATGTGAGGTTTAAGTCTGTATATAAACTTTTTATTTTTCCTTTTGAGTTTCTGTTTATTTTAAATAATAACATCTGTTTAACTATTAATGTAAATATATTTTTTTAAATAGTGTTTTGCTAAAATTCTTATATACATGTAGCGTGGGTGGATGGCCAATAACTCTATCTTCATTTATTTTAATGCAGACAAATTATTTTCATAAATAAATTACGTTTTGTTGTTTCGTTAAAAATTATAAAGTAAAACTCTCGTCTATGTTTTACTGGTTGGAGGGTAGGATAGTGGCCACCCACCCACCCTACATATACAATTGTTACTACCCACAATCGTTGATTTCGTGTTGTTTTCCAAAATCATCAAAAACTACGAATGTTATGTAATTTCAAAATTCAAAAACGAGTGTTTTAGTTTATGTTTTATTGTATATGTAGGGTGGGTGGGTTACCACTATCCCACCCTCCATTTATTTTAACACAAACCACATATTTTCAATAGATAAATTAAGCGTTTGAAACTAATTTAAAGTAAAAGTTAATGTTTTTATAATCAAGAATTTATAGTGAAACTCGTGTGTAAGTTTTAGAGATTGGAGGGTGGGATGGTGGCCACCCACCCACCCTACATATACACTTGTTACTACCCACAATCTTTGATTTCGTGTTGGTTTCTAAAATTATCAAAAATTGCGAATGTTATTAATTTCAAAATTCAAAATCAAGTGTTTTAGTTTATGTTTTATTGTATATGTAGGGTGGGTGGGTGGCCACTATCCCACCCTTAATTTATTAGGACATAAACAAATTATTCTCAATTGATAAATTATGCTTTTTAAAATAATTTTCAGTAAAAGTTAATATTTTTATAATCAAGTATTTATAGTGTAAAACTCATGTGTAGGTTTTGGAGATTGGAGGATGGGATAGTGGCCACCCACCCACCCTACATATACAATTGTTAATACACACAACCTTTGATTTCGTGTTGGTCTTCAAAATCTTCAAAAAACTGCGAATGTTATGTAATTTCAATTGTGGGTGGCCACTATCTCACCCTACGTTTACTATAACATAAACAATACATTCTCAAATAATTATTTATGTTTTTGAAAATTATTTACAGTATAAGTTTATGTTTTTAAAATCAAGTATTTATAATGTAAAACTCGTGTGTGAGTTTTAGAGATTGAAGGATGGGATAGAGGCCACCCACCCACCCTACATATACAATTGTTACTACTCACAATCTTCGATTTCGTGTTGGTTTCTAAAATCATCAAAAACTGCGAATGCTATTTAATTTCAAAACTCAAAATCGAGTGTTTTAGTTTATGTTTTATTGTATATGTAGGGTGGGTGGGTTACCACTATCCCACCCTCCATTTATTTTAACACAAACCACATATTTTCAAAAGATAAATTAGTCGTTTGAAACTAATTTAAAGTAAAAGTTAATGTTTTTATAATCAAGAATTTATAGTGTAAACTCGTGTGTAAGTTTTAGAGATTGGAGGGTGGGATAGTGGCCACCCACCCACCCTACATATACAATTGTTACTATCCACAATCGTTGATTTCGTGTTGTTTTCCAAAATCATCAAAAACTACGAATGTTATGTAATTTCAAAATTCAAAAACGAGTGTTTTAGTTTATGTTTTATTGTATATGTAGGGTGGGTGGGTGGCCACTATCACACCCTTCACTTATTATAACATAAACAACTTATTCTTAAAAGATAAATTATGCTTTTAAAAATAATTTTCAGTTAAAGTTAATGTTTTTATAATCAAGTATTTATAGTGTAAAATTCACGTATGTTTTTTAAAGATTGGAGGGTGGAATATAACATATAGAGGCCACCCACAAACCCTACGTATATATTTTACTACCCACAAATATTGATTTGCGTTTAGTTTTCAAAGCCTATAGAAAAACTGTGAATGTTGAGTAATTTTAAATGTTCAAAACGAGTATTTTTGTATAAAGTTTATTTTGTATGTAGGGTGGGTGGGTGGTCACTATTCTACCCTCTATTTATAATCATATAAACAAACTAATGTCAGAAATAAACTATTTTTTTGGAAATTATTTAAAGTATAAGTTTAGGTTATTATAATCAAGAAATTATAGTGTAAATCTCGTGTGTAAGTTTTAGAGATTGAAGGATAGGATAGAGGCCACCCACCCACCCTACATATACAATTGTTAATATCCACAATCTTTGATTTCGTGTTGGTTTTCAAAATCATCAAAAACTGCGAATGGTTTTAAATCTCAAAATTCAAAATCGAGGGTTTCAGTTTATGTTTTATTGTATATGTAGGGTGGGTGGGTGGCCTCTATCCCACCCTCCATTTATTTTAACACAAAAAACCTATTCTCAAATGAAAAATTATACTTTTGAAAATAATTTACAGTAAAAATTAATATTTTTATAATCAAGTATTTATGGTGTGAAACTCGCGTGTAAGTTTTAGAAATTGGAGGGTGGGATAGTGGCCACCCACCCACCCTACATATACAATTGTTACTACTCGCAATCTTCGATTTCGTGTTGGTTTTCAAAATCATCAAAAACTGCGAATGGTTATTAATTTCAAAATTCAAAATCGAGGGTTTCAGTTTATGTTTAATTGTATATGTAGGGTGGGTGGTTGGCCACTATCCCACTTTCCATTTATTACAACATAAACAACATATTCTCAAAAGATAAATTCAGGCTTTAAAAATAATTTACAAATTTAGTTTTTTAGTTTAGTTTAGTTAAATGTTTTTAAAATCATATATTTATGAAGAAAAATTCCTGTTTATATTTTAGAGATTGAAGGGCGGCTTAGAGGGCACCCACCCACCCTTCATATATATTTTTAATCTCCACAATTATTGTTTTCCATTTGGTTTTCAACCAACTATTAAAAATTCAATTAATATTTTTGTTTCAATTTTCACACGTAATTAATTCATGGAATTTTTTATTAATAAAAAAGTTATAATTTTAACATCTGCTAAATTTCTTATGTAGAAACCCTCGCTTATGTTATAAAAAATGGAGGGTGGGATAGTGGCCACCCACCCACCCTACATATAGAATTGTTACTACTCACAATCTTCGATTGCGTGTTGGTTTTCAAAATCATCAAACACTGCGAATATCATTTAATTTCAAAACTCAAAAATCGAGTGTTTTAGTTTATGTTTTATTGTATATGTAGGGTGGGTGGGTAGCCTCTATCTCACCCTTCATTTATTATAACATAAGCGAAGGTTTTACCCTAAGAAATTTACCAGATTTTAAAATTATAACTTTAATATTATTAAAAATTTCCATGAAAATGTTAACAAAAATAAAATTTACTTAGAGAATGATTTTCATTATAATTTAATCCTTTTATACTCAAAAATTTATAAAATAAAACTCGTCTGTATGTTTTACTAATTGGAGGGTGGGTTAGAAGCCACCCTCCCACCCTACATATACACTTTACTACCAGCAATTAGTGTTTTTCGCTTGGTTTTAAAAATCTATATAAAATTGTGAATGTTGAGTAATTTTAAAAATTGAAAACGAGTGTTTTGTATTAAAATTAATTGTGTATGTAGGGTGGGTGGGTGGCACTATCCCACTCTTCATTTATTATAACATAAACAGATAATTCTCAGAAATATGCTTTTTGAAAATAATTTACTGTTAAAATTAATGTTTTTATAATCAAACATTTATTGAGTAAAATTCGTGTTTTGGTTTAAAAAATTGGAGGGTGGGTTCGAGACCACCCGCCCATCCTACATACGCAATTTTATTATCCACAATCATTGATTTTCTGTTTTTTTGTTTAAAACTTATAAACTATGAATGTAGGGTAATTTTAAAATTTAAAAACGAGTGTTTTAGTTTAAATTTTATTGTATATGTAGGGTGGGTGGGTGGCCACTATCCCACCCTTAATTTATTATAACACAAGCGAGGGTTCCTACATAAGAAATTTAGCAGGTGTTAAAATTATAACTTTTTTATTAATAAAAATTTCCATGAAATAAATTACGTATGAAATTTAAAAAAATATATAATTAAGACTTTTTTACCAGTGGGTGGGTATATATTATTCCACCTTACATTAATTTTATTACAAACCAATTACTTTCAAAAATAAACTTTGCTTATGCAATGATTTTCATTACAATTTATCGTTTTTATATTCAAAAATTTCAAAAATATAACACGCGCGTATGTTTTACTGATTGGAGGGTGGGTTAGAGGCCACCCACCCACCCTACATATGCAATTGTTAATACCCACAATCTTTGATTTCGTGTTGTTTTCCAAAATCATCAAAAACTGCGAATGTTATTTAATTTCAAAATTCAATGTAGGGAGTTTTCATTTAAGATTTATTGTATATGTAGGGTGGGTGGGTGGCCACTATCCCACCCTCCAAATTTATATAACATCAGCAAGGGTCATTTTTAAAATAACATTACCTTTTTTTCTAGTTTTGATATTTTAATTTTTTATAATATGAATAAATATTTTTTGGCTTAGAAATTTTGAATTTACTTATAAAAATAATGTTTTAATCAAGTTTTTTTAAAGTAAAATTTTCGGGTAAGTTATACCATTCAAGGGTGGTTTAGGGGTGACCCACCCACCCTACATAAACAATTTTATTGTTCATTGTCATTATTTTTCGTTTGGTTTTAAAACCAACAAAAAGTGTGAATGTTGATAATTTTATGATCTTTAAAGGAGAGAGATTTATAAAATATGTATCACAAAATGAAAGCCTCTACAATCAAGTCTTTAAAAGAGTGTGTAGCATAAGTGTTTATGTATATGTAGGGTGGGTGGGTATTCAAGAGACCTCAAATATTTGATTTTTTTGAAATGCAAGATTTTTACTTTGACAAAATCAAAATTCTAATAATTATATAATAATATAATTATAAGAAAACATACCTTAACAAAAAGTGTTAATAAAATTTATCTCTTAAACAAGTAGTTTTCGAAATATTGTAGTGTATATTTTGTGGATTTCATGGCCTTCTTGATGTACTTTTTCAAATCGGGTTTATACAGTAAGAAAATGTATAGGAAACGAGTGATGGCTAAAATTAACATTAGAATTGCCCAGAAAAGTGTTTTAGATAAATGCTAGCCTTATTAAAATAGTTTGTTTTGGAAATAATTACATTTTATAAAATCATCATGAAATTTTTTTGGGAAAATTAAAAATCCATCTATATGATAATTATGCGAAAACATAGCCCAACAAAAATTGCTAATGAATTTTTTCTGTAGAACCGAGAGTTTTTGAAATATTAAAGAATATAAAGCGCGGTTTTCATGGCCTACTTGATATACTTTTTCAAGTCGAATTTACACAGTAAAAAAATGTATGAAACATTAGTACGGATTGAAATTAGTATTACAACTGCAAAAATAAGTGTTTCGGATAATTAGCATCCGTATCAAAGTTGTCGTTTCCGAAATAATTACAATTTATAAAATCATTATAAAATTTTTTTGAGAAAATTAAAAATCCAACTAAATGATAATTATGCAAAAAGATAGCTAAAGAAAAAATGCTAATGAAATTTTTCTGTAAAATGAATTGTTTTTGAATTATTAAAGAGTATAATACGTGGTTTTCATGGCCTTCTTGATATATTTTTTAAAATCGAATTTACAAAGTAAGAAAAAGTATAGGACACGAGTGTGGGCTGAAAATGACATTATAACTGCACAGAAAAGTGTTTTAAATAAATGCAATCCCTATTATAATTGTCGTTTTCGAAATAATTACATTTTTAAAAATGACTAAAAAAATTGTTTGATAAAATTAAAAATCAAACTAAATTATAATTATGCGAAAACATAGCTCAACAAAAATTGCTAATGAATTTTTTCTGTAGAACCGAGAGTTTTTGAAACATTAAAGAATATAAAGTGCGGTTTTCATGGCTTTCTTGATATACTTTTTCAAATCGAATTTACACAGTAAAAAAATGTATAAAACATTAGTACGGATTGAAATTAGTATTACAACTGCACAAATAAGTGTTTTGGATAATTAGCATCCGTATCAAAGTTGTCGTTTCCGAAATAATTACAATTTATAAAATCATTATCAAAATTTTTTTGGGAAAATTAAAAATCCAACTAAATGGGAATTATGCAAAAAAATAGCTAAAGAAAAAATGCTAATGAAATTTTTCTGTAAAATGAATTGTTTTTGAATTATTAAAGAGTATAAAAGTGTAAATTTCATGGCCTTCTTGATATACTTTTTCAAATCAGATTTATACAGTAAGAAAATGTATAAAATATAAATGTGGTCTGAAATTAACATTACAACTGCACAAAAAAGTGTTTCAGATAAATGCAATCCCTATTATAATTGTCGTTTTCGAAATAATTACATTTTATAAAATAACAAAAAATATTTTTTGGGAATATTAAAAATCCAACTAAATGATGATTATCAGAAAAAATAGCTTAACAAAAATTGCTAATGAATTTTTTCTGTAGAACCAAGAGTTTTCGAAATATGAAAGAATGTAAAGTGCGGTTTTCATGGCTTTCCTGATTTACTTTTTCAAATCGAATTTACAAAGTGAGAAAAAGTTAAAGACACGAGCCTGGGCTGAAATTGATATTACAAGTATACAGAAAAGTGTTTTAGATAATTGCTATTAGTAACAAAGTTGTGGTTTTCGAAATAATTACATTTTATAAAATCATCATGAAATTTTTTTGGAAAAATTGAAAATCCAATTAACTGATAATTATGAGAAAAAATAGCTTAGAAAAAAATTCTAATGAATTTTTTCTGTAAAACGAAAAGTTTTTGAAATATTTAAGAGTTTCAAGTGCGGTTTTCATGGCTTACTCGATATACTTTTTTAGGTCGATCTTATAAAATAAGGAGTATTATTACCGACGAGTGAGGGCTAAAATTAACATATTAACTGTATGAAATAATGTTTTAAATAATTACAATCCGCATTAAAATTGTCGTTTTCAAAATATTCAAATTTTTTGAAATTAATGAATTATTTTTTTTGAGAAAAACGAAAATCTAATTAAATGATAATTATAAGAAAAAATACCTTAACAAAAAGTTTTAATGAAATTTATCTGTTAAATAAAGAGGTTTTGGAATATTGCAGTGTTTAATGTATAGATTTCATGGCCTACTTGATATACTTCTTCAAATCGGATTTTTACAGTAAGAAAATGTATAAATTACGAGTGATAGCTGAAATTAATATTAAAACTACACAAAAGACAGTTTTAGATAATTGCTATACGTATTAAAGTTGTCGTTTTCGAAATAATTACATTTTATAAAATGACTAAAAAATTTTTTTGGGAAAATTAAAAATCCAACTGAATGACAATTATGAGAAAACATAGCTTAGAAGAATATGCTAATGAATTTTTTCTGTAAAACGAATGATTTTTGAAATATTAAAGAGTATAAAGTGTGAATTTCATGGCCCTCTTGATATATTTTTTCAAATCGGATTTATACAGTAAAAAAATGTATAAGACACGAGTGATGGCTGAAATTAACATTACAATTGCTCAGAAAAGTGTTTTATATAATTGTTATCCATATTAAAGTGATCGTTTTCGAAATAATTACATTTTATAAAATCATTATGAAATTTTTTTTGGGAAAATTAAAAATCCAACTAAATGATAATTATGCGAAAAAATAGCCGAGGAGAAAATGCAAATAAATTTTTTCTGTAAAACGAATGGGTTTTGAAATATTAAAGATTATAATGTGCGGTTTTCATGGCTTACTTGATATACCCTTTAAAAACGATTTTATAAAATACCGTGTATTATTATCAATGAGTGAGTTTGTTTTTTCAAAAGAATTAGGTATTTACAATCCATATCGAAATTAATTCAGTAAGTAGTATTCATTTGTTTCCTTTTTTAACTAAAAATGTCATCTATTGTACAAATTCAATTAATGATGGTAAAAAATATGACCATCAATAATAGATAGTTAACTACATTTTAGAAAGATGGTATTTCCTAGTTTATTCGTCAACGATAATAATTACGTCATTTATTACGACCGTTAATATTTGGTACAATAAAAACTTACTGTCGATAGCGACAATTACAAAAATAATAAATCAATTAGTATCTTTTTATATTGATCACCATGTATTAACGGTCGTAATCATTCTTATAAATAATGGTGGTTAAAAAAACAAGATTTTCTTCACTTAATCTCTCCGAAATGAAGAGAGTATGTCATAATTTACCTATGATTGTTCGATTTTAAAAAAAACGAACCAAACCATCTCACCTCGTAAAACAATAAATAACGCGAGTTGAGATCGTCGAATGCGTTTTTTTGTCATTTTTTTTTAATGTTTTCATCATCAATATCTTCTTTTCTTCCTTTTTGTTTACATTTCTTTGCAATTTTTGTGTCGTCGTGTAGGTTATGTACAGGAATGCGTGTGCTTGTGTCGAATTGCTCTCCCGGCTCTCTCTTTTTCTCTCTTTTTTCTACGTGAAAAGCCCTCACCCTCATCCCTGCTTCCTTTTCGTTTTGGGCTTACCTGTGTGCAGGAAGAGGTGGTTCTTCAGGTTGGTGTGCTTCGAGAAGCCTCTGGAGCAGATGTGGCACTTGAAGGGCCACGAGCCGGAGTGGACGTACATGTGCGAACGTAGGTCACCAGGCGTGGGGAAGGATTTGCTGCACAGATTGCACTTGTGCGGTTTGTCCTGAAACAAAATTCAAAATGCAACAATAGACAAGTTTTCTTTAATAACTTTTACACTCATCACATCGTGTAACAATTGTGGTAGTGAAAAGTGTAAAACTTATATTACATACTATTATTACTAATTCCGCCAACTTAGATCGAACAAATAAGAAATAATCTACTGATCGAGGGCCAAAAGACCAATGGTCGATAGCCCGTTCACAAAAAAACACAACATGTAAATGCTATTATTATAAAAGGAGAAAAAAATGTGAATCAAGATATTTATTATTATTTATACTGATCAAGCAAGCTATGTAATGTATACCAAAAGATGTTAAAATCATCTACGCGTATGATACGAGTTAATTTAAATACGACTAGAGTAAAAAATTAGAATGATTACAATTACGGCCTTATTAATTCATCTGGGGATCAGTCAAGGATTCGAGGGGCGGAAACGATCCGTTTAATTTATGCGTGGGAGACTCACGCATCCGTAAACAACCACACACACACACCATTACAAAAGTAACCACGCAATTTATTATCAACACATAAAAAGAAGGGGATAAGAAATAACACGAAAAGATTATAATATGTAATGTTATGATGCAACTGTGAGAAGAAATAATTATTAAATTAGTCGACCTTATCAAAATGATTATGCATTTTTGAACAAGAATACGATTAGCAATGGTTGTAAACGTTAATTTACTAATTCTCGTGCATTAACAACAAACATTTTCACGTAAGAAAATAAATATATAATTTTTACAGATCATATTAGAGAACAATAAAAAGTATCTTATTTTTCTATAAAAATATTAAACCCTTATGTAATTTAATCATCATCCGGTGTAACGACAGGTAACACAAATCCGAAGGGATGATGTTGACAAGTGCACGCACACACACACACCACCTTTTCCTCCATCATCATTTGTATCAATTTACAACGTGTCCACAATATATATTTTTCCCCTCCGCCTAATCCCATCACTCGTAAATCTCCACCTTTCACAACCCTCCACCAACTGACTCTCAGGGTGCCTGTCAATGTGTGTGTGTGTGTGTGTGTATTCATTCAGAACCGGAGGAATCTAAAGAAAGCCAACGATAATAATCGTGATTATGATATAACACATGGTAAGGGTTGTTGAGCACCTGTTGTTGACTAATAAGGCGGAGCAGAAGGTGCATTATGTTTTCTATTTAATAACGAGGAACGGATGAACGCTGGCGAAGGTTAAAATAAAAAAGTTAAGGGTGTATCACCTCATGATTCGTATGTAGCATCTGTTTATAAAATATTATATCAGGGTAAAACGGTGATTGTATTTGAATGATTTCAATTATCTTGAAATTTTTATGTAAAACAAAGAGTTTCTGACTCTACAAAAAGTATTATACCTAATTACAATTCACATAAAACTTGTTGTTTTCCAAATAATTAAAATTTTCAAAATGCACAAAATTATTTTTTGGAAAATCTTAAAATTTAACTACATAATAATTATAAGAAAATTTAGCTTAACAAAAAGTTCTAATGAAATTTTTCAGTAAAACTAGGAGTTTTTGAAATATTTCAGTTTATAAAAGTGGAATTTGTTGCCTACTTGATGTATTTTTTCAAATCGATTTTATAAACTTAAGAGATTTATTAGACAAGAGAATTAACTGAAATTATTATGTTAATTGTACGAAGAAGTATTATACGTAATTACAATACACATAAAAGTTGTGGTTTTTGAAATAATTAAAATTTTCAAAATTAATGAAATTTTTTTTTGGAAAAATAAAAAATTTAACTACATGATAATTATAAGAAAAATTAGCTCAATAAAAAGTTCTAATGAAATTTTTCTGCAAAACGAAACGTTTTTGAAATATTGTAGTGTATATAGTGTAGATTTCATAGTTTACTTGATATACTTTTTCAGATTGATTTTATAAAATAAATAAATGCATTAGACACAAATAATGGCTACTATAAACATGTTAAATATGTTTTAGATGATTATAATTCACATTAAAATTTTAGTTTTCGAAATAATTAAAATTTTCAAAATGAATGAAAAATATTTTTGAAAACTTAAAAAATTTAACTACAGGATAATTATAAGAAAAATTAGCTTAACAGAAAGTTTTAATGAAATTTTTCCATAAAACAAAGAGTTTTTGAAATATTGCAGTTTATAAAGGTGGACTTCATTGCCTACTTGATGTAATTTTCCTAATCGATTTTATAAACTAAAGAGATTTATTAGACAAGAGTATCAACTGAAATTATTATGTTAATTGTACGAAGAAGTATTATACGTAATTACAATACACATAAAAGTTGTGGTTTTTGAAATAATTAAAATTTTCAAAATTAATAAAAACAATTTTTTGGAAAAATTAAAAACTTCACGATAATTATAAGAAAAATTAGCTCAATAAAAAATTCTTATGAAATTTTTCTGCAAAACGAAACGTATTTGAAATATTGTAGTGTATATAGTGTAGATTTCATAGCCTACTTGATATACTTTTTCAGATCGATTTTATAAAATAAGAAAATGCATTAGACAAGAATAAAGGCTACTATTAACATGTTAAATATTTACAAATGTGTTTTAGATGATTATAATTCCCATTAAAATTTTAGTTTTCGAAATAATTAAAATTTTCAAAATGAATGAAAAATATTTTTAAAAACTTAAAAAATTTAACTACATGATAATTATAAGAAAAATTAGCTTAACAAAAAGTTCTTATGAAATTTTTCCTTAAAACAAAGAGTTTTTGAAATATTGCAGTTTAAAAAGGTGGAATTCATTGCCTACTTGATGTATTTTTTCAAATCAATTTTATAAACTAAAGAGATTTATTAGACAAGAGTATCACTGAAATTATTATGTTAATTGTACGAAGAAGTATTATACGTAATTACAATATACATAAAAGTTGTGGTTTTTGAAATAATTAAAATTTTCAAAATTAATGAAATTTTTTTTTGGAAAAATTAAAAATTTAACTACACGATAATTATTAGATAAATTAGCTCAATAAAAAATTCTTATGAAATTTTTCTGCAAAATGAAAAGTTTTTTAAATATTGTAGTATATATAGTGTAGATTTCATAGTCTACTTGATATACTTTTTCAGATCGATTTTATAAAACAAAGAAATGCATTAGACAAGAATAAAGGCTACTATTAGCATGTTAGATATATAGAAATGCGTTTTAGATGATTATATTTTACATTAAAATTGAGGTTTTCGAAATAATTAAAATTTTCAAAATGAATGAAAAATATTTTTGAAAACTTAAAAAATTTAACTACAGGATAATTATAAGAAAAATTAGCTTAACAGAAAGGTTTGATGAAATTTTTCCATAAAACAAAGAGTTTTTGAAATATTGCAATTTATAAAGGTGGAATTCATTGCCTACTTGATGTAATTTTTCAAATCAATTTTATAAACTAAAACGATTTAGTAGACAAGAGTTTTAGCTAAATTTATTATGTTAATTGTACCACAAAGTGTTTTAAATAAATCAAATTCTCATAAAAATTGTGGTTTTCAAAATAATTTTCGAAATGCATGAATTTGTTTTTTGAAAAATTTAGAAATTTAACTTCACGATAATTATGAGAAAAATTAGCTTAACAAAAAATTCTAATGAAATTTTTCTGTAAAACCAAGAGAAATATTGTGGTGTAAAAGTGTAAATTTCATGACCTACTTGATATATTTTTTCTTACCGGTTTTATTAAATAGAGAGATGTATTACATGAGAGTGATGGCTGCGATTGGTATGCAAACTGAATAAAAAGTGCTTTGGATAATTACAATCCAAATTAAAGCCGTCATTTTCAAAATATTTAAAATTTTCGAAACGAATGAAATTTTATTTTAAAAAAAATTAAAAATTTAACTTCACGATAATTATGAGAAAAATTAGCTTAACAAGAAATGCTAATGAAATTTTTCAGTAAAATAAAGAGTTTTTGAAATATTGTGGTGTTAATTTCATGACCTACTTGATATACTTTTTCATATCAATTTTAATAAATAAGGAGAAGTATTAAACAAGAGTGATGGATACAATTGGAATATAAATTACATAGAAAAGTGTGTTGGATAATTAGAATCCAAATAAAAGCTGTAATTTTCAAAATATTTAAAATTTTCGAAACGAATGAAATATTTTTTTTGATAAATTAAAATTTTAACTTCACGATAATTATGAGAAAAAATAGCTTAACAAAATATCTTAATGAATTTTTTCTGTAAAACAAAGAGTTTTTGAAATATCGCAGCGTAAATGTGTAAATTTCAAGACCTACTTGATATATTTTCTCTTACTGGTTTTATTAATTAGGGAGATATATTAGGCAAAAGTGATGGATGTATTAGATGTGCAAACTGTATAAAAAGTGCTTTAGATAATTACAATCCAAATCAAAGCAGTCATTTTCAAAATGTTTAAAATTTTCGAAATGAATGATTTTTTTTTTTGGAAAACTTCAAAATTTAACTTCACGATAATTAAGAGAAAAAATAGCTTAACAAAAAATGTTAATGGTTTCTTTCTGTAAAACAACGAGTTTTTGAAATATCGCAAAATAAAAGTTTAAATTTCATGACCTACTCGATATACTTTTTCTTATCGGTTTTATTAATTAGGGAGATATATTACGCAAGAGTGATGGATGCGCTAGATGTGCAGACTGTACAAAAAGTGCTTTAGATAATTACAATCCAAATTAAAGCTGTTATTTTCAAAATATTTAAAATTTTCGAACCGTATGAAAATTTTTTTGGATAAATTAAAATTTTAACTTCACGATAATTAAGAGAAAAATTAGCTTAACAAAAAATGCTAATAAAATTTTTCTATAAAACAAAGAGTTTTTGCAATACTGCAGCGTAAAAGTTTTAATTTCATGACCTACTTGATATACTTTTTCATACCGATTTCATTAAACAGAGAGAGGTTTTACACGAGTATAATGGCTGCAATTCATATTCAAACTATATAAAAAGTGCTTTCGATAATTACAATCCAAATTAAAGCAGTCATTTTCAAAATATTTAAAATTTTCAAAATGGATGAAATTTTTTTTTTGGAAAAAATCAAAATTTAACTTCACGATAATTAAGAGAAAAATTAGCTTAACAAAAAATGCTAATGATTTTTTTCGGTAAAACAAAGAGTTTTTGAAATATCGCAGCGTAAAAGTGTAAATTTCATGACCTACTTGATATACTTTTTCTTTTTCGGTTTTAATAATTAGGGAGATATATTAGGCTAGAGTGATAGATGCATTAGATGTGCAAACTGTATAAAAAGTGTTTTAGATAATTACAATCCAAATCTAATCTGTAATTTTCAAAATATTTAAAATTTTCGGAATGAATGAAATTTGATTTTAGAACAATTAAAAATTTAACTTCAGGATAATTATGAGAAAAATTAGCTTAACAAAAAATCCTAATGAAATAATTTTGTAAAACAAAGAGTTTTTGAAATATCACAGCGTTAATGTGTAAATTTCATGACCTACTTGATATACTTTTCATACCGGTTTTATTAAACAGAGAGAAGTAATAGGCAAAATTTATGGCTGCAATTGATGTGCAAACTGTATAAAAAGTGTTTTGCATAATTACAATTCAAATCAAAGCTGTCATTTTCAAAATATTTTAAATTTTCGAAAAAAAATTAGAACATTTTTGGAAAAATTAGAAATTTAACTTGACGATAATTAAGAGAAAAATTAGCTGAACAAAAAATTCTAATGAAATTCTTCTGTAAAACAAAGAGTTTTTGAAATATTGTGGTGTAAACTTGTAAATTTCATGACCTACTTGATATACTTTTTCTTACAGGTTTTACTAAATAGGGAGATATATTAGCCAAGATTGATGGAATAATTTGAAATACAAACTGCATAAAAAGTGTTTCGTATAATTAGAATCCAAATTAATACTTTCGTTTACAAAATAATTAAAATTTTCGAAATGAATTAAATTTTTTTTTGGAAAAATTAAAAAATTAACTTCACGATAATTAAGAGACAAAATAGCTTAACAAAAAATCCCAATGAATTTTTTCTGTAAAACAAAGAGTTTTTGAAATATTGCAGTGAAAAAGTTTAAAATTCAAGACCTACTTGATATACTTTTTCATACCCGTTTTATTAAATAAAGAGATGTATTAGGCGAGAGTGATGGCTGCAATTGATATGCAAATGGTATATAAAGTGCTTTGGATAATTACAATCCAAATTAAAGCTGTCATTTTCAAAATATTTTAAATTTTCGAAAAAAATTAAAATTTTTTTTTGGAAAAATTAGAAATTTAACTTGACGATATTTAAGAGAAAAATTAGCTGAACAAAAAATCCTAATGAAGTTTTTCTGTAAAACAAAGAGTTTTTGAAATACCGCAGTACAAAAGTGTAAATTTCATGACCTACTTGATATACTTTTTCATACCAGTTTTATTAAATAATGAGAACTATTAAACGAAAGTGATGGCTGTAATTGATATGCAAACTGTATAAAAAATGTGTTGGATAATTAGAATCTGAATCAAAGCTGTTGTTTACAAAATAATTAAAATTTTCGAAATTAATGATTTTTTTTTTTTGAAAAAATATAATATTTAACTTAATGATAATTATGAGAAAAAATAGCTTAACATAAAATGACAATGAAATTTTTCTGTAAAACAAAGAGTTTTTGTAATTTTGTGATGTAAAAGTTTAAATTTCATGACTTACTTGATATACTTTTTCTTTTTCGGTTTTATTAATTAGGAAGATATATTAGGCAAGAGTGATGGATCTATTAGATGTGCAAACTGTATAAAAAGTGCTTTAGATAATTAGAATCCAAATCAAAGCTGTATTTTTCAAAATATTTAAATTTTTCAAAACGAATGAAATTTTTTTTTTTTTAAATTAAAAATTTAACTTTACAATAATTACGAGAAAAAATAGCCTAACAAAAAATCCCAATAAAATTTTTCTGTAAAACAAAGAGTTATTGAAATATTGTGATGAAAGTGTAAATTTCATGACCTACTTGATATACTTTTCATACCGGTTTTATTAAACATAGAGAAGAAATAGGCAAAAGTTATGACTGCATTTGATGGTCAAACTGTATAAAAAGTGTTTTGCATAATTACAATTCAAATCAAAGCTGTCATTTTCAAAATATTTTAAATTTTCGAAAAAAATTAAATTTTTTTTGGAAAAATTAAAAATTTAACTTGACGATAATTAAGAGAAAAATTAGCTTAACAAAAAATGCTAATGAAGTTTTTCTGTAAAACAAAGAGTTTTTGAAATACCGCAGTACAAAAGTGTAAATTTCATGATCTACTTGATATACTTTTTCATACCAGTTTTATTAAATAATGAGAACTATTAGACGAAAGTGATGGCTGTAATTGATATGCAAACTGTATAAAAAGTGTGTTGGATAATTAGAATCTAAATCAAAGCTGTTGTTTACAAAATAATTAAAATTTTCGAAATTAATGATTTTTTTTTTTTGAAAAAATATAATATTTAACTTCATGATAATTATGAGAAAAAATAGCTTAACATAAAATGACAATGAAATTTTTCTGTAAAACAAAGAGTTTTTGTAATTTTGTGATGTAAAAGTTTAAATTTCATGACTTACTTGATATACTTTTTCTTTTTCAGTTTTATTAATTAGGAAGATATATTAGGCAAGAGTGAGGGATGTATTAGATGTGCAAACTGTATAAAAAGTGCTTTAGATAATTAGAATCCAAATCAAAACTGTATTTTTCAAAATATTTAAATTTTTCGAAACGAATGAAATTTTTTTTTTTGAATTAACAATTTAACTTTACAATAATTACGAGAAAAAATAGCCTAACAAAAAATCCCAATAAAATTTTTCTGTAAAACAAAGAGTTATTGAAATATTGTGATGAAAGTGTAAATTTCATGACCTACTTGATATACTTTTTCATACCGTTTTCATTAAATAGAGAGAAGTATTAGACACGAGTGATGGCTGAAATTGATGTGTAAACTGTATAAAAAGTGCTTCAGACAATTATAATCTAAATCAAAGTTGTAATTTTCAAAATATTTAAAATTATCGAAACGAATGAAAAATATTTTTTAAAAAATTAAAAATTTAACTTCACGATAATTAAGAGAAAAATAATAATAACAAAAAATACCAATGAAATTTTTTATTAAAACAAAGAGTTATTGCTATATTTTCAAAATAATTAAAATTTTCGAAACGACAGAATTTTTTTTAGAAAAATTTAAGGTTAAACTTCAAGATAATTAGGAGAAAATTTAGCTTAACAAAAAATCCTAATGAATTTTTTCTGTAAAACAAAGAGTTTTTGAAATATTGTGGTGTAAACGTGTAAATTTCATGACCTACTTGATATACTTTTTCTTTTTCGGTTTTATTAATTAGAGAGATATATTAGGCAAGAAGGGTGGATGTATTAAATGTGCAAACTGTATAAAAAGTGTTTTGGATAATTACAATCCAAATCAAAGCTGTCATTTTCAAAATATTTAAAATTTTCGAAATGAATGAAATTTTTTTTGGGAAAAATTAAAAATTTAACTTTACGATAATTTGGAAAAAAATTAGCTTAACAAAATATGCCAATGAAATTTTTCTGTAAAACAAAGGGGTTTTGAAATATTACAGCGTAAAAGTTTAAATTTCATGATCTTCTTGATTTACTTTTTCATACCGGTTTTATTAAATATGGAAAAGTATTAAACAAGAGTGAAGGCTGCAATCGGTATGCAATTTGCATAAAGTAGTGTTTTAGATAATTTGAATCCAAATCAAAGCTGTCATTTTCAAAATATTTAAAATTTTCGAAATGAATGACATTTTTTTTAGAAAAATTAAAAAATCAACTTCACGATAATTAGGAGAAAAAATAGCTTAACAAAAAATCGTAATGAAGTTTTTCTGTAAAGCAAAGAGTTTTCAAAATATCGCAGAGTAAAAGTTTTAATTTCATGACCTACTTGATATACTTTTTCATACCAATTTTATTAAACAGAGAGAGGTTTTACACGAGTATGATGGCTGCAATTGATATGCAAACTACATAAAAAGTGCTTTGGATAATTACAATCCAAATTAAAGCAGTAATTTTAAAAATATTTAAAATTTTCGAAACAAATGAAAAGTTTTTTTGAAAAAATTAAAATTTTAACTTCACGATAATTATGAGAAAAATTAGCTTAACAAAAAATCTTAATGATTTTTTTCTGTAAAACAAAGAGTTTTTGAAATATCGCAGCGTAAAAGTGTAAATTTCATAACCTACTTGATATACTTTTTATTTTTCGGTTTAATTAATTAGGGAGATATATTAGGCAAGAGTGATGGATGTATTAGATGTGCAAACTGTATAAAAAGTGCTTTAGATAATTACAATCCAAATCAAAGCAGTCATTTTCAAAATATTTAAAATTTTCGAAATGAATGATTTTTTTTTGGAAAACTTCAAAATTTAACTTCACGATAATTAAGAGAAAAAATAGCTTAACAAAAAGTGTAAATGGTTTTTTTCTGTAAAACAACGAGTTTTTGAAATATCGCAGCATAAAAGTTTAAATTTCATGACCTACTCGATATACTTTTTCTTATCGGTTTTATTAATTAGGGAGATATATTAGGCAAGAGTGATAGATGCATTAGATGTTCAAACTGTATAAAATTACAATCCAAATCTAAGCTGTCATTTTCAAAATATTTAAAATTTTCGAAATGAATGAAATTTTTTTTTGGAAAAATTCAAAATATAACTACGCGATAATTATGAGAAAAATTAGCTTAACAAAAAATCCCAATGAAATTTTTTATTAAAATAAAGAGTTTTTGATATATTTTCAAAATAGTTAAAATTTTCGAAACGACAGAATTTTTTTTAGAAAAATTTAAGGTTTAACTTCAAGATAATTAGGAGAAAAATTAGCTTAACAAAAAATCCCAATGAAATTTTTCTGTAAAACAAAGAGTTTTTGAAATATTGTGGTGTAAACGTGTAAATTTCATGACCTACTTGATATACTTTTTCTTACCGGTTTTATTAAATATGGAGATGTATTAGCCGAGAATGATGGAATAATTTAAAATGCAAACTGCATAAAAAGTGTTTTGTATAATTATAATCCGAATTAATACTTTCGTTTACAAAATAATTAAAATTTTCGAATTGAATTAAATTTTTTTTTGGAAAAATTAGAAAATCAACTTCACGATAATTAGGAGAAAAAATAGCTTAACAATAAATCTCAATGATTTTTTTTCTGTAAAGCAAAGAGTTTTCGAAATATCACAGTGTAAAAGTTTAAATTTCATGACCTACTTGATATACTTTTTTTTACCCGTTTTATTAAATAAGGAGATGTATTAGGCAAACGTGTTGGCTGCAATTGATGTGCAAACTGTATAAAAAGTGCTGTAGATAATTAAAATCTAAATCAAAGTTGTAATTTTCAAAATAATTAAAATTTTCGAAATGAATGAATTTTTTTTTTGGAAAAATTCAAAATTTAACTTCACAATAATTAGAAGAAAAATTAGCTTAACAAAATATACCAATGAAATTTTTCTGTAAAACAAAGAGTTTTTGAAATATTGCAGCGTAAAAGTGTAAATTTCATGACCTACTTGACATACTTTTTCTTACCGGTTTTATTAAATAGGGAGATGTATTAGGCGAGAGTGATGACTTCAATTGATATGCAAACTGTGTTAAAAGTATTTTGGATAATCACAAGCCAAATCAAAGCTGACGTTTTCAAAATATTTAAAATTTTCGAAAAGAATGAATTTTTTTTTTGAAAAAATAAAAATTTAACTTTACGATAATTAAGAGAAAAATTAGTTTAACAAAAAATCCCAATGAAATTTTTTTGTAAAACAAAGAGTTTTTGAAATATCGCAGCTTAAAAGTTTAAAATTCAAGACCTACTTGATATATTTTTTCTTACCGGTTTTATTACTTAGGGAGATATATTAGGCAAAAGTGATGGATGCACTAGATGTGCAAACTGTATAAAAAGTGATTTAGATAACTACAATCCAAATTAAAACGGTTGTTTACAAAATAATTAAAATTTTCGAAATGAATTAAATTTTTTTTTGGAAAAATTAAAAATTTAACTTCACGATAATTATGAGAAAAATTAGCCTAACAAAAAACCCTAATGAAATTTTTCTGTAAAACAAAGAGTTTTTGAAATATCGCAGTGTAAATGTGTAAATTTCATGACCTACTTGATATACTTTTTCTTTTTCGGTTTAATTAATTAGGGAGATATATTAGGCAAGAGTAATGGATGCATTAGATGTGCAAAATGTGCTTTAGATAATTACAATCCAAATCAAAGTTGTAATTTTCAATATATTTAAAATTTTCGAAACGAATGAAAAATATTTTTGAAAAAATTAAAAATTTAACTTCACGATAATTAAGAGACAAAATAGCTTAACAAAAAATCCCAATGAAATTTTTCTGTAAAACAAAGAGTTTTTGAAATATTGTGGTGTAAAAGTGTAAATTTCATGACCTACTTGATATACTTTTTCTTATCAATTTGAATAAATACCGAAAAGTATTAAACCAAATTGGTAAATATCATTGGTATACAAATTGCATAGAAAAGTGTGTTGGATAATCAGAATACAAATCAAGGCTGTAATTTTCAAAATATTTAAAATTTTCGAAAAGAATAAAAAAAATTTCTGGAAAAATTAAAAATTTAACTTCATGATAATTAAGAGAAAAAATAGCTTAACAAAAAACCCTAATGAAATTTTTCTGTAAAACAAAGAGTTTTTGAAATATTGCAGTGAAAAAGTTTAAAATTCAAGACCTACTTGATATATTTTCTCTTACTGGTTTTATTAATTAGGGAGATATATTACGCAAAAGCGATGGATGCATTAGATGTGCAAACTGTATAAAAAGTGCTTTAGATAATTACAATCCAAATCGAAGCAGTCATTTTCAAAATATTTAAAATTTTCGAAATGAATCAATTTTTTTTTGGAAAAATTCAAAATTTAACTTCACCATAATTATGAGAAAATTTAGCTTAACAAAAAATCCTAATAAGATTTTTCTGTAAAACCAAGAGTTTCTGAAATATCGCAGCGTAAAAGTGTAAATTTCATGACCTACTTGATATACTTTTTCATACCGTTTTTATTAAATAGAGAGAAGTATTAGACGCAAGTGATGGCTGAAATTGATGTGTAAACTGTATAAAATGTGCTTCAGATAATTATAATCTAAATCAAAGTTGTAATTTTCAAAATATTTAAAATTTTCGAAACGAATGAAAAATATTTTTGAAAAAATTAAAAATTTAACTTCACGATAATTAAGAGACAAAATAGCTTAACAAAAAATCCCAATGAATTTTTTCTGTAAAACAAAGAGTTTTTGAAATATTGCAGTGAAAAAGTTTAAAATTCAAGACCTACTTGATATACTTTTTCATACCCGTTTTATTAAATAAAGAGATGTATTAGGCGAGAGTGATGGCTGCAATTGATATGCAAATGGTATATAAAGTGCTTTGGATAATTACAATCCAAATTAAAGCTGTCATTTTCAAAATATTTTAAATTTTCGAAAAAAATTAAAATTTTTTTTTGGAAAAATTAGAAATTTAACTTGACGATATTTAAGAGAAAAATTAGCTGAACAAAAAATCCTAATGAAGTTTTTCTGTAAAACAAAGAGTTTTTGAAATACCGCAGTACAAAAGTGTAAATTTCATGACCTACTTGATATACTTTTTCATACCAGTTTTATTAAATAATGAGAACTATTAAACGAAAGTGATGGCTGTAATTGATATGCAAACTGTATAAAAAATGTGTTTGATAATTAGAATCTGAATCAAAGCTGTTGTTTACAAAATAATTAAAATTTTCGAAATTAATGATTTTTTTTTTTGAAAAAATATAATATTTAACTTAATGATAATTATGAGAAAAAATAGCTTAACATAAAATGACAATGAAATTTTTCTGTAAAACAAAGAGTTTTTGTAATTTTGTGATGTAAAAGTTTAAATTTCATGACTTACTTGATATACTTTTTCTTTTTCGGTTTTATTAATTAGGAAGATATATTAGGCAAGAGTGATGGATCTATTAGATGTGCAAACTGTATAAAAAGTGCTTTAGATAATTAGAATCCAAATCAAAGCTGTATTTTTCAAAATATTTAAATTTTTCAAAACAAATGAAAATTTTTTTTTTTTAAATTAAAAATTTAACTTTACAATAATTACGAGAAAAAATAGCCTAACAAAAAATCCCAATAAAATTTTTCTGTAAAACAAAGAGTTATTGAAATATTGTGATGAAAGTGTAAATTTCATGACCTACTTGATATACTTTTCATACCGGTTTTATTAAACATAGAGAAGAAATAGGCAAAAGTTATGACTGCATTTGATGTGCAAACTGTATAAAAAGTGTTTTGCATAATTACAATTCAAATCAAAGCTGTCATTTTCAAAATATTTTAAATTTTCGAAAAAAATTAAATTTTTTTTGGAAAAATTAAAAATTTAACTTGACGATAATTAAGAGAAAAATTAGCTTAACAAAAGATGCTAATGAAGTTTTTCTGTAAAACAAAGAGTTTTTGAAATACCGCAGTACAAAAGTGTAAATTTCATGACCTACTTGATATACTTTTTCATACCAGTTTTATTAAATAATGAGAACTATTAGACGAAAGTGATGGCTGTAATTGATATGCAAACTGTATAAAAAGTGTGTTGGATAATTAGAATCTAAATCAAAGCTGTTGTTTACAAAATAATTAAAATTTTCGAAATTAATGATTTTTTTTTTTTTGAAAAAATATAATATTTAACTTCATGATAATTATGAGAAAAAATAGCTTAACATAAAATGACAATGAAATTTTTCTGTAAAACAAAGAGTTTTTGTAATTTTGTGATGTAAAAGTTTAAATTTCATGACTTACTTGATATACTTTTTCTTTTTCAGTTTTATTAATTAGGAAGATATATTAGGCAAGAGTGAGGGATGTATTAGATGTGCAAACTGTATAAAAAGTGCTTTAGATAATTAGAATCCAAATCAAAACTGTATTTTTCAAAATATTTAAATTTTTCGAAACGAATGAAATTTTTTTTTAAATTAACAATTTAACTTTACAATAATTACGAGAAAAAATAGCCTAACAAAAAATCCCAATAAAATTTTTCTGTAAAACAAAGAGTTATTGAAATATTGTGATGAAAGTGTAAATTTCATGACCTACTTGATATACTTTTTCATACCGTTTTTATTAAATAGAGAGAAGTATTAGACACGAGTGATGGCTGAAATTGATGTGTAAACTGTATAAAAAGTGCTTCAGACAATTATAATCTAAATCAAAGTTTTAATTTTCAAAATATTTAAAATTATCGAAACGAATGAAAAATATTTTTTAAAAAATTAAAAATTTAACTTCACGATAATTAAGAGAAAAATTAGCTTAACAAAAAATACCAATGAAATTTTTTATTAAAACAAAGAGTTATTGCTATATTTTCAAAATAATTAAAATTTTCGAAACGACAGAATTTTTTTTAGAAAAATTTAAGGTTAAACTTCAAGATAATTAGGAGAAAATTTAGCTTAACAAAAAATCCTAATGAATTTTTTCTGTAAAACAAAGAGTTTTTGAAATATTGTGGTGTAAACGTGTAAATTTCATGACCTACTTGATATACTTTTTCTTTTTCGGTTTTATTAATTAGAGAGATATATTAGGCAAGAAGGGTGGATGTATTAAATGTGCAAACTGTATAAAAAGTGTTTTGGATAATTACAATCCAAATCAAAGCTGTCATTTTCAAAATATTTAAAATTTTCGAAATGAATGAAATTTTTTTTGGGAAAAATTAAAAATTTAACTTTACGATAATTTGGAAAAAAATTAGCTTAACAAAATATGCCAATGAAATTTTTCTGTAAAACAAAGGGGTTTTGAAATATTACAGCGTAAAAGTTTAAATTTCATGATCTTCTTGATTTACTTTTTCATACCGGTTTTATTAAATATGGAAAAGTATTAAACAAGAGTGAAGGCTGCAATCGGTATGCAATTTGCATAAAGTAGTGTTTTAGATAATTTGAATCCAAATCAAAGCTGTCATTTTCAAAATATTTAAAATTTTCGAAATGAATGACATTTTTTTTAGAAAAATTAAAAAATCAACTTCACGATAATTAGGAGAAAAAATAGCTTAACAAAAAATCGTAATGAAGTTTTTCTGTAAAGCAAAGAGTTTTCAAAATATCGCAGAGTAAAAGTTTTAATTTCATGACCTACTTGATATACTTTTTCATACCAATTTTATTAAACAGAGAGAGGTTTTACACGAGTATGATGGCTGCAATTGATATGCAAACTACATAAAAAGTGCTTTGGATAATTACAATCCAAATTAAAGCAGTAATTTTAAAAATATTTAAAATTTTCGAAACAAATGAAAAGTTTTTTTGAAAAAATTAAAATTTTAACTTCACGATAATTATGAGAAAAATTAGCTTAACAAAAAATCTTAATGATTTTTTTCTGTAAAACAAAGAGTTTTTGAAATATCGCAGCGTAAAAGTGTAAATTTCATAACCTACTTGATATACTTTTTCTTTTTCGGTTTAATTAATTAGGGAGATATATTAGGCAAGAGTGATGGATGTATTAGATGTGCAAACTGTATAAAAAGTGCTTTAGATAATTACAATCCAAATCAAAGCAGTCATTTTCAAAATATTTAAAATTTTCGAAATGAATGATTTTTTTTTTGGAAAATTTCAAAATTTAACTTCACGATAATTAAGAGAAAAAATAGCTTAACAAAAAATGTTAATGGTTTTTTTCTGTAAAACAACGAGTTTTTGAAATATCGCAAAATAAAAGTTTAAATTTCATGACCTACTCGATGTACTTCTTCATACCGGTTTTATTAAATAGCGAAAAGTATTAAACAAAAGTGAAGGCTGTAATTGGTTTGAAAATTGCATAACATAGTGTTTTGATAATTAGAATCCAAATCAAAGCTGTCAAAATAATTAAAATTTTCGAAATCAATGAAATTTGTTTTTTGGAAAATTAAAAATTTAACTTCACGATAATTAAGAGAAAAATTAGCTTAACAAAAAATGCTAATGAAATTTTTCTGTAAAACAAAGAGTTTTTGAAATATCGCAGCATAAAAGTTTAAATTTCATGACCTACTCGATATACCTTTTCTTATCGGATTAATTAATTTGGGAGATATATTAGGCAAAAGTGATGAATGCACTAGATGTGCATCAAAATCAAAGCAGTAATTTTTAAAATATTTAAAATTTTCAGAATGAATGAAATTATTTTTTGTTAAAATTCAAAATTTAACTTCACGATATTTAAGAGAAAAATTAGTTGAACAAAAAATTCTAATGATTTTTTTCTGTAAAACAAAGGGTTTTTGAAATATTGTGGTGTAAACGTGTAAATTTCATGACATACTTGATATACTTTTTTATACCGGTTTTATTAAATAGGGAAACGTATTAAACGAGAGTGAAGGCTGCAATTGGTACGCAAATTGCATAAAAAAGTATTTTAGATAATTATAATCCAAATAAAAGCTGTTATTGTCAAAATATTTAAAATTTTCGAAATGAATGAAATTTTTTTTTTGGAAAAATTAAAAAATTAACGTCATGATAATTATAAGAAAAATTAGATTAACAAAAAATGCTAATGAAATTTTTTTAGTAAAACAACGAGTTTTTGAAATATTGTGGTGTAAAAGTGTAAATTTCATGACCTACTTGATATACATTTTCATACCGGTTTTATTAAACAAAGAGAACTATTAGACGAGTGTGATAGTTGCAATTTATATCGAAACTATATAAAAAGTGCTTTGGATAATTACAATCCAAATTAAAGCTGTCATTTTCAAAATACATAATATTTTCGAAATAAGTAAAATTTTTTTTAGAAAAATTAAAAATTTAACTTCACGATAATTATGAGAAAAATTAGCTTAACAAAACATGTCAATGAAATTTTTCTGTAAAATCAAGAGTTTTTGAAATATCGCAGCGTAAAAGTGTAAATTTCATGACCTACTTGATATACTTTTTCTTACCAGTTTTATTTAACAGAGAGAAGTAATAGGCAAAAGTTATGGCTCCAATTGATGTGCAAACTGTATAAAATATGTTTTGCATAATTACAATTCAAATCAAAGCTGTCATTTTCAAAATATTTAAAATTTTCGAAACAAATTAAAAGTTTTTTTGGAAAAATTAAAATTTTAACATCACGATAATTATGAGAAAAATTAGCTTAACAAAAATTGCTAATGAAATTTTTCTGTAAAATCAAGAGTTTTTGAAATATCGCAGCGTAAAAGTGTAAATTTCATGACCTACTTGATATACTTTTTCTAACCGGTTTTATTCAATAAGAAGATGTATTGGGCGAGAGTGATGGCTGCAATTGATGAACAAACTGTATAAAAAGTGTTTTGAAAAATAACAATCCAAATCCAAGCTGTTATTTTTAAAATATTTAAAATTTTCGAAATGAATGAAATTTTTTTTTAGAAAAATTAAAAATTTAATTTCACGATAATTATGAAAAAAAATTTTTTTTTTAAACATTGATAATGGTCACTTTGTGTCCGAAATATATATCTGTTAATTTAAATAAAATTGTGAAGAAAGGTTTTTAGTGCTTTTTAATTAATGAAAAAAATTAGCCTAACGAAAAGTTCTAATGAAATTTGCCTCTAAAACAAAGAGTTTTTTTAATATTGTGGTGTATAAATTGAGGCTTTCATGGCCTACTTGATATACCTTTTAAAATCGATTTTATAACAATAATAAGACGTATTAGATAGGAGTGATGACTGAAATTACATTTTAACTGTGTGGGAAAGTATTTTAGATAATTATAATCGACATTAAAGTTGTCGTTTTTGAAATAATTAAATTTTTCGAAACGAATGAAATATTTTTTTTGAGAAATTAAATAACTTCGCGATAATTATGAGAAAAATTCGCTTAACAAAAAACGCCGATGGAATTTTTCTGTAAAACAAAGTGTTTAACGTGTAAACCAACTGTTATTAATTTTGGAAATTTCGTAGTTAAAGAAGCGACGTTGCCGAGCTCCGGTGGTGGTAATTTATGATCCCGGATCGTGTTCCGTCAGGTAGCCGGAGCCGGGTTACAAATGACGGACAAGTATCTACTATTATCAGATGATTTAAATATGTGCACGCATACGTTAGGAATCTCCCTTTTTGGCCCCAATCGGCATTTTATAAAGATCGGGCGGGCGCTGTGTTAGTATCAACAAACCATTAAACATGACAGGCCCTAATATTTATGACAGAGAGTGAGCCGAGAGTGAATGGTGTTATATTACCGCTTCTTGAAGTAGATACGGTCTGCCGTATACCCAAAAATTGGTATATTATTTCAAAGGAAATGTTACATTGATTTTATCAAAAAATAATCATATAATATTTATATTATACTAATTTTTCAGGTATTTGCTTAAAATTAATTTCGGATATTGATTTTACGCAAAGTTATTACAATATTATTACCAGCTGAATGCAGGGCGGAAATAAATCAGCTTATTTAAATTAAATAACAAATATTTATTATTTGGTTATTAAACGATTTTCAGTTTTGAAATGTTCTGAAATTTTTTTATATGATTGATGGTAAAAGCTATTACTTTTTTATGCGTCTTGGAATTATGAACGTTAAAAGAAAGTTTACAGTTATCTGAAAACGAATCGTGTGTGTCAGTACTAATTAACCGGGTGTTCCTCAGTGATAAAACACAATATGTAAAGATTGATAACCATATATCGAATGTAATTATTGTTTCTTCTGGTGTACAGCAGGATTCCCACAGTGGGCCCTTATAATTTTTATTATTTATTAATGTTTCATCTCATTTAGTTTCATGTAATTTTCTTATTTACGCTTCAATATTTAAAAATTACATTTTCGCGCAAAAGGAATTGTATTGTTTTCGACTATCGTATAAATAATTTAATAAATAGTAAAAATAAATGTTTAAGTCTGTGTATGTACCGCGCGCGCATATTACTATATTGCTATTTTTGTAATCTTTTAACACTCTATCTGTACATTTGCATAGATTAGGTCATTTAATTAGAATGCGTTTTAATTCTCTATTCTACAAATTAGATTTGATTAGATAGTATACTTATTATGTTTCGTATATGTATTTATCACGTTCTTGAATCTAGTTATAATTTAGCATTTTCCATTATAGTACTACTTATTATTTTGTGCATTATGTAAAAAGTTGATCACGTTAATAAATATTACTACTATTATAATAATAAATTATTAATATTAATATCTTGCTTTAAAATAATTAAAAATGTACTATGAATAGGTGATTTTTTGTTCTTTTATCAAGGCTAATTCAATTTGTTTGTCGGGAAATAGTTACTTCGGTTTTCTCTTATGTAAAGTACGAAAGCATCTTTCAAAATTTTGAATAGTCTAATAATTGTAATTTAACTAGATACAGTTTTCTAATTTTGTACAAAATAAATAAGAAATAGTAAAATGACTTACTCTGCTTATCAACTGTACCTTTAAGTTAACTCGTTTTAACAAGAATAGTGAGTATGTGCCTTTGAACTCTGTAATTTTAGAACGCTTGTACTTTTCAAAGCACTGAACTTTTTCTTTTGTGGTGTAAGCTTGTAAAACTCAAATGGTATATAATAAAAACCCTTACTCGGTAAAGAATTTATGTTACCTTTATAACAGATGTGTACGGCAAAAAAATATATGTTCATCAATTTGTTCCACTCGAAAATTCAAAAATATACCATTTTACATTTCATTATAGTCGCACCCTTTAGTATTATATTTTATATACAATTGGAGTAATTTAAAATTATCAGTTTATTTTACGAAAATACAAATTAAATAATGTAACACATAAAAATCTATAAAATAGCTATCGACTATAGGTCATTTCATCCTTTCAAAATATCTTTATTAACTTTTAGAACTATTTAAAAATAATCAATAATTTTTATTCTTTATCTTCATAATAACTCCAATGTTATTTAATTTAATTTTATATTTAGCTATTTTTAAGGATTTGATATTTCTGTAAATCAATTAAGAATACGGTTTTATTTGTATCTATTAATTAAATATAAATAAAACGGCTTTAAAGTATTAATTATACATTCTTCGTTATTGTTGATGATTTTATTTTATAATGTAAAGAACATGATATCATACATATACTATTATTACATTTTTTAATGAAAAAAGAAATAATCAAATTCTATCCATATAATAGTAAATGCGATTTTAAATTTACTAGCATATACAAATAACAATTGCATTGTATATAATACTGGGCACTTAAACGGTCCCTTTTCTTGTTGCGGCACTAGTGTAGGAGTGTTTATAATATCGAGTAGGCCCGATACCAGATGTGTACGGCAAAAAAAAGCCGAGGCCACAAATCCATCCTGGCCAAACAAAATTTATGACTTGTTTACACTTGTTCACGCCATTAAAAACATGTAACGAAACCTGCGGCGGAATCTTTTAGGGCCAAGAATGAGTAGTGCCCATACGTTTCGTTTCGTTTCGTCTCGTCTCATTTCGCTCCTTATCCGCTCCTCGCGCCAAACACAAATCGATCCGGACGACCGTGATTGATGGACGTGACGGTATCGGCTTGCTCCACATCGTGACCTCCGAGAAGGATTAACCATCCTTACCAACCTTACCAACCTCTGTGTGTACATACCGTATATCGAAGAAAAATAAATGAAAAGACTCTTCTAAAGTATCACCAATTAAGAAAAATCTTCACAACTTCCAAAATTGTAGTTGTTAATTCTATGAAGAAGATAATCTATCATTTTCATAGAATTAAAAACTACAATTTTTGGCAGAGAGAATGGTTGCGACCGTTACTACGTGGTAATCCATACGTAGTGAATTTTTTAATTCAAGTAAGTATAATTTTTGGTAAAGATAATGGTTGCTACTTAGTAATAGTAAACAGAGTAAATTTTTCAATTCATGTATGTAAGTACAATTTTTGCACTAAATGATTGTTATAATACTTTAATTACTATTAAAAACATTGAGCAATTGTCGGGCTACGGTCGAACGAATATCCTTTCACACACACACACTTGCAGACGCAGAACACACCATCATTATCGGCCTTTATATTCCATTATGTTTGAGGCCCTTCCCTTTCATTCTTTTCCCTTACGGCGAAGGTTACCGCCGTGGCGTCTTCGCCGTCTTCACCGGAGCATGACTCTTCGAAAAGTGGTTCCCACGACGGAGCGGACCGTTTCTGCCCACTGCCCTACATAATCAAGATAGTCCCTGATCGGATTGAATAATTAACGCACACGCTCACATACACAAGGAGAAGAATTTATGTAATCCCGGCACGGCAAAACTAATTACAACATTTTATCGCCCCGCCGCTGACTTACCTTCTTCCTTCTTAGGTGGACACAAGAGTGCGTGGGAACGGTGCGTTGCTAATCAGCGCCGGGGGATCGAACGGAAGGCGAAAATTTGACATGTGCTGTAGGTGGATCGGTTTGAGCGAGTTTTAATTGAGACGAAGGTTGATTCCAAATTATAAAACAATCAAAACATAACAACAAGGTGGTGCAGTCATTTGTAGGTTGTTGGTGCGGTCCACAACTGTCACACTCATTAAAATTGCAACAGTTTTCTAGCACCAGTAATTGATTCATGATTTATGCTCACTTACTCGCCTTTCACTCTTTTTGAAACGGTGATTCATGAACTAATTTATTATTCTTGTATGGATTTGAAATAAACACGTGCCAGGAAATTGAAAATAGAAAAATTGTTTATTGTTTAGGTATTAAATATTATTTAACGTTACAACGTTGTCATATTTCCGTATCGTTGGTGAACAGCAATTTATTTGAATGGTAGGTAATCACGGGAGCAGGAGATATTGCCGGTGGAACATTTGTCGTGGCGTCACGAGTGACAAGTGATGGACAAGCTACAAGACCGATTGATGATCGAGATACCTACCCGCGGTGTGTGTACCGACCGGCGATCCAACAGCCAGCTACAAGCTTATCCAGAGCGCACACGTGTTTCCTATTCCGATTCCGTGTTGTGCACGATCGGACCTAATTACCGCGCTGTGCTTACATTACAGGGCCACAGCTAGGAAACTCGGGGGATACCAGATCGGAAAATCCTTACAGAGATGCTTATTATGTGTAATGTCTTATGGTGAGAAGGTAAGGAGCGAGTCAGGATAAGTCATTATCGGTCACACTCGACCGGCGCCTCTTGACCGTTAAAGTTAAGGGCCGCGAAGGTAACAGAGAAAGAAAGGATGGTAAAGTGTGGGAAAGACGGCCGGTGTCGGGTCTCCCTGTCTGTCTGGCCGCAACAGGTGCCCTCACTTCCGGCCCTCCAAGACGTTCCCAGTTCGATACCGATCGTGCGATAACGGCACTTCCTAACGTCCATTTTACCTTTTTTTGTCTTACGCGAAAATTGAGAATAATTTTACCACAAATTCTTACGCTACAAAAAAATCGTTTTTCTCATGCTCGATTATTTAACGACCGTGGCTAAAATTAATTAAGACGAAAGGAATAACAATAATAACGGTGCAGGGCTACCGTATCGACCATCATCCGACAGCACGATGAAAAAAATATGCGGAACAAACACAACGGAAAAGGTTGATGATGAAAAAAAAAACGGTACGACCGCCATAAATCATAGAAGTCGCGTTTTACGGGCAGTCGATTAGTCACGGGGCGTTTATAAGGTGTGCAGCATTTCACTTGAGCGTTAATTAAACTCGGGCGCAGGTGCCCACGAACTTGAATAGATAAACAAATGAAATAGAAGACAGTTAAACTGCTTTTATTTCCAAAGTCCAAAGATTTCGATTAATTTGATGGTAAAATTATTCATATTCTAGATAGGATTTAAAAAGGCATATACAAAAAAGTACCCTAAACTGTCTGCAATCAAATTCTAAATCCAAATTTTAGATTGTTTAAGTTGTAACCGAGTAAAATATCAAAGAGCAATATGAAATGTCAAAATTTTTTACTTTAAAGTTCAAGTATTGTAAATGCTTTAAGATTTTGATTCATTTGATGATGTGTATAATTATTCCATTAACCATTTGGTATTAAGTTTTTTTAAAGACATGATAAAATATTAAACCCAAATTTGGGTTTATATTTCCAAATCCTTTGAAGAAGAGGACTAAAATTTAGAAGTTTAAGATCTTTCAGATTTTCGTTGGATCAAAATACTTACTTTGATGTGCGTCATCCGATGGTAGTAGAGGTTGGACGATGCTGTGAACCTCTTCAGGCAGACTGGACACTGGTGTGGCTTCTCGCCGCTGTGGATGCGCCGGTGCGTGTTCAACGAAGACGACGTGCTGAAACCCTTGCCGCAAACCATGCACACGTGCGGTTTTTCACCTGAAAAACACGAAATACAAAAACACTGATGATAAAAAAAAACAAGTAGGCGTGCTCACATGTAGTAGGCATGAAATTTCAGTACATTATCTAATTGCCTATGAGGAATATAAGCATTTTCATAAGTAATAAGCATGAGTTTTTCAGTACATCATCTAAAAACTTTGAGAAAAATCACTAGGTTTACTTATTCTAGTGAAAATTTTGTTGATTAACGTATGATTAACGTGTTACCACCACAATCATACAAACCACAGCTTTTGAAAATTTGGTTCCATCAAGAGAGTAGCAGAACAAGTATCGATTATAACCACAACTTTGTTTAGATTTTTAGTAAGATTGCAGTTAATAGTTGTCAACGTACTTTGAGTACAGAATACTAATAATCCATTAGATAATAAAATTAAAAACACAATTCATTAAATAATAAAGTTTAATTTCATTAATTTTAGTATTTGTATATACGTTTCACTATCACTACAAAGTGTAGAGTCACATGTATAATCAAGGTCACTTGATAAAAATCAACACTGCATTAATAAGTTAACATTATTAAGTGTTTAAAAGTGGTTATTGTCAATTTTAAAGTATTGTAAATATTTTGATACCATATGTACGTACCTGTGTGTGTTCGCATGTGTCTCTTCAGCAGTGACGGCCTGTCGAACGCTTTGCTGCAAACGGAGCAGGGCAGCAGCGTCCGTTCCCTCGGCCTCGCCCTCGGCGTGGGCGCGGGGGTGTGATGGTCGGGAAGGTCACCCTGCGAACTCGCCGCCGAACTATCCCCCGACACTGACTTGCCCTCGTCCTCGGCACTCGGTGGCGAACCCGACAACGCCCTCGACAGCAACGACATCGAAAGATCCAACGGAGAATCTGTAACAATATTTTAAAAACAGGTTTTATACATCAAAAATGTCAATTTTCTAACATAATAAAATTTCACCACTTAACATTCTCCTTTTTTACTGTCAAAACACGACAGTTTTCATCAAATAAAAGTGTCATTTTGTATTTTCACAAATCAGAATTTTATAATCTCGAAAAATATTAAATGAAAATCCACAAAACTGTTTTTCAGTACTATCACCTTAATCTAATAAATAAACACTATACGTTATCGTAAACCGCATTCTAATATCTCTTTTCGTATTCCTTTTATAGCATGACAAAAATTACATCTAGTCACCTAAGACATCAGTTTTTTGCGAATAACTTCTAATAAATAAACACTATACATTATTGAAAACCCCATTTTAATATCTCTTTTCGTATTCCTTTTATAGCATAACAAAAATTTCATCTAGTCACCTATGATATTTAGTTTTTTACGAATAACTTTCTCATTTATTATGATAAATTAGGCATGTTTATACTTAAATTTCTTAAAATTCAATAAGGAATCTGAATATTTAATTAATTTTTAATTTTAACTACATCAATAAATGTTTTATATAAATTGTATTTTTTCTTAATGCAGTTGTAATCTATGTAAAAAAATAGTATTAATTACTGAAAGCCGAATTTTAATATCATTTTTCGTTTAGCTTTAAGAAATTTTTAAAAATTGCATCCAGTCACCTTTGATATTTAGTTTTTTGCGTATAACTTTCTCAATTATTATGATACATTAGGCATGTTTATATTTAAATTTCTTGAAATTCAATAAGGAATCTGAATTTTGAATTAATTTTTAATTTCAACTACATCAATAAATTTTATATGAAAATTAATTGTTTTCTTATTTCGACTTTAATCTATGGAAAAATAGTATTCATTGGTGAAAAACCGTATTTTAATATCATTTTTCGTTTAGCTTTAAGAAATTTTCAAAAATTACATCTAGTCACCTATGACATTTAGTTTTTTTGCGTATAACTTTCTCAATTATTATGATACATTAGGCATGTTTATACTTATATTTCTTAAATTTCAATAAGGAATCTGAATGTTTAATTAGTTTTTAATTTCAACTACATCAAAAATTTTTACATGAAAATTGTTTTTTTCTTATTTCAACTTTAATCTATAAATAAATTAGTATCAATTGGTGAAAACTGCATTTTAATATCATTTTTCGTTTAGCTCTAAGAAATTTTGAAAAATTGCGTCAAGTCACCTTTGATATTTATTTTTTTGGAGATGACTTTTACAATTATTATGATAATATAAGCATGTTTATACTTAAATTCCTTAAAATTCAATAAGGAATTTGAATTATTAATTAATTTTTTATTTTAATTACATCAAAAAAGTTTTCATAAAAATTATAATTTTTCTTAATTCAATTTTAATCTATGAAAAAAATAGTATTAATTGGCGAAAACCGTATTTTAATATCATTTTTCGTTTAGCTTTAAAACATTTTTGAAAATGCATCTAGTCACCTTTCATATTTAGTTTTTTGGGTATAACTTTCTCATTAATTATACAACATTAGGCATGTTTGTACTTATATTTCTTAAAATTCAATAAGGAATCTGAATTTTTAATTATTTTTTAATTTTAACAACATCAATAAATTTTTCATAAAAATTATAATTTTTTGCTTAATTCAATTTTAATATATTAAAAAAATAGTATTAAATGGCGAAAGCCGTATTTTAATATCATGTTTCGTTTAGCTTTAAATTTTTTTTGAAAAATTGCATCTAGTCACCTTTGATATTTAGTTTTTTGCGTATAATTTTATTATTGATTATCATAAATTAGGCATGTTTATACTTAAATTTCTTAAAATTTAATAAGCAATCTGAATATCTAATTCATTTTTAATTTTAACTACATCATTAAATTTTACATGAAAATGATTTTTTTTCTTATTTCAACTTTAATCTATGGAAAAAATAGTATTCATTGGTGAAAAACCGTATTTTAATATCATTTTTCGTTTAGCTTTAAAAAATTTTCAAAAATTATATCTAGTAACCTTTGATATTTAGTTTTTTGCAGATAATTTTCTCACTTATTATGATAGTATAGGCATGTTTATACTTGAATTTCTTGAAATTTTATAAGGAATCTGAATTTTTATTAATTTTTAATTTTAACTACATTAATAAATTTTTCACAGATAATATAATTTTCCTTAATTCAGTTTTAATCTATATAAAAAATAGTATTAATTGGCGAAAACCGCATTTTAATATCATTTTTCGTTCAGCTTTAAAACATTTTTGAAAATGCATCGTCACTTTTGATATTTAGTTGTTTGCGTATAACTTTTTCAATTATTATGATAAATTAGGCATGTTTATACTTAAATTTCTTTCAATATAATGAGGAAGCTGAATTTTTAATTGATTTTTTATTTTAACTACATCAATAAATTTTTAATAAAAATTATAATTTTTCATAATTCAATTTTAATCTATGTAAAAAATAGTACTAATTAGTGAAAGTCGGATTTTAATATCATTTTTCGTTTAGCTTTAAGAAATTTTTAAAAATTGCATCTAGTTACCTTTGATATTTAGTTTTTTGCGTATAACTTTCTCAATTATTACGATAATATAGGCATGTTTATACTTAAATTTCTTGAAATTCAATAAGGAATCTGAATATTGAATTATTTTTTTAATTTTAACAACATCAAGAAATTTTATATGAAAATTGTGTTTTTTCTTCAACTTCAACTTTAATCTATGACAAAAGTAGTATTAATTATCAAAAACCGTATTTTAATATCATTTTTCGTTTAGTTTCAAGAATTTTTTTAAAATTGCATCTAGTCACCTTTGATATTTAGTTTTTTGCGTATAATTTTCTCAATTATTATAATAATATAGGCATGTTTATACTTATATTTCTCAAAATTCAATAAGGAATCTGAATTTTTAATTAATATTTAATTTTAGCTACATCAACAATTTTTACATGAATTTTTTTTTTCTTATTTGAACTTATGTAAAACTTAGTATTCATTGGTGGAAGCCGTATTTCAATATCATTTTTCGTTTAGCTTTAATTTTTTTTTGAAAAATACATCTGAACTTTTTATTAATTTTTAATTTTAACTACATCGAAAAAATTTTCATACATATTATAATTTTTCTTAATTCAATTTTAATCTATGTAAAAAATAGTATTAATTGGTGAAAACCGTATTTTAATATCATTTTTCGTTTAGCTTTAAAATGTTTTTGAAAAATGGATCTAGTCACCTTTGATATTTCGTTTTTTGCAGATAACTTTCTCAATTATTACGATAAATTAGGCATGTTTACACTTAAATTTCTTAAAATTCAATAAGGAATCTGGATTTTTAATTAATTTTTAATTTTAACTACATCAATATATTTTTCATGAACATTTAAATTTTTCATAATTTAATTTCAATCGATGTAAAAAATAGTACTAATTAGTGAAAACTGTATTTTAATATCATTTTTTGTTTAGCTTCAAGAAATTTTGAAAAATTGCATCTAGTCACCTTTGATATTTAGTTTTTCGCGTATAACTTTCTTAATTATTTTAATACCTTTGATATTTAGTTTTTTGCAGATGACTTTCTCAATTATTATGACAATATAGGCATGTTTATACTTAAATTTCTTGAAATTCAATAAGGAAGCTGAATTTTGAATTAATTTTTAATTTTAACTACATCAATAAATTTTACATGAAAAATAAAAATTTTCTTAATTCAATTTTAATCTATATAAGAAATAGTATTCATTCGTGAAAGTCGTATTTTAATATCATTTTTCGTTTAGTTTTAAAATGTTTTTGAAAAATGGATCTAGTCACCTTTGATATTTAGTTTTTTGCAGATAACTTTCTCAATTACTGTGATAATATAACCATGTTTATACTTAAATTTCTTAAAATTCAATAAGGAAACTGAATTTTTAATTAATTTTTAATTTTAACTACATCAATAAATTTTTCATAAAAATTATAATTTTTCTTAATTCAATTTTAATCTATGTATACAGTAGTATTAATTGGTGAAAACCGCATTTTAATATCATTTTTCGTTCAGCTTTAAAACATTTTTAAAAATTGCATCTAGTCACCTTTGATATTTAGTTTTTTGCGAATAACTTTCTCAATTATTATGATAATATAGAAATGTTTATACTTAAATTTCTTAAAATTCAATAAGGAATCTGAATTTTTCATTAATTTTTAATTTTAACTACATCAATAAATTTTTCATAAAAATTATAATTTTTCTTAATTCAATTTTAATCTATGAAAAAAATAGTATTAATTGGTGAAAACCGCATTTTAATATCATTTTTCGTTTAGCTTTAAAATGTTTTTGAAAAATGGATCTAGTCACCTTTGATATTTAGTTTTTTGCAGATAACTTTCTCAATTATTGTGATAATATAGGCATGTTTATACTTAAATTTCTTGAAATTCAATAACGAATCTGAATTTTTAATTAATTTTTAATTTTATCTACATGAATAAATTTTACATAAAAATTATATTTTTTCTTAATTCAATTTTAATCTATATAAGAAATAGTATTCAATGGCGAAAGTCGTATTTTAATATCATTTTTCGTTTAGCTTCAAGACATTTTGAAAAATTGCATCTAGTCGCCTTTGATATTTAGCTTCTTCACGAATAACTTTCTTAATTATTATGATAATATAGTCATGTTTATACATAAATTTCTTGAAATTCAATAAGGAACCTGAATGTTTAATTAATTATTAATTTTAATTACATTAATTAATGTTTCATAAATAATATAATTTTTCTTAATTCAGTTTTAATCTATGTAAAAAATACTCGTAGTTGGTGAAAACCCCATTTTAATATCATTTTTCGTTTAGCTTCAAGAAATTTTGAAAAAGTGCATCTAGTCACCTTTGATATTTATTTTTTTGCGAATAACTTTCTCAATTATTATGATAATATAAGCATGTTTATACTTAAATTTCTTGAAATTCAATAAGGAATCTGAATATTTAATTATTTTTTAATTTTAACATCAAGAAATTTTACATGAAATTAAATTTTTTGCTTAATTCAATTTTAATCTATGAAAAAAATAGTATTAAATGGCGAAAGCCGTATTTTATTATCATTTTTCGTTTAGCTTTAAGAAATTTTTAAAAATTGCATCTAGTCACCTTTGATATTTAGTTTTTTGCGTATAACTTTCTCAATTATTATAATAATATAGGCATATGTATACTTATATTTCTCAAAATTCAATAAGGAATCTGAATTTACAATTAATTTTTAATTTCATCTACATCAATAAATTTTATATTCAATACTTCTTGCGCTACATTCTTGATGGAACGAAATTTTCAAATTGGGTAAATTCAATCTTTTACGATTATTCTCAGAGTGTAAACTAAAACTTTTAGTTTACACTTTACACTTTAGTTTACACTTTGAGAATGATCGTAAAAGATCGAAACACGTGTCACGAAACTGAAAATAAAATTATGAAACATAACAAGTGCTTTAATTTACCCAATATGAATAAATTTTACATGAAAATGATTTTTTTTCTTATTTCAACTTTAATCTACGGAAAAAATAGTATTAAATGGTGAAAACCGTATTTTAATATCATTTTTCGTTTAGCTTTTAGAAATTTTTAAAAATTGCATCTAGTCACCTTTGATATTTAGTTTTTTGCAGATAACTTTCTCAATTATAATGATAATAAAAGCATGTTTATACTTAAATTTCTTGAAATTCAATAATGAATCTGAATTTTTAATTAATTATTAATTTTAACTACAACAATAAATTTTACATAAAAATTATTTTTTTTCTTATTTCAACTTTAATCTATGACAAAAGTAGTATTCATTTTCAAAAACCGTATTTTAATATCGTTTTTCGTTTGCCTTTAAGAAATTTTTAAAATTTGCGTCTAGTCACCTTTGATATTTAGTTTTTTTGCGTATAACTTTCTCAATTATTATGATAATATAGGCATGTTTATACTTAAATTTCTCAAAATTCAATAAGGAATCTGAATTTACAATTTTTTTTTAATTTTATCCACATCAATAAATTTTACTTGAAAATGATTTTTTTTTCTTATTTCAACTTTAATCTATGAAAAAAATAGTATTAATTGGTGAAAACCGCATTTTAATATCAATTTGCGTTCAGCTTTAAAACATTTTTGAAATATGCATCTAGTCACCTTTGATATTTAGTTTTTCGCGTATAATCGCGTATATCATCAAAAAAAATTTCATAAATATTATATTTTTTCTTAATTCAGTTTTAATCTACGTAAAAAATAGTATTCATTGGTGAAAACCGTATTTTAATATCATTTTTCGTTTAGCTTTAAAATGTTTTTGAAAAATGGATCTAGTCACCTTTGATATTTAGTTTTTTTGCAGATAACTTTCTCAATTATTATGATAAATTAGGCATGTTTATACTTAAATTTCTTAAAATTCAATAAGGAATCTGAATTGTTAATTAATTTTCAATTTTAACTACATCAATAAATTTTACATGATAATTCATTTTTTTCTTATTTCAGTTATAATCTACGGAAAAAATAGTATTAATTGGTGAAAACCGCATTTTAGTATCATTTTTCGTTTAGCTTTAAGAAATTTTTAAAAATTGCATCTAGTCACCTTTGATATTTAGTTTTTTGCAGATAACTTTCTCAATTATTATGATAATATAAGCATGTTTATACTTAAATTTCTTAAAATTCAAAAAGGAATCTGAATTTACAATTAATTTTTAATTTTATCTACATCAATAAATTTTACATGAAAATGATTTTTTTTCTTATTTCAACTTTAATCTATGGAAAAAATAGTATTAAATGGTGAAAACAGTATTTTAATATCATTTTTCGTTTAGCTTTAAGAAATTTTTAAAAATTGCATCTAGTCACCTTTGATATTGAGTTTTTCGCTCATAACTTTTTTATTAATTATAGTAAGTAGGTCGTGTTTGGGCTTAAATTACTCGAAATTTAATAATCAATCTAAATTTATGACATAAACTGATTTTCTAATGTAAACAATAAAAATAACAATTGTGTTTACCTTCTAAAATTGAATCCATGGTTTGTCTGTACAGTGAGGCCCTCATCCTGACGAAGAAGAGTTCCTCGGGCCTCTCGGGTAAGTAGTAGACGAGGAGTTCGGTGTCGGGCGGGATGGGTTTGACGGCCTCGTAGACGGGCTCGCCGCGCACCTTCGTCGCCACCAGGTTGACGGCGGGACTGAAGGTGGACGCGACGCGGACGAAACGCACCCAGTTGCAGTGGCGCACCTTTCTGTTGCCGCTCGTCGAGATCTCATCGTAACAACCGAACCTGTGCCTTATCTGAAAAATTTTAATAAATAAAATAATTAATTAAAACATAAACAAGCAATAACAAAACTATCAAAAAAAGTCTTTTACAAAACATATATGAAAACATAAACGTAATATTTTTTAGACAATAAGCTTTCCTCATAGATTTTTGTTTCACCTTAAAATTTTGTCTCAATGATTTGTTCTCAATATTTACTTAACTTATAAATTATGAAGGTGAAGAAAAAATAATCTATAAAAGAAGATTGTCCTGTAAAATTAAGGCTAATTTGGATACAATTTTTGACACTATGAAAAATAACCAAAAAAATAGGAAACTTAATTTTTATCATTTACTTAAGCAATCGAAATTCTGTACGTTATTTAAAATTAGACACTTGAATTCGAAAAATGTTGGTTGTTTATTGGCTCAGACGAGTGGAATTTCCATTTTTTCTTCTTCTTCATCTTCAGTGCTTTGATTCCTTCAAACATTTTTGACCTCTCACGTGTCGGCGGTGACCCGGGGCGCTGCCGGAGCGTGCCCGCCATAAATAGCGCCTCCTCGCTCTCAGCTACTTTCACCGTCGACACGATTTATTTAATTATTTACAACGTTGATGAGGCAAAAACACGGAAATTAAATCAGAGGAGGCGGCGAGATAAAAAAAAGAGGTGTATATATAAACAAGGCACAAATAAGTTTAGAAACAAATAAAATTAAAAAAAAAATTATTATTATTTAATTTTTTGGCTATTTTCATCTTTAATTTATAATATTTTTTACTTTTAGTATAATCTATAAAATAAATAGTATGAAATGGTGAAAACTGCATTTTAATATCTTTTTCTGTAACCGTTTTATAAAAGGATGAAAATTGCATCTAGTCACCTTTGAAATTTATTATTTTTGCTAATAACTTTTTTATTTATTATGATAATTTATTCGTGTTTGTACTTGATTTTAATAAAATTTAATCGACAACTTGGATTTATAATTCATTTTTAATTTTATCATTTTTTTAGTCATTTACAAAAAAATATAATTTTTCGTTATTACGCTCTAATCTATGAAATAAACTGTATAAATTAGTGAAAACCGCATTTTAATATCTCTTTTCGTATTAGTTTAAGAGCAGGGTGAAAATTGCATCTAGTCACCTTTGAAATTTACTTATTTTGCGAATAACTTTTTTATTTATTATGATAATGTAGGGGTGTTTATACTCAAATTTCTTGAAATTAAACAAAGAATATTAATTTATAATCAAATTTTAATTTTAACTAGTTTAAAATTTTTTTACATATAAATTAATATTTTTCGCTGTTTAGTTGTAATCTATTAAAGAAATAGTATAAATTGGCGAAAACCGCATTTCAATATCTTTTCGCGTTTAGCTTTAAAAAATTTAAAAAAATTACATCTAGTCGCCTTTGATATTTAATTTTTCGCGCATAACTTTTTTATTAATTAACGTAGGTCAGTCGTGTTTGGGTTTTAATTATTTGAAATTTTATAAGGAATTCAAGCGTATTACTTAAAATAACATCACAGTGATAATAATAAAGTTGGAGTGCTTTTACGATTTGAATTCGAAGTGAAGGAACGATGCCCTCTTCTCTACTCTTTTTCTCGGAATATTAATTTCAAATACGGCCGACGTCGACGTCGATTATTAATGATGCGTGTGTATCTAGATCGATTTTCCGCTAAATCGAGCGCGGTCCATATAAACGCGCACAATTTTTTTTTTCCTTCTTCTCCATCATCAAATGCTTTATAAGGTTGGCGTAACTGTAAATTAGAGCACACGTGGCGCCCCCTTTGGTCCGTCATTAAATCGGCGTTCGGTTTAGTGAAGCTATTAAACCCGCTTCCTTATACGACCAACGCAAATTGTCTTAATAATAAGAGTCCGAACGCGAGGCGGTACGCATATCGAGGAGCCGGCTACCGACGAGGACGGGATGAGACGGACACTTCATCCTTCACCGGTGTGGTGTTATAACCCGAGGACAATTAAACGCCGCGGTGTGCTCGCACACACAAGGACGATGACCTTGCTCCATTTAACGATTGTTCAAAAATCAAATAAAATAATCATAAGAAAACAACAAAAGAAATAAATTATTAGAAAAAAAGTACTTCATAAATTATCATATCTTCACGTATCATAATAATGGTTGCGACTGCTACTACGTGGTAATTCATAATGAACACTTAATAAAACACTTACTATGTTTTATTCAGTGTTCAAATTTCTATATTTCATAAAAAGTTTAGAAAATAAGCAAAATCTGCCAACAGAAATAAAATAGGAAAACTTAATGATCTTTTATTAGAACATATATATTTTTTAATAGTTTTAGCTTAATCTGCATTAAAAACAGTATACATTGCTGAAAGTTTCATTTTAGTATCTTTTTCCGTTCTCGTTTAAGAGCGTTGTAAAAATTACATCTAGTCACCTTTGGAATTCAGTTTTTCGCATATAACTTTTTTATTTATTGTTAAAAGTTAGGCATGTTTGGGCTCAAATTAATTGAAATTTAATAAAGAATTCAAATATGTTATTAGTTTTTAATTTTAAATTTAGTTAATTTTTTACTTGGAAATTAGAAAAGCGCTACAAAAGTTCTTATCACAAATGTAATCTGGCTAATAAAGTCCTTATATTGTTGAAAGTCGCAATTGAATATCTCTTTCGGTACTATTTTAAAAGCAAAATGAAAATTGCATCAAGCCGCCTATGGATTTTTTAGTTTTTCGCGAATAACTTTTGTATGCATAATCTTACCATCATCGTGTTTGTACTCAAATTTCGTGAAATTTAATAACGCATCTGAATATATGACTCGTTTTATATTAATTTTAAGTGTTTTACTTTAAAAATATAAAAACAATACTTTTTGTGTTAAAAAATTGTTTTTTACCTCATATGGTATTTTTTAATACATTTGTATAAAACGTAATTTATTTTTAATGTTAGTAATCTGCTTTAATAATTAATTAACGTTTAATTAAACTCTTATGAATATTTGTGGTCGATAAATTAATTCAACGATTACATCTGTCGCAATCGTACCCGTGCCTGAATTTTTAATAACGAAGGCGAAAATTGATTGATTTTAAAAGGCCTCGTTTTTTTTTCTCTCTTCTTAATAGTCCATAAACGTTTTAGACACATAATGAACGGTTTGGATTTTCAGTAGCTTATATATTTGTTAAGGATTTTTTTCGGTACGTCTTTATCGATTTTTATCTTTCCGTTAATTTATGTCGAACAAGCAATAAACACGCCCACTGTTTAATAACGGTTAGTGCCGTTAGTGTTTTTTTTTTCCCGGACAAATATTGGTCGCGCCTTAATTAACGGGGCAATTAAAATGCTGAGTTTTTCGGCGGCGATCGTTTCTATATTTTTTGTTGCCTTCAAAACAGTGGACACTTTCGTGCTGTGTGTGTGTGTGTATAAATTTCGTCGGGCTGGATTATAAACATAAGCTGTATTTACGTTTTTTTTTTCTATTTCGTCCGCCCCTGGTCATCGAAATGTTTGTTGTTCGAGCCAATGAGCGATTAGAAATGTTGCTGATGAGAACGGATTAAGGCGCGACCGAATGTTTCATGAGATCATCGTTTGTTCGGATTGTTGAACAAAAAAATAAAGTGATTGGGTAAATACGTACTTTCGATTTTGTCGTTTTGTTTTTGTGTGCAGTTTTACAAATTAATAAAATGCACTTTCAATTTGAAAGACATTTTTTTTAAATTCCAATTTCCGTAATCGATTTAGTGAAATTATGTTCTGATTTAAGAGAGAGAGTTTTGAAGTGCAATGATTTAATGAGATTCTCAAGTTAGCTCTAAAACTGCATACTAATTTAATTCATAGTAATCTTGATTATGCTTATTATTATTATTTTAATGTAACTAAGATTTTACTGCACGTTTGTATAATTACCGTTTTTGTTTGACTACCCACCCATCGTGTTCGCGTATAGTTTTCTCAGGCCAGTCGACGTTGAAGTCTCAATTTAAAAGGGAAAAAGCGAAGAAAAACGCCCGACGCTCGCCCATTAATAAGTCGACATGTGGGCGGTAATAAATACGTCAATTACGGTGCAACGAGGTGCATCGTATTAATCATTGCGTAAGTGGCTTGTCGATGATGCGCGACATCCGTCAAAGCGCACGGTGGGCGGAGCCTAATGACGCGTTTTTGACAGAGCGCATTCAATTATTTCTCACAATCTAATCCGCGGATCGTGGAGCGTTTACACTTAATTTCCTCTTATCTTAAGTAGGCGTGGAATGAAAATTTTATTTAAGAATCAATTAAAATTTTTAAAATCATTTGATGCAGCGATTAATCTACATATATATTAAAATTGTTTATATTAATTTTAGTTTATTTATAGTTTACATAACCTTGTCAATTAAAGTTTTGATTAAATAAATAAATTTTCGTACTGAAATTTTATTCCTAGGCGAAAGTTATTTTCTAATTAAAAAACAAATAAGATATTTGTAATCCTTAATAAATTTCAAGAATTTTATGCCCAAACGCGTTAAACTTACGATCAGAAATAAAAATGTTATCCGCGAAAAACTAAATATCAAAGGCGACTAGATGCATTTTTCATTCAGCTCTAAAGAGATATTAAATTGCAACTTTTAACAAAACGTACTCTTAATTGTCCAGATTAGTTTAACAATATAAAAATTTGTGTTATTTTTATAATTTTAATAGTAAAAAACGAAAAATACTTAAAATTAAAAACGAAACACATATTTAGATTCTTTATTTAATTTCAAGAAATTTAAGTCCAAACACGCATAACTTTAAGTAATTAATAAAAAAGTTATTCGCTAAAAATAAAATTATCAAAGGCGACTAGATGCAATTTTTATTGAGCTATTAAATGAAAACGAAAGAAGATATTAAGGTGCGGTTTTCAATAATATACACTACTTTTTCACCAGATTATTTCAACAGTATGAAAAATTGTATTGTTTTTATAATTTTATTAGTAAAACACAAAATAGTTAAAATAAAAAACGAATTATATATTTGGTTTCTTTATTTAATTTCAAGAAGTTTAAGTCGAAACACGCATAACTTTAAATCATTAATAAAAAAGTTATTCGCTAAAAACGAAATTATCAAAGGCGACTAGATGTAATTTTTGTTGTGCTTTAAAATCAATACGGAAAAAGATATTGACATGAGGTTTTCAACAACATACACAACTTTTTCTCCGGATTAATTCAACGGTATGAAAAATTGTATTGTTTTTATAATTTTAGTAGCAAAAACAAACAAAAAAATTCAAAATTAAAAACGAATCATAAATTTAGATTCTTTATTTAATTTCAAGAAGTTTAAGTCTAAGCATGAATAACTTCAGATAATAAATAAAAAAGTTATTCGTTAAAAACGAAATTATCAAAGGCAACTAGATGTAATTTTTGTCATGCTTTTAAATCAATACGGATAAAGATATTAACATGCGGTTTTCAACCATATATACAATTTTTTCTCTAGATTAATTTAACAATACGAAAAATTGTATTGCTTTAATAATTTTAGTAGTAAAAAAACAAAAATGCTTAAAATAAAAAACGAATTACATATTTAGATTCTTTATTTAATTTCGAGAAGTTTAAGTCTAATCACAAATAACTTTAGATAATTAATAAAAAACTTATTCGCTAAAAACAAAATTATCAAAGGCGGCTAGATTTAATTTTCGTCATGCTTTAAAATAAAAACAGAGAAAGATATTAATCTGCGGTTTTCAATAATGTACACTCTTGGTTGTAAGAATTAACTTTAAATTTAAAATTTGATTAATATTTGATAATGGCACGTTGAGATGCCGAAACTATAGTAAACAGAAAATAAATAGTGTTATACAAACAAAGTTACAAAGTAATAAAATAAAATAAAATATTTATAATTTTTTTTAATTTAATGTAAAAAATTTGCAACATTTAAATTTAAAAACGAACCATATATTTGGATTCTTTATTGAATTTAATGAAATTTAAGTATTTACACGCCTTGTGTAGGGCAATCAGTAAAAAAGTTATTGACGAAAAACAAAATTGTCAAAGGCGACTAGATGTAATTTTTGTCACACTTTAAATTCAATACGGAAAAAGATATCAAGGTGCGGTTTTCAACAATATACAATATTTTTTTCTCCGGATTAATTCAACAATATAATAAATTCTATTGCTTATATAATTTTTGGAGTAAAAACTAAAAAAATAGTTAAAATAAAAAACGACTTCTATATTTCGATTCTTTATTCAATTTCAAGAAATTTAAGTCTAAACACGCATAACTTTAGATAATTAATAAAAAAGTTATTCGCTAAAAAGGAAATTATCAAAGCCGACTAGATGTAATTTTTGTCACGCTTTAAAATCAATACGGAAAAAGATATTAACATGCGGCTTCAACAATATACACTATTTTTTCTCCAGATTAATTCAACAATATAATAAATTGTATTGCTTATATAATTTTAGGAGTAAAACCCAAAAAAATGGTTAAAATAAAAAACGAATTATATATTTCGATTCTTTATTCAATTTCAAGAAATTTAAGTGTAAACACGCATAACTTTAAATAATTAATAAAATAGTTATTCGCTAAAAAGCAAAATTATCAAAGGCGACTAGATGCAATTTTTGTTGAGCTATTAAATCAAAACGAAAAAAGATATTAAGGTGCGGTTTTCAATAATATACATTATTTTTTCTCTGGTTTAATTCAACAATACGAAAAACTGTTTTGCTTTTATAATTTTAGTAGTTGAAAAGAAAAAAAATTTAAAATAAAAAACGAATTATATATTTAGATTCTTTATTTAATTTGAAAAAGTTAAAGTCTAAACATGCATAACTTTAGATAATAAATTAAAACGTTATTCGCTAAAAATTAAATTATCAAAGACGACTAGATGCAATTTTTGTTGAGCTATTAAATCAAAACGAAAAAAGATATTAAGGTTCGGTTTTCAATAATATACATTATTTTTTCTCTGGTTTAATTCAACAATACGAAAAATTGTATTGCTTTGATAATTTTAGTAGTAAAAAACGAAAAAGTGCTTAAAATAAAAAACGAATTATATATTTAGATTCTTTAATTAATTTGAAAAAGTTTAAGTCTAAACACGCATAAGTTCAGATAATTAATAAAAAAGTTATTCGCTAAAAAACGAAATTATCAAAGGCGACTGGATGTAATTTTCGTGACGCTTTAAAATCAATACGGAAAAAAGATATTAATATGCGGTTTTCAATAATATACACTATTTTTTCTCCAGATTAATTCAACATTATGAAAAATTATATTATTTTTATAATTTAAGTGATAAAAAACGAAAAATACTAAAAATAAAAAATAAATCATAGATTTAGATTCTTTATTTAATTTCAAGAAGTTTAAGTCTCAACACGAATAACTTAAGATAATAAATAAAAAAGTTATGCGCTAAAAACAAAATTATCAAAGGCGACTAGATGTAATTTTTGTCATGCTTTAAAATCAAGACGGAAAGAGATATTAAGGTGCGATTTTCAATAATATACACTTTTTTTACACCGGATTAATTCAACAATATAACAACTTATATTTATTTTATAATTTTCGGAGTAAAAAACAAAAAATGCTTAAAATTATAAAACGAATTATATATTTCGATTCTTTATTCAATTTCAAGAAATTTAAGTGTAAACACGCATAACTTTAGATAATTAATAAAAAAGTTATTCGCTAAAAACGAAATTATCAAAGGCAACTAGATGTAATTTTTGCCACGCTTCAAAATCAACAAGGAAAAATATATTAACATGCGATTTTCAACAATATATACAATTTTTTCTCCGGATTAATTCGACAATATGAAAAATTGTATTATTTTTATAACTTCATTGGAAAATAACGAAAAAATACGCAAAATTGAAAACAAATTGTAAATTTAGATTCTTTATTTAATTTCAAGAAGTTTAAGTCTAAACACGTATAACTTTAGATAGTTAATAAAAAAGTTATCCGCTGAAAATAAAATTATCAAAGGCGACTAGATGTAATTTTTGTCATGCTTTAAAATCAATACGGAAAACGATATTAACGTGCGGTTTTTAAAAATACGCACTATTTTTTCTCCTGATTAATTTCACAATACGAAAAATTGTATTGCTTTAATAATTTTAGTAGTAAAAAACAAAAAATGCTTAAAATTAAAAAACGAATTATATTTTTAGATTCTTTATTTAATTTCAAGAAGTTTAAGTCTAAACACGCATAACTTTAGATAATCAATAAAAAAGTTATTCGCTAAAAACGAAATTATCAAAGGCGACTAGATGTAATTTTTATCGCGCTGGTAAATCAAAACGAAAAGAGATATTTAAATGCGGATTTTAATAATATATACTGTTTATTATGTAGATTACGATTAGAATATAAACAGTTTTATTTTTTAAGTGGATAAAATAAAGATCCTTGAGGAATACCATACAATGTATACACGTTGTAGGTACGTATGTTATGCGTTTAATTAGAATATTTCATTATGAATCAGCGGTAGTCGGTAATGAAATAAAATGTGTAAGAACCGTTGGACAACAACAAAATCCACACTTATCCCCCGAGCGAAACGGCGCGGATTGCAATCCGAGAATAATTTAGATTAATGGCATCCGATGGTAATTTATACCGTTGTCAATTTAAAGAAAACATTAGAGAACGGGCTCCCATTTACCTACCGAGGAATGCGTGCGGTAGAACAAACAGAAATCTGGGACCGTTACGGAGCGTGAAATACGCGATCTAATGATAGATGACGACGGCACGACTGTATACCGCGGCTCTCGCTCTTGCTCTTGCTCTTGTTTTTTCCCCGTCGTACCGCGTCGAGGATAGTATGTGGAGCACGAGTGGTCAGGTGTGCGCGTTCTCCTATTACCCGAAGATCCGCGCGACCTTTGAGGAGCGGCCTTCCGCCTCTTTCACTTTGCATCAATACCAAGTCACGATCGAAATACTGTTTCGTATGTATCTATATGTATAACAAATCGGACAGAGATTAGAAGGAAGGAACACGATTAATTGATCGTGAGTCAAATATTTATAGTACTCATTTTCAATACGCTAAAACAAAGTCTTAGTACTTATTATTTTTTCTTGTGTTGATCATCACTACCTAGGTGGATACGATATTTGATCGCTGTTGTCAGAGCAAAACAAAAGAGCGCTGAATCTAGATAACTCCACCGCTGGCTAGATGCATGACCGACGGTTGTTTTAACGTTCGCGATTAATAACGTCCCCTTTTGTGTGGCTCGCACGGCGCTAGATAATTACTCACGTCCAGCGAAACGGACAATTACCGACCTAGAACGGTGAGCGGTGGCCGTTCATCAGAGGAGTACCAGAGTACCAGAGGAGGAGGCCGCTATACTAAGTCGAGGGTGCCCGACGAGGAGACGTTGAAGAATGAATAGGGGACGTCACGCCGAGACTCCGCGATTACCCGTAAAGATAGTAATTTTAATAATATCTTCCTAGTAGTTGGTACGCAGCACGGTAGTACCGTGATTTACCGACCGCGGGGCCCCCGCTATCCGCAAATGAAGCAAAACGAAACCGAATAAAAAAAATAAATAATAATCGCGGCGGCCACGCACACAATTACCTCGGACACGATCTACTCGCGAATCGGTTACGTAAACTCCTTCTGGCCTGTAACAATTGACTGACGGACTGTCGGAAACATAACCTCGTATTATTGCGGTGAAAATCAATCCTTATTTCCTCTAGTTATATACATAATACAATATTTGTTTTTGCTTCTAATTTATAGTTAATCCAGTTAATCCAATAATTTAATAATAAAATGAAAATAAATGAGTAGCATATTTATCTATAAATACATCTCAATTAATATTAGACGACCGTTTGGATAATTATTTCCGACTTTATCATCGATGTGCGAATGCGTCGGTCCGGCGGTAACAAATGACTATAATTTTGTGTGCACGCGCGCGACTTGAACCCGCGACCTCTCTATTCCTCCGTGCGGCGTGCCTCCACGCTTCCAAATTAATTGGCGCGCGATGAATTAATCGGTCGCGATTACCGCGGACTCCCAATTAGGAGACGAATTTCGTGATCCGGCCTAATTGGCTCATCTTTAATTAACCGATAAACGACCGCGGATCGCATTAACATAAGTTTACTGGAAAATGAGAATAAATTTCTACTTGTCACTTAATAAGTGTACCGTCGTTTAATCACGTCTCTTTTTTTCCAACTCCAATGATTAATAATTACCGCAATTATTGCGAAACGAACTTGTACTTAAAATATTCATTCTACCCAACAATATATTTAAATTCGTTATTAAATTTCATGAAATTTAAGCCCAAACAAACCTAATTTACTATAATAAATAAAGAATTTATACGCAAAAAACAAAATTATCAAGGGCTACTTGATGTAATTTTCAAAACGCTCTTAAATCAACACGGAAAAAGATATTAAATTGCGACTTTCATCAATACATACTCTTTATTCCCAAGATTAAATTAAAGTTATAAAAAAATGTTATGCTTGTGTAATTTTAAAGTTAAAAATTTAAAACACTTAAAATTAAAAATTAACCATATATTTAGATTCCTTGTAAAATTTCAAGAAATTTGAGTATAAACACGCCTAATGTAAATTTATTAATAAAAACGTTATTCACGAAAAACAAAATTGTCAAAGGCGACTAGATGCAATTTTCAACACGCTCTTAAATCAAAACAGAGAAAGATATTAAACTGCGGTTTTCAATAATGTACACTTTTAATTGTAAGGATTAACTTTGAATTAAAAAAACTGTACTACTTTTTTCGATTTTAATGTGAAAAATCTACAAATTTTAAATTTAAAAACGAACCATATATTTGGATTCTTTATTGAGTTTAATGAAATTTAAGTATTTGCACGCCTGGTGTAGAGAAATTAATAAAAAAGTTATTCACGAAAAACAAAATTGTCAAAGGCGACTAGATGTAATTTTCATCACGCTCTTAAATAAAAACAGAGAAAGATATTAAACTGCGGTTTTCAATAATGTACACTCTTAATTGTCAGGATTAACTTAAACATATAAAAAATTGTATTGTTTCTGTAATTTCAAAGTAAAAAAATCTACAACGCTAAAAATTAAAAACGAATCATAAATTTGGATTCTGTATAAAATTTCAAAAAATTTGAATACAAACACACCTAACGTAAGATAATCAATAAAAAAGTTATTCGTGAAAATCAAATTTGTCAAAGGCGACTAGATTCAATTTTTGTCAACTTCTTATATGAATACGAAAAAAGATATCAACGTACTGTTTTCGGTAATCTACCGTTCTAATTGCTAAGATTATGTTTAAAATATAATAAAGAGAATGGTTGCGACCGTTACTACGTGCTAAGCCATACTTACACTGAATTGAAAATGAAAATAAATTCACTATGTTTAAATCTAAAATAATCATATAATATTATTATTTGTGGTTAAAACATAGTGAATTTTTCAATTCAGTATAAAATATAACTTATTGTATAATTTTTCTAATATTAAAGTAAAAAATCAATAACACTTATAATTAAAAAACGGCCAATATATTTTGATTCCTTGTTAAATTTCAAACAATTTGAGTATAAACACCTCTAGTGTACGATAGTTAATAAAAAAGTTATTCGAGAAAAACGAAATTGTCAAAGGCGACTAGATGTAATTTTCGCCGCCCTCTTAAATGGTTACGGGAAGAGATATCAAAATGCAGTTTTCGATGATTTAAACTTTTTATTGTATAGATTACGTTTGAAGCTGTAAAAATTGTATAGAAAAAATAAATCATTGTATATTTCGATTTTTTTCTTAAATTTGAAGAAATTGTAAAAGTAAACAAGGCATAAAATTAAAAGCAAATAAGATATTATTTGGAATCTTTATTTTATTTGAAGAATTCTAAGCGAAAATACGTCCAGTTAAGGGTAACAAGAAAAAATCAAAAATCAGAGGCGACTTGATGTAATTTTAATATCGCTTTTACCTAAAACAAAATATTAAATTGCGGCTTTAAACAACAAAAAAGATAGATAAAAAAATAGATAAAAGACATTCAAAAGCAAATAATTTCAACAAAAAAAAGATAAAATATGAGAGACAAAAGACAGACAAATATGTAACAGAGGAAAAAACAAAAGATAGTCGTATGATTGACAAAAGATAGACAAAGAGAAACAAAAAGAAAAAAATGAAGGGCATTTAAAAAATAATCAAAATACTAACTGTAAAAATTAAAAGAAACAAAAGAATAGACTGACAAAAGATAGGAAAACAAAAGATAGCTAGAATACAGACGATAGATATACAAGATATTCAAGATGCAGAAAATGAAAAAAAGATAGACAAACAAAAAAACTTTCAAAAAGAAAATTGTCTTTTTTTCGATGACTGACAAAAAAAATGTAGATAAAAATGGTAGAAACAAAAAACAAAAGAAGTACTAAACGATAAGAAAAGACAAAAAACTAGGTTATAAATGACAATATTGAGTAATATTATTATTTGAGAAAGAAGACGAAAGATAATTAAATAAAAAAGTAAATAAACAATGAGATACAAAATGTTGATAAAAGTTAAAACAAATGAAAAAATTTAAAAAAAAGATGTACATATGATTAACAAAAGATGGACACAGAGAAAAGAAAAGAAATTATAATTAAAGATAATCAAATTATTAAAGAAAAACAAAAATAGAAAAATAAGACAAAATTCTGGACTCACAAATGACAGGCAAAAAATATAAAAACAAAAGATATACAAGATATAGAAGATAGATTAAAGATATGCAGAAAATGCAAAACAGAAACAAAAAGGTAGACAAATGAAAGATATTTAAGAAGAAGAAAAAACCAAAAACTAAAAAGATTAAAGATAAAAGATAGTTAATAAAAAATATAACAAAATTACAAAAAAAAAACGAAAGACACAAAGGACTAAATTGACAAATTAGTGACAAAAGATAGATGTAGTGACAACAAAAGAAAAATAAAAACAAAAGATATTTGTAAAACTGACAAATATAGACAGAGAGAAACAAAAAAATGGAAAAATAAACAAAGGACGGGTGAAAGACAATCAAATTATTATAATTAAAAAAATAACATAGAGAAATGAAAACAGATTAGTTTGGTAAATGACAGATAGAAACTGGAAAAACAAGACAGGTGGTATATTTAAGATGGAGAAAATTAAAAAATAAAAAACGAAAAAAGAAGACATTTAAAAAGCAAAAAGACATATGACTAACAAAAATAGGAAAATGTTGAAACTGTATGAACTGCATTTTTATATCATTTTTCAGATTAATATTAGAGTAGAATAAAATTTTCATCGAGTCACCTTTTAAATTTTTATTTCAACTATTTTCACCTTTTCTATAAAAAAAAATCAATATTTCATATTTTAGCCTTAATTTATAAGATAAACAGTATAAATTGGCGAAAATCGCATTTTAATATCCTTATTCGTATCATTTTTAGAGCAGGATAAAAATTGAATCAAGTCACCTTTGAAATTTAGTTTTTTATGAATAACTTTTTTGTTGATTATGATAAATTGTGCGTGTTTGTACTCAAATTTCTTAAAATTTAATAAAGAAATTGGAATTGAAGTCAATTTAGAAATTTTATGTACTTTTCATCATTTGCATAAAAATTACCAATTCTCGCATTATCACATATTCACCCTAATCTGCGTAATAAACACTGCAAATTAGTGAAAACCGCATTTCAATATTTTTTTTTGTATTCATTTTAAAGCGGAATGAAATTTGCATCTAGTCACCTCTGAAATTTAGTTATTTGCGAATAACTTTCTTATTAATTATGATAAATTAGGCGTGTTTGTACTTAAATTTCTTAAAATTCAATAAAGAATTTGAATTTGAAGTCAATTTGGAAATTTTAAGTACTCTTTTACTTTTGCAAAAAAAATTACCAATTTTCGCATTTTGGATTTAACCTATGAAATCTACACTGCAAATTGTTAAAAACCGCATTCCAATATCTTTTTTTGTATTCATTTTAAAGCAGAATAAAAATTGCATCTAGTCACCTCTGAAATTTAGTTATTTGCGAATAACTTTCTTATTAATTAGTATAAATTAGACGTGTTTGTACTTAAATTTCTTAAAATTCAATAAAGAATTTGAATTTGAAGTCAATTTGGAAATTTTAAGTACTCTTTTACTTTTGCAAAAAAATTACCAATTTTCGCATTTTGGATTTAATCTATGAAATATACAATGCAAATTGTTGAAAACCGCATTTCAATATCTTTTTTTCTATTCATTTTAAAGCAGAATAAAAATTGCACCTCTGAAATTTAGTTATTTGCGAATAACTTTCTTATTAATTATGATAAATTTGGCGTGTTTGTACTCAAATTTCTTAAAATTTAATAACAAAACAGAATTTGAAATATTTTTTTAAATTTAAAATATTTTTTTTAACAAAAGATAAAAAAAATTAAAAAATTACAATTTTTTTGGACTTTAGTCTTATATTATAAAATAAACAGTATATGTTGTTCAAAACCGCATTTCAATATCTTTTTTTGTAACTATTTTAGAGTAGAACTAAAATTGCATCAAGTCACCTTTGAAATTTTGATTTTTTATGAATAATTTTTTTTTATTTATTAAGATAAATTAGTCGTGTTTGTACTTAAATTTCTTAAAATTCAAAGAAGATTCAGAAATTGAAATAAATTTTTTATTTTAAATATTTTTTTATCTTTTACACAAAAATTACAACTTTTCGCATTGTATTCTTGATTTGTAAGATAAATAGTATAGTTTTGTGAAATCCGCATTTCAATACCTTTTTTCAGATTTATTTTAAAGCAGAACAAAAATTGCATCAAGTGACCTTTGAAATTTATTTCTTTTACAAATAACTTTTTTATTTATTAGGATAAATTAAGCGTGTTTCTACTCAAATTTCTTAAAATTCAATGAAGAATCATAATTTGAAATTAATTTCTAAATTTAACTATTTTTTTATCTGTTACCAAAAAATTACAATTTTTCGCATTTTATTGTTAATTTATAAAATAAACAGCATATGTTGGTGAAAACTGCATTTCAATATTTTTTTTTCGTAATTATTTCAGAGCAGAACAAAAATTGCATCAAGTCACCTTTGAAGTTTAGTTTTTTACGAATAACTTTTTTATTAATTGGGATAAATTAGGCGTGTTTGTACTCAAATTTCTTGAAATTTAATAAAGAATTAGAATTTCAAATAATTTAATTTAGTTTAATGATTGTTGAGTTACGTGAAGATGCACAAATTAGTGAACAGAGAAGATTTGTATATCAGTAAATAAAATTTAATTTATTAATATATCTTCGAAAGTAATACTGTAATAGTTTCCAGAAAACTAAAACGGTGAATGTAATGGATGTTTAAATGCATATGTAGGGTGGGTGGGTGGCCTCTATCCCACCCTCCAATCTTCTAAAACATACAAAAGGGTTTTAATGAGTGATGACTGTACATTATCTGCACATATATATTGTGTAAATTTGCTATTTGTACATTTCTTTCATCGTGAAATCGTTGTTTGTGTTGTAGTAATTGGAGGGTGGGATAGTGGGCACCCACCCACCCTACATATCTTAAGTTGCGTGAAGATGCACAAATTCCTGAGGAAAGGAGAGAGATATTTCATTAAATAAAATTTATTTCTTTATATAATTATATAAGATCGAAAGTAATGCTATAATAGTTTCCAGAAAACTAAAACAGTGAATGTGATGAAAATTTAAATCCATATGTAGGGTGGGTGGGTGGCCACTATCCCACCCTTCAATCTTCTAAACATACGCAAGGGTTTTGATGAGGGAACTTTTACCTACACATATTATTTATTGTGTAAATATGCTTTGTGTGCATTTCTATTATCGTGAAATCGTTGTTTGTGTTTTAATAATTGGAGGGTGGGATAGTGGCCACCCACCCACCCTACATATACATTGGAATTTAAACTACAACACTGAATTGAATGTCTTGGATACATTCAACAAGTAACTCTGCTGTGGTTTTTAGAAAAGTAAGGTAAATTTCATAGATATTTTTGGAAATTTATGATGAAATATTGGTTTTGAAAAAAAAACACAATCACAATACTTATTCGCGTATAATGAAAGTAAGAAACAAAAAATAAAAGCTAGAAACAAGAAGACAAACAAACAATAGTAGAAATAAAAATAGATACGTCAAGATCATGAAAATGTATGACTAAACACAGAAGATTTATATTTAAAAAAACATATGAAAAGAAACAAAACACAGTCATCGGTTTAATTGATTGAAGCACAATTTTCATTAGAAATTCAAGTAACTTTGTTTAGTAAGTGATTTTAACAAAGTTCATATTTTTTATGTGTAAAAATGTGTCACAAAGGATGCATTAATTGTTTTCTTATTATTTACTACTTTGTTATTAAATTTTTGTGGAACAATTTATTTTTTCGTTAATTTTTGATGTATTTTTATTGAAAAATTAGTTTGAATCATTAATAGTGTTTGAAGTATCGACAGACAATAATCATCTAGGCGATTGTTTATTGGTTTATTCTTCTGCTGCCGCTACCTTCGAACGCTCTCGCACATCGCCGGAATACCGTTCGACTTCTTGTGGTCCATTTGCCGGTGCCCGCATTGTTGGGGCTTCTATTGTTTCCTCGCCACCTCACGTGAAAGAAAAGAATGGAACCAGGGGCGCCCCGGGGGCAATTAGATCGGATTCCTCGCGTGAAGACCTAATACGGTCCTCTCGGGTGTATACCTGTATACATTTATCTGCACGTGTGTGTGTTGGTGCGGCCTCACATAATAATCCGTACAGGTGCCCCCGAAAAATTTTATTGAGAAAAAGAAAGAATGGACTTGATGACTATGATGATTTTATGGTTGTATTTTATCTAATTAGTTTGTAGATAAAATCCTCTAAAGACTTATTTCTAAAAATATTAGTTAAGTATAATGTTGATTGATGAAAATATAAAATAACTAGTAATCACTTTTTCCACAGTTTGTCTATCAAAATCATGGCTTACTAGATGGTAATACTACTAGACTAAAAATTCCAAAGCTTGCTACAAATTAAATGCACTCTTCATTAACTAATATCTAGTGGCTTGTTGAGTATCAGGTTGAGGCGATCGTTATAAAAAAAACGTCCGCTCGTCTGGTACCTAAAAGCTGATCATCGTCTGCTCTCTGTCGCTCCCCCGGTCACACCGAGAAGCACCTGTTGGCGCCCGTCGTTTTTATCATCCCTGCCCATTAATTGACCGTCATCCTCATTCCGATTCGGTAAGGTGCACTAACCCTCCCCATGACGCACCGCTTCTTCCTCACCTGCTAATGTAAACGAAGAAAGATGTGGAGAAAAAAAAAACAAACCACTTCATCCAAGGGTCGGAAGTTGTAGATGAAAATTTTACAAATTGCCAGCTTTGATAAATTAATTAAAAACTACAGGTGATCAAATTATTTACCATGTTTACACAATTCCTTTTAATTATATAATTAATTTCTCTATCATGTCTACTTGATCAAAATGTTTCAGTTTTATAATAAAACAAATTGGAACATTTATAATAATGAATAATTTACTTTGTGTGACAAGAATTTTTTTTAAATCTTTTAATATCTAACATATCAATTATTCTAACAAACTGTCGCATCGTCACAATTATCCGCACGACTAGTCTGTACCGTAATTACCTCCACCTAATTAAATCTGTACGAACGTTCGCAATCATTGCTCGTTTTTCTCTGGTCTCGTCTCATCCCTTTTAGCGGGTAATTGCCGCTGGGAAAGCGCCGCGGGCGCTTCTGGAATATACACACACAGACACACGCGCGGCGATCGAAGAAGAGATGAACGAGCGTTTCCCGGATGCTGCTGCCATCGCGATTTGTAAATTGGTGAATGGCAAACTGCTACCATACACGACACTGCCGCCGCATTAATTGCACCGGCGGCACGCACCTTTTTCCCACCGCTTTGTTTGCAAATTGAAACGATGCATTCGACGTAATTAGAGGACGTTATCATGTAAATAACGCAATTGTAATGGCCAGTTAAAAAAAAGTCTTAATAATATACATGTTATCCACTTGAAATGTAAATGTTTAAAACATTAAAACAGGCTAGAATAATCAGGACGTAAATATAAGCGACGGTGCGATTTTGGCACCCAACACGGGGCTCATCAAGCTTAATACACACACTCGCTGAAATTACCGAAGATTTCGCTTCCGTAGCTTTTCTACATTGTTGGATTGCACGGTTTGAAACTCTATCTTTCTATAAAGTAAATAAATTGGGCGAAATAAAATAAATATAAAAATTACCGTCTTTTAACGGAAATGCATGTTTTGAGGTCACCTAAATCCAACTTGACATTTTTAAATGTTGGTTGATAGATAAAGCGTTAAGATATTGAAAATCCTTATTTATTTGTATATTAAAGTTGTAAATAACTCAGATATCACACATTTTCGAAAATTTGCGTTATTTACAACTTTAATGTAGAAATTTTTAAATGTGTATGTTTCGAACCACTAAAATTTCACGTAAATTTTAAAAGTTAATCGCAAGGTCTAAAATGCTTCTGATTAAATTGTGAAGACTATTTTCGAATTGAATAATTAAACATTGAATGTTACATTTCTAGTGACATGATTTTTATTGCAGCTTATTTTTTCTTTTTAGAAAATTTTAGAAATGTTTGAATCAATATTCCACCTTTTAAATACTAAAACACACTGAATATTGTAAACAAAACATTCATTGCAACTCTCGCGCATGTTTTACTGATTGGAGGGTGGGATAGAGGCCACCCACCCACCCTACATATGCACTTGAACATTAATTACTCACTCGGTTTTAGTTTCCAGAAAACAATCGCAGTATGACTGTTGAAATTATTATACAGGGTGAGTTTTTTTCGATGTTCTCTATGGGGATCTCGGAAACTATAAGAGATAGAGAAACGGTTAAATGGGGAAAGAAGTGTAGATTTACGAGACGAATAAAATTCCACTTTCAAAGTTTTCAAAAAAGTCAAGGGTAACTAGATATTTTGAAAAAAGTAAAAAGTGTCAATTTTTTCAAATCAATATATCTCGGTTATTATAACAGATAGAAAAAAACCGTAAAGGACAAAGTTTTAGATAATTTTATGTAGATTAATAATAAATAGTCAGAAAATTTGCAAACAATTGCAGTTGTTTATAATAATAGCAATATTGTAATTATTAGTTCTACAAACTTAAATAAAAATGAAAAACCAGCATAAGAATAATATTTTTGTAATTATCAAATGGCCTCCTATATGAGGTATAAACCCATTTATCAAGAGAGTAAAACGTTTCTTACAAAAATATTATGAAGGGATGAATCGCGATTCACTAATTGTGGTATTTTTAATCGCCACAATGAACATAGATGAACTTACGAGAATCCACGAAAAGTTTTACAGAGAAAACTACAAATTAAATTTGGGTTTAATCCATGGTGTGTTTGGATTAATAATTCTCGGTCCATATGTTTTTGAAAGCTCACTAAGTGAAAATGATTACTTTCATTTTCTTCAGAAAACATTTGAAGATACGCTCGATTGTTTAAATTTATGATTACAAGCAAGATTGAAATGGTTCCAATATGACGGTGCTTCACTTCATAACATGTTGGCTTTACAAATTATTTAAATGATGCTTTTCCTAACTCATAAGTGGGAAGAAATAAACCAATCCCAGGGCCACCTAGATCTCCCGATCTGCGCGTTTTAGAATTGTTTCTGTGGGGTTATGTAAAAAACAAAATATATGAAAAATCATATCAATCTGTGGAGGATCATAAAGTAGTTGTTATTGAAACATTTAATTCAATTTACATGAGAATAATCAAAAAGCCATTAATTCAATTTTAAAAAGATATAATTTATGTCATAATAGTATTAATACTGGACTCTTTGACCATATTTTTTTAATATTAAAATGTCTCTCCCATTGATATATTGATAATTACAGAATTACTTTATGCAGTTGTTTCATTTTGGTTTATCTCTGTAAAACTAATAATTACAATATTGCTAATATTATAAACAATTGCAATTGTTTTACTTTAATCTTTTCCATGGCTATCCATTTTTTATTTATAATAAAATTTAAAATGACTATAACTCACTCATTTTTGGAAATAACTATGTCATATGCCATATTGGATTAAAGAGAAAAAAATTACCTTTTGAATGAGGTCACAGCCAACTATGGTTTCCATTTAAAAAAATGTAAGTTTGCGTCATATCTCGGAAAATAATGGCGCTATAAATTTTCTGATTATTTTTTATTAATCTGCATAAAATTATCTAAAACTTTGTCGTTTACGGTTTTTTTCTATCTGTTATAATAACCGAGATATATTGATTTGAAAAAATTGACACTTTTTACTTTTTTCAAAATATCTAGTTACCCTTGACTTTTTTGAAAACTTTGAAAGTGGAATTTTAATCGTCTCGTAAATCTACACTTCTTTCCCCATTTAACCGTTTCTCTATCTCTTATAGTTTCCGAGATCCCCATAGAGAACATCGAAAAAAACTCACCCTGTATAAAAATTAAAATAAGATTTTTAAAAAGTAAAGTAAAGTTAAACTTTACAAATTGATTTCAAATTCAAATTCTTTATTGAATTTTAAGAATTTTAAGTACAAACACGACTAAATTATCATAATAAATAAGAAAGTTATTCGTAAAAATAACGAAATTTCATAGGTGACTAGATGCAAATTTTATTCTGCTTTAAAATGAATACGAAAAAAGATTAAAATGCGGTTTTCACAAATTTACAGTGTTTATTTCGCAGATTAAAGCTTTAATGTAGGAATTGGTAATTTTTTTGCAAAAGATGCAAATTAGTTAATATTTTAAAATTAAATAAAATCCTACGTTTCCGGTAGTTACATTTTTACTGCAGTTTTTTTTATTCTAAGAAATTTTAGAAACGTTTGAATTATTATTCCACCCTTTAATTATTAAAATAAAGAGAATATTGTAACAAAACATTCATTGCAACCCTCGCGTATGTTTTACTGATTGGAGGGTGGGATAGAGGCCACCCACCCACCCTACATATGCACTTAAACATTCATTACTCACACTGTTTTAGTTTCCTGAAAACAATCGCAGTATGACTGTTGAAATTATTACATAAAAAATTAAAATAAGATTTTTAAAAATTAAAAAAAAGTAAAGTAAAGATAAGCTTTTCAAATTGACTTCAAAATCAAATTCTTTATTGAATTTTAAGAAATTTAAGTACAAACACGACTAAATTATTATAATAAATAAGAAAGTTATTCGTAAAAATAACTAATTTTCATAGGTGACTAGATGCAAATTTTATTCTGCTTTAAAATGAATACCAAAAATGTAATTAAATTGCGGATTTCACAAATTTACAGTGTTTATTTTGCAGATTAAAATTTTAATGTAAAAATTGGTGATTTTTATGCAAAAGATGACAAATAGCTGGAATTTCCAAATTGACTTCAAAATCAAATTCTTTATTGAATTTAAAGAAATTTAAGTACAAACACGCCTAATTTATCATAAGTAATAAGAAAGTTATTCGCGAAAATAGATAAATATCATAGGTGACTAGATGCAAATTTAATTTTGCTTTAAAATGAAAACGAAAAAAGATATTGAAATGCGGTTTTCATCAATTTATACAGTTTTCTATTATTTGTTAATAATTTCGATTTAAATGTTTCTTATTTGTAACATTGTCACAGGGTGGATTAATAAATTACCTGGTTTTAATTTCTCAGTTACTGCTAAAGTTATCTAAAAACAAAGTCAGTGTTAATGTTGATTTTGTTAATGAACATAAAGCCACGATTTGTAGTTTGTGTTTCAATGTATATGTAGGGTGGGTGGGTGGCCACTATCCCACCCTCCAACCAGTTAAACATACGCCTAAATTTTATTTAAAAAAAAAATTAAAATAATAATTCTTCATTTATAAACATATTAATTTTCTACTTTTTTATTGAGAATTGTTTGTTTATGTTATTTAAAACTGGAGGGTGTGATAGTGGCCACCCACCCACCCTACATATACAGTAAAACTTTAAAACAAAAAGTGTTTTATACTTTTATACAACAACAGTATAACCTTGGTTGGTGGTTTTTAACTAAATAGAAAAAAAAAACAAAAAATTAATTCTGATGGAAATAACGTAGATATATATTATGTTTTAAAAAAACCCACCCTCCAATTACATAGTGAATTTTTCAATTCAGTGTAAGTATGGATTACCATGTAGTAACGGTCGTAACCATTTTCTTTACTAAAATATACATTGGTGTTCGTTTTATTTGTAAGATTTGTACAATATTTTTTAGTAACTTCTTTTGGAATAATTTATTCTGACATAATAATAATTTATATTATGGTTTAAAAACAAAACAAACTAGAGGGTGGGTTAGAAAACAACCCTGATCATCAATCTAATCAATGATTAGATTTTCTAAAAACTACATCAGTGTTAGAATTGGTGTTTTAAAGAATATAAAACCACTGTTTGTAATTTGAGTTTAAATGTATATGTAGGGTGGGTGGGTGGCCACTATCCTACCCTCGAATCAGTAAAACATACGTCTAATTTTATGCAATTAATCCCTAAACATAAAACCAATCATACTTCATTTATGATCATATTTTTTAAATTAATTTTATTCGAGAAATTTTGTTTATATTTTTAAAACTAAAGAGTGGAATAGTGGACACACGTCCACCCTACATATTTAGAATTTTAGTTTATGTTGTTGAAACTGGTTAAAAATTATAGTACACTTAAGAATATTATTATTTGAAGAAGTGAATTTTGAACGTTCTCCCTTCTGCTAAAATTTTAAGTAGTTTTTCAAATTTTGTATATACTTTTTATATTTTAGTACAGTTAAAAATATCATTATTAAGTTTCATCATGTATCCATCTCATCAATTCAAGATTTATCAATTGATTCACTTTAATAAATGCCTTTATTGAACGCTAAATAATAATTAAAATTAGCCCCTTATTGGGCGCCAAAAACTACATTAATAAATTAAAAATATTATTACGGTAAGTTTAACAATTGTCAGCATTCTTTATTATCTGGTATACCACAAGTTTCGTATTTAGGATGTAATTAATAATAACGGAACGGAATAAAAATTTTCGGTCACAATTACACAATCGCATTTCGTTAGGTTACGGCAGCAATTAACCGTTTTTTTTTTCCTTTAATCCACCGTCAGCGTCGCTTCTCTCTTTCGTTAGTTGATCGATCGCCGTATTGGATTCCCAATGATATTCGATTACTTACTGCTCGGATGGACCTTATTTATTCACTGGTCATATATATATATATACACACACACATTTTTTTTTCTTTCGCTTATTAAAAATTCACGCGCCGCTTTCATCTAATAGGTTTCTCGTGTCGAATTAATCAGTCGAATTCCATAAATTTCCGCGTTTTTTTTTTCTCTTCCTTTACAATTTTGGGAGTGTACGCTTACAACGACGACGACGGTGACGATTCGTAAAAATACATTCAAACACGATCGAAATGGGAGCGGAGAAAGACATTTTTTTTTATTTGGGTTGCGACGTTCACTTGTTTATCGTCAATTTGAAACGGTATTAGCGATTATACGCTAATTCTGAGCTAAATTTTCAGTGGATAAATTCCTTAATATTGATTATATATCAAAAATTGAAGCTTATAGATTTATTTTTAATATTATTAATATAAAATCTAGAAGCTATTTACGTTAATTAATAATAATAATAATAATATCAATTGATTCACTTTAATAATGTTTTTCACCTATGCCTTAAAAAATTGTCCCCTTGTTGGGCGCCAAAAACTACAAACTAAAATTTACATACATACGTGAAGACATATTTTTTATAGAATTCAAATAAATTGATAATGCCTTAAAAGCGAAACTAGTCGAGGAAATATAGAAAAATTGTGGAACAAATCAAGTGTAATTTAATTTAAACCTTCATTAGTAATAGTTCGAAATGTTTCACCAAGTGATAAATGAGAAAGTGATTCAAGAAATAAATTAAACCTAATAATAATACTTACTTTCGATTGGGCGCCAAAAACTACATTTAACAACTGTCCATTTAATAATGGCCTTGTAATGGTGCAAACAAAGTTACTGAAAAATTATGTGTGTCATTTTAACAAAGTATAGTATTATTTATCGTCTGATGAAGTTTCTTTTTACAAATAGTTACATCCCCCCTCCCTTATTGAGGACTTCTTCTTCTCGTGTGCCAATTAAACTGGAATAATCGCGCTCGACGCAATTAAACCGATAAGCACCTTAGCGGGTCGCTAATTGAGCACAAGCAGAGGGACCGTGTCGTTGTTTAATTAATTGGTCCCCCGCATCGAAACAAATGCCGGCGTGTGCAAGTGCGCAGATTTGTCGTTTTCTTTTTTTTAATTTTAATTCTTGTTCAGGACGCTTTCAAGGTTACGCCGGCCAAGAGACGACATCATGCAAGACCGCTCGAGATCTATGTACGCGTACGCATGTATTTAGTTATCCATCACCGGACGACCATATACCATATACGCAGATGGGGCCGTTTATGGTAGTGGCCGTTAAGCGGGTTTTTCGGATTCGGATTTTAATCGCGTGTCGAATAAATTATTTATGAATTAAAATGATTTTTTTTTTGTAATTTTTCCCCGTATTGGGCGCCAAATTGAGTGTAATTTTATTATTACCTATTATCTATTTAATATATAAAAGAAACAACTTTAAAATCTTAACTGTCTATAACAGTATATTTGGATAGTGTTGCCCTGAGTTGGGCACCAAATATATATTTTTCAAATTAGTTTAATAAATAATCATCACATAATATTGTAAATTATAAACCAAGATACTACAGCTATTACTGTACCTTGTGGAACACCATTTGATCATCAGCGATTTGTATTCTCAGAGTGGTGGGAGGATGAAAGAAATATATGGCCCTAAGTTTACATCATAACGATCGTAAACCGTCGAGTTTATCATCCGCGACTCTGGTGAGAAATTGAAAATAACATCGTGCGCATTTTTCACACGGAGCGGCGCGCAGACTAATGGCCCCCGATACTAAAACACAGAACCCCGTGGCGCTGCTGTTTCATCAACGTCCGGTACGTGACCACCTTAACAAAACCGTCGCACAGGCGATTTTTCCACGCGCCTGTCTTAACGTCCGAGGAGCGCAGGTTTCAATTAACCCCTCGCCACACGGGGAGGTGGACGCACCGCGCACGTACACCTCCAATCGTTCAAACCATAATCACCGTCCGTATTGGCACGTACTCTGGCCATCTATCAAAACGTACTTAAGTATTACGAAAAATAGGAGAACGAGCGAGAGAAAGAAGAAAAAAATCGAGTGTACGTACGTACACCTGTGACACAGAAAAAAAAATTGGTAGAAAGTCCAACGCGTTGAAATCCGTTACACTTTTTTTTTCTATCTTCGAAATACCGCCAATCGATTAGGTTGAATGATAATCGCTAGTAATTACGGAGTTTGGAGAAGTGTCGAATTTAATCTAATCGATAATTGATCATCAATTGGAACCTTTGATGTTGCAACCGATAATTTATTAGAAAATCGTTCAAAGCTAATATTATTACAAGCAAATCGTTTCTAACACGTGTTATAAATGATATAGCTGTAATCAACTTAATAATTATTCAAAGAAATAAAATCACTTCCTATTGATGAAAATTGTAAATTAAAGGAAAGGAAATTAACTCAAACATTGTATAATAATTAAAATAAAACGTTTTTTTTTAAACCAATTTAAAGCCTAGTGGGATACCAAACGAAAAAGTATACAACATAATTTCGCCTTTGTATTAATTAAGTTACGTGAAGATGATAATAACTTGATTAAAACACTTACAGCCGTACTAATAAACAGAGATCAATTTTCAGATTCTAGAATCCTAGATTAATTACTATTTATTGCCGTACCTAAGATTATTTGTAGAATAAATCCAGGATTATATCGACTATTATCCCGATCCGAGGATTAATTCTCAATCTCGGGTAATTTTTAGATCAACATGATTTTCTTATTGTGTACTGTCAACTGTCTCCTGTCATCTGTTAATTCCCGACTATTGGAAACTTATTTTATAAAATAGTAAAGAAAGGTTTTTTTTAAATCAAGTAGAAACCTCCACAACTCAATACAATATTATTATTTTACCAAACATCTCTCATTCATAATAAACCTTTCTATTTCCCAATATGTAAATCCAACTCAATTTTTTATTACTATTTTTTTTATGAATGAATAACGGTATTTCGGGACAATAGTTACGTCGCCGGCGTCGTTAAACAAACGAAAGCGATTAGTAGCCGCCTTAACGATTGACAATAAAATACGGGACGACCGGTTTCGGCGCAATTAATCTCCTTCCTGCCGGCCGCTAAGAGCAGAATCCACTCCAGAATCGACGCGTGAAACGTCATAACGCAGAGGAAACTATCGCCATAAAATATCGTCACTAATAAGTTCCCTTCACTCTATTCAACCTGTTAAAAAAATGTATATATATTAAAAAAAAATTAAATACGGTAAACACTGACATTAATCATAGGGATATTTGTTACTTCCTGCGATTGAATTTATTAAGTGTTTGACTTAAATTATTACGTACGCGTTTAAACGTAATAATATACATATAAATTACGGTCGTAAATAATTTTCGGAATTTCGAAAATTATCATTTGAATCGGACGATTATATAAATATGGAATTTCGTAAATTGAAGTTGGTTTTTTTTTCTCCTGTCTCTCGCGCCACTCTAGAAGAAAACCAGTCCGATATTTCAGCGGTCAAATTACTCGATTCAATAACAAAGCCATAAATCTAGTACGTGAAAAGAGACGGACGCGGTTTGGTATTCCGCGGGTCTCATCTTCAGGACGGTTTTTAAATATTTCCGTTATTTTTTTTTGTAACTGTTATATTTTACATGGAATAACATTTTGTGTTAAAAACTAGACCATTGATAATATTTAATCATTACATCCAGAATTGGTTAAGATGAATATTTTTGCACCGAATCTAAGGCTAAACATTTGAAAATTAATTAATTAAAATAACTATAAAATTAAACACAATAATCACTTTGTTTTGTATAACCGTTATTTATTTATATGGTGACCAATGGTTTCAATACATCAGCGTATCATTTTCAAACCGAAACTTTCGTTAATTTATTCGTTAATTTTCTAAAACGGACTTGAATACATTTTATTATTAAATTCCTGTCATCTGTCAACTGTCATTTGTCAATAAATTCTTATATTTTATCGTAAATATGAATTAGAATTTTGTTTTTCTTTTAAATTTTCATTTTATAGAATAATCAGATAAATGTTTTCGTAATTTTAAATTACTATTTTCTAGAACGAACTAAAGGACTTTAGTACATTTTATTATTAAATTCTGTTCGTCTGTCAACTGTCATTTAAGTCAATAAATTTTTATATTATATCGTAAATTTGAATTACGATTTTGTTTGTTTTTCGATATTTATTTTATAGAATAATGTTTTCTTATTTTATCATATGTTACCTATCACAAGCGTCAGTCAATTGTCAACTGTTAATCTTCCATCCGCGATCTGTCAGCTGTCATGTGTCAACTGTCATCTGTCAATAATCATCTGAGTTGAGTGTTTTTTTGTATATATAAAAAATCATTATTAAGCTGTAGACTTGTTGAACTTCATTCTATATTTTTTCTTTGCTAGACATAAGAAAATTGTCTTCTGAGAATGTGTTTCTTATCAACTGTTGTTAGTGATCTATCAACTGTCATCAGTCAACAACATATAATAATACTATATTGCAAATTTTAGAATTTTTAAATTTTCAAACACCAAATTGTTTTCTATTTGAGTTTTCGTTCTCACATCTAACAATTGTTAACAGTCAACTGTCTCCTGTCATTTGTCATCTGTCAATTGTTATCGGTCAACAAATTCTATTATTTTTAGAACATTGTTTTGTATTTTTTTAATTTTTAAATCAACATTATTTTCTTATTGTGTTATGAATTATTTGTCAACTACCGTCAACTGTCTCTTGTCATTTGTCAATTGTTATCGGTCAAAAAATTCTAATATTTTCAGAACATAATCAAGTCTCTTTTTTTATTTTTAGACCAACATTGTTTTCTTATTGTGTCGTGAATTATTTTTTGTCAACTAGTGTCAATTATATCAACTGTTATTTAACAATTTTCATCAGTAAACTGTTTTTTGTCAACTATCATCTGTCATCTGTCAATTATTATCTGTCAACTGTCATATATCAGTTGGCATCTGTTTTTTGTACATTTATAAATTCGAATCATTTCTTGTAAATTGTTGAATTTCCATTTTGAAAATATTTTGTTCGGTTTATAATTTTATACATTAAAACAATCTTTTTATTGCGCCATGTCCACTTTCATTCACTGTCACCTGACGACAGTGAACTGTCACCTGTCAACTGTCAATTGCCGACAGTAAACCGTCATCTATGAATTGTGTTATTTCTCAATTGTCATCTGTCAACTGTAAACTGCCATTTGTCATATTTTATTTGTCGAGTGTCAACAGTTAATCGTCATCTGCTAATAGGTATGTCAACTGATATCTCTCAACTGGCATCTGTCAAATACTGTCAAATACTATTTGTCAATTGTCACTTATCCATTTTTAGTGTTAATTTAAAAAAAATCTGATTTTTATTGTAAAACGTAGAATTTTCAAAACATTCTTATCTTTGTAGATTTAATACAGTTTTGTTCCTATGTCATTTGTCATCCCTCTTCTGTCATTTGTCAATTGCTATCTATCATCTATCAAGACATTTGTCATTTGTCATTCGTCATTTATCATTTGTCATTTGTCATTTATTATGTGTCATCTGTCATCTGACATCTACTAAATGCTATCTTTTAATTGTTATCGATCATATGTTTCCTCTCAAATGGTGTCATTTATCTCTAAACTGTCATCTGCGAACTGTCAACTGTCATCTGTCAATACTATTTGTCTCTGTCTGTCATCTATCATCAGCAATCTGTCATATGCATTCTGCAATCTGTCATCTGTCATCTGCAATCTGCAATCTATCATCTGTCATCTGTCATCTGTCATCTGTCATCTATCATCTGTCATCTGTCATGTGTCATTTATCATAACTCATCTGTCACTACTATTATCTGCCAATTATGATCCGCCATCCTTCATATGTCAATTGTCAGCTGTCGTTTATCATCTGCCTACAGTCAACTGTCAATTATATTAATTTAACTGCTATCTATTAATTGTCATTAATTGTCATTGAAAAATGACAAATGACAGATGACAAATAGCAGATGACAGATGCCAGATAATATAAAATAGATGACAGATGGCAAATAATGCATGGCATATGGTAGCTTACATTGACTCATAACAGTTGAGAGCCGATATATGACAGTTTACAGATGAATGACACCATTTAATTGTCATGACAGATGATAGATAGCAATTGATAGATGACAGCGATGACAGATGATAGATGACATATGACAGATGGCAGATGACAGGTGACAGATGATAGATGACAAATGACAGACGACAGATCACAGATGACAAATTATAGATGAGAGATAACAAATGGCATATGGCATTTACATTGACCGACAACAGTTGACAGTATGTCAATTTAAAGATGAATGTCACCATTTAATAGGGCGATTCGAAAATTCTATACTTCTATACAAGAAAATATTAGAATTTTTAATTTGAAAAAAAAAATCAATAAAATTTAATAAAATCAAAAAATATCGAAGTAAAATGACAGTTGAAAAATGATAAATGACAGTTGACAGTTTGTAGATGAAGGATGCTAAATATAAGTTGACAGTTGACAGTATTAACTATAGGCAGATGACGGTTAGCAGTTAAGAATAGACCGTTGACAGTTGACAAAATACGACAGATGTCAACTGACAGTTGATAGATGACAATTGATACCTGACAGATGACACATGATAAATGATAAATGACAGATGGCAGGTGACAGATGTCAGATAATATAAAAGATGACAGATGACAAATGATACATGGCATATGGCAGGTTACATTGACAGATGACAGTTGACAGTATGTCAATTTACACATGAATGCCACCATTTAATAGGGCGATTCGAAAATTCTATACTTCTATACAAGAAAATATTAGAATGTTTAATTTGAAAAAAAAAATTAAAGCAAAATGACAGTTGAAAATGATCAATGACAGTTGACAGTTTGTAGATGAAGGATGATAAATAAAAAAGTTGACAGTTGACAGTCAATAGATGGCAGTTGACAATTAATACTTGAGAGGTTAAAACATGACAAATACGAGGTGACAATTGAATGAATATAATTGACATATGATAAATGAAAGCTGAAAGCTTACATATGAAGGATGCCAGATCATAATTGACAAATAACAGTTGAGAGATAGCGTTGACAGTTGATAAAATATGACAGATGTCAACCGACAGTTGATAGATGGCAATTGACAAATGACAATTGACACATGACAGATGACACATAATAAATGACAGATGACAGATGGCAGGTGACAGATGTTAGATAATATAAAATAGACGACAGATGACAAATGGCATATAACAGTTCACATTGACATATGACAGTTGAAAGTATGTCAATTGACAGATGAATGCCACCATTTAATAGAGCGATTCGAAAATTCTATACTTCTATACAAGAAAATATTCGAATTTTTAATTTAAAAACAAAATTAAATAAAATTTAATAAAAATAAAAAATATTAAAGCAAAATGAAAAATTGATAACTGACAGTTGGCAGTTTGTAGATGAAGGATGCTAAATTTATGTTGACAGTTGACAGTTGATAGAGGACAGTTGACAATTAATACTCGACAGGTTAAAAAATGACAAAACTATAGGCAGATGACGGTTGACAGTTAAGAATAAACCGTTGACAGTTGACAGATAAAATATTACAGATATCAACTGACAGTTGATAGATGACATTGAAAAATGACAATTGACATGACAGATGGCACATGATAAATGACAAATGTCAAATGACAAATGACAAATGAAAAATAACAAGTGACAAATGTCAAATGTCAAATGACAAATGACAAATGACAAATGACGGATGACAAATGACAGATGGCAGATATTATAAAATAGATGACAGATGACAAATAATACATGCCATATGGCAGTTTACATTGACCGATGACAGTTGACAGCCGACATATGACAGTTTACAGATGAATGACACCATTTAAATATTAAAGCAAAATGACAGTTGACAATTAATACAGTTGACAGTTTGTGATAGTGGATGCTATTTTTAATTTGAAAAAAAATTCAATAAAATTTAATAAAATGTAAAAATATTTTCGGCAAAATGACAGTTGAAAAATGATAAATAATAGTTGACAGTTTGTAGATGAAGGATGCTAAATATAAGTTGACAGTTGACAGTTAATAGATGACAGTTGACAATTAATACTCGACAGATTAAAAAATGACAAATAAGAGGTGGCAGTTGAATGAAAATAATTGATAGATGATAAATGACAGCTGAAAGCTGAGATATGTAGGGTGCCAGATTATAATTGACAAATGCCAGTCGAGAGATTGCAGTTGACATAACTATTGACAGATGGCGGTTGACAGTTAAGAATTGACCGTTGACAGTTGACAGATAATATATGATAGATGTCAACGGTCAGTTGATAGATGATAATTTAGACATGACAGATGACAGATGAGAAATAATACATGGCATGTGTTTCACAGAATAAAAAGATTGTGGTAATCTACAAAATTACAAGAAAATATTAGAATTTATAAATAAAAAGAAATTAGAAATATTAAAGCCAAATAACAGCTGAAAGATGATAAATGACAGTTGAGAGTTGGTTGGGGAAGGATGATAAATATAAGTTAACAGTTGACAGTTTTTTTTCGACAGATTACAGTTAATAGATGACAGTTGATATATAATACTTGACAGGTTACTGTTTACAGATGAATGACACCATAGACAGAACACCTATGATATAATAAATCTATAAAATATTGACTTAAAAAAAGCAAACTGATAAAAGAAAACATTTCTAAATTTAAAAATAATATTCAACAGATGTCATCTGTCATTTTTCATTTGTTGCCATTTGCCTTTAACCATTTGTCATTTTTCATGTGTCATCTATCATTTGTTATTTTTAATCTGTCATTTGTCAGTTGTCATTTGTTAATTATCATCTGTCAACTATCAGTTGACATCTGTCATATTTTAGTTGTCAACTGTCAACGGTCTATTTTTAAGAGTCAACCGGGATCTACCAATAGTTAGGTCAACTGCTATCTCTCAACTGTTTTTTGGCAACTAGAATCCGGCATCCTTTATCAGCAGTCAACTGTCAATTATATTAATTTAACTGCCAACTATTAATTGCCATTTTTTTTAATCTGTGCAGTATTATCTGTAAACTGTCAACTGACAACTGTTATCTATCACCCTTCATCTACCAACTGTCATCTGTCGTTTAACATCTTTCAATTGTCATTTTGATTTAATATTTCTAATTTTAATTAATTAGAAAAACAATTTTCTTGTAGAGTATAAAATTTTCGAATAAATATAAATAAATAAATGCAAATTGACATATGTTGACTGTCAATTGTCATCAGTGTATGTTAACTGCCATCTGTTATCTATTATTTGTAATCTGTCATCTGCCATCGGTTATCTGTCATTTGTCATTTTTTAAGCCATTATTCTCTAGGTTAGTACAGTTTTGTTACTTGGTAATGTATTCCCTTTCAATTGCCATCTATTAACTGCCATCTGCCAACTGTAATTTGTCGATTATTATCTATAATCAATTAACGGCTTTAGTTTTCTTTTGTAGTCATATGTTTTCTCTCAATTGGTGTCATTCATCTCTAAACAGTAATCTGTCAACTGCCAACTCTCGACTATCAACTGTCATCTGTCAAATACTATTAGTCAATTGTCATTTATCAAATTTTAGTTTAGATTTAATACAGTTTTCTTACTTACTATGTCATTTGTCATCCGTCATCTGTCAATTGCTATGGATCATCTATCATTTGTCAACTGGCATCTGTCATTTTTTTATTTATCATGTGTCATCTGTTATCTGGCATTCGTCATTTGTCATTTATTATGTGTCATCTGTCATCTGACATCTGCTAAATGCTATCTGTCAATTGTTATCAGTGATATGTTTCCTCTCAATTGGCGTTATTTATCTCTAAACTATCATCTGCGAACTGCCAACTCTCTACTATCAACTGTCATCTGTCAAATACTATTTGTCAACTGTCATTTCTTATTTATCAATTGTCATTTATCTACTATTATATGTTATTAAAGTATTAGAATTTCTTATTTATTCTTAAAATTCTGATTGTATGTTTCATGTCTCATCGAAGATGTTTTAATCTGACTGTTTTATAGCATTTTTCATCTACGATAGAGTCATGTAATTTGATGGTTTAATTATTACAACTGTTGCATTTGCTTTTAAGGTTCAGAATATGCGGCGCCTAGGAATGCAATAATAGTTGGAGTGCCATCGAAAATTGACCGGTAAGTAAAAGAGTTGCGACTCCGTCGCCGCCGTCGTACCGGTTCTATCGGCGGTACCCGTGGGATACCAGTTTTTACGGGGTGTCCGTATCGCGTTACGTTACACGGAATCCTCGCGGTGCACCAACATTTCACTCCCGGTGACATCCGACCGTGAGAGCAACCCGAAGCCTAATGTATTTATTACACAAAGTGAAAACTTTCACGCAAACAAAAATTATCAAAATATTAATATAAAATTAATTGATACTGATATAATTAATATTATTTTGATGATTAATTTATTTCTATGTTGAAAAATGTTTGATGGTTATAATAATTCTTAATAGTATTAATTATCATTTGATATAAAGGTATTATTTATATATTTTTTCAATAAAAATATAATTCAGAAGACTAGAAAAACAAAAGATACGAATGAGAATTTATGTAGTTGACTATTAGAGCAAATGTATGCTTGATATCATTATTGAAAGGTAATTAAATGTACGACTACTCGCTTAACTTTCGTTTTCGTCGGTGGGGCCGGTTCTTGTTTCAGGAGGGGTTCATCGCTCGAAATTCATTAACGGATTCCCATTACGGACGACGCCGCGTTGTGCAACAACCGGGAGCGAGCGAGCCGTGGCCGGGCCCCCCCAATCTCGGATCCTCGATCTCTATTGACATCGTGAAAGTGTTTCGATTTATATTGATTATGATTTTATCTCCGGGCAATTAATTCTCCAACGCGTACCGGACCTAACTGTATCTAATTACTGTTAAGCCCTACTGACGACCCATCAATAACACGCCCACCTCATCGAAATGGACGATTACGTTATGAGTAAATAGAATACAGAAACCGTTTAATAGAGTGTGTACGTATTTAATGATTATATTAATCTATAAGTAAATGTGATTATATTTACATGTATGTTAATAATTATATAGAAGATTTTTAGTCTAATATACAATTCTTTATTTCATAATTAAAATTAATTAATTATTTCTATATTTACAAAAATTGAAATGATTCCTTCTTATCGAAACGACCGTCGTTTCGTTAATAAATCCGAGCGACGATCGGATTAACCATAATCGGACTTAATTACTTTACCGGCACAAACGAGCGACATTTGTCCCCGTCGAGATAAACCCAATCAGTAGCCCTCGACGGTCAAGTCCGACCTATCGGATTCCGCATCTAATATTTAAACGGGATAATTGATTCGTTCGGTGGCCGGCCATTAAAATATCCGAGATCCATCATTAAGCGCTCGGAGACCAAAACGCGACGAAGATCATTCCGTCGTTTCGTCGCAGCGCGGACTTTCCCCCCAAAAAGTATTGAAAAAAAAAAAAATAGAAAACGACGTTAGAAAGGGAATCGGATTTATTTCGCGCGGATTCCACCTAATGGACGTCGTTAATTACCCAAGAGCGCTCGGTGAGAGGAAATAACTAGATAAAATCATATTAGCCCAAAACAAGTTCAAATCGAAATTAAAAATTATTAACGACTACTTGAAATTGTCAACCTTAATTTGTAATTTAAATCAACTACCAAAAGTAGGCTTACAGTTACATTTTTTTGATTTGATTTATCGATGAACTACACTACTAAAAAGATAGTAAATGAAATTAAATTAAGAAATGGAAATGGAAATTCAAAAGAAGGTTTCAGCTGTTATTAATATTCCTTATACTTTTAATTATTTATACTCTTAAAACTTGCAACATTTTTTTATACATACTTTTAATTAGTGTTTGCAATAATGTAGGAAAAAATCGTTTTTTATTTTTTTGTATTCTTCGTATCCGTCCACTCGAAAGGCAACAAATTATCTTGATCGCGCCGGCATTAACGCAACTAATGGTATAATTGAGTGGAAATGGGTGAACGTGGGCCGAATGCACGCACTTAATGTTCGCGCATGTATTATTCATGCGTTTTGTGGGAATATGAATGAACGCACGATCGTCGTCGTCGGCGTTCACTTGACTGATCAATTTTTTTTCCGCAGAGATTTATTAAAATCAACCAGAAATTTCAATCACAAAATTCAGAACATTAGAGCCACAATTGTTAAGAGATTGCTTGTTTTTTCAACGCTTACTTAATTACGATTATAATTATAATAATTGCTTTAAAAAAATATGTATGTATTCACTGATAACATTTTTTTTATTTTTATTTTAAACGCAATCCGATTTACTAATCGAGGGGAAGTCACAGCTGGCCGCGATTCCGTTTACACGGGTGCTTTACCGCCCATCGGAGTGTGCCGTGCCCAACAAGGCGCGACCGTTCGAGGGTGGGTTTACATCAAACCGGCAATTACACGCGGATTAGAATTAAATCGTTTTTAATTGAGCGCAATTAACACCTTAACGGTCTCTCGGTGCGATACGTTGGGGCAGCCTAGGAAAAATTTGTCGGCTTCCCTTCCTCATTCCTGTGCACGATGCATGATGCTAACGAACCGTACGTAAAGTACTTAACTTATCTACCATGTATAGGCATTACAAAAAAAATCATCTCCTGTGATAAAATATGTTAACGACTAATTTGCTTTACTTTTTTATACTAATAATTAGAAAAAACACGAAAATATTTTCGTAAAATCTACAACAAATGAGTCTTATTAGATTTTACGAAAATATTTATTAGTGAATTTTGTACAACGTTATAAGGACTTATATATTTCTATTATTTTTTATACTAGTTTTCTTCGATCAGCATCTGATCTTAATGAAGAGAACGGAATGTGCGAACGTTACCCTTATCGTCGTTATTATTTTTTTTTTGTATATACCATACCGACTTAATTTGGCCATCAATAAAGTACGAGTTTTACGGTTGTAATTGTACCGGAATGGGAGGACCGCGCTCGTAAAACGTTTAATTGCCGATCGGTGGACGATCGGGTGAGTAAGAATTAAACCAACAAAAAAAAAAACAAATGAAAAGAGGCTGGGGATATATAAAAAGTCGGTTTAGTACCAGGTAATGATTAGGAGATGCTTTACTGTTTTAACGAACAAACAAATAAAAAAAATGATATACTAAAATATATAGCAGCGAAATAATTATAATATCAATAATAAAATGTGTAAGTACTTGGTAAACTTCCTTCACAATTTAGTTACTTCACGTAACTTAATCAACCAATTTATTTAATTTAATTGGTAAATCTTCAACAATAAGTAAACCGAGGTAAATAAATAAAATTTACCACGTTATATTGAATTGTTTAAAATGTCTCAACAAAAAAAGTATATTAGAATAATAATTGATTCCACAATAATCAAAATGTTTAGAGAAAAAAGGGGTAGTTACTCTAGAATATTAGATTAATTGTAATTCATGACAAACACGTTAATCTATAGACAAATCTTGGAGACACTAACGCTCGCATGAACAACGAAACCAAGACTTAGAAATCGTTTTTTGGGCTTGGTGTAACTCCTATTAATGTTAATTTGCTCAATATTTAAATCATTCGTCGACATTACCTTGATTTTCTAAAGACTCATCAGAATCAATGGCGTTAATTTTATTAACGAATGTATCCTAATTTTATTTATTATTATTTAGTATCCTACCCTTTAACTCATAAAATATTCTTTAAGATTCAGCTAAATAAACAATTAATTTCGAAACGTAGTAAACTTTATTACACAGTTTTATTCCTTACTTCACTTGTTTAAAAACAAGTGAAGTAAGGAATAAAACTGTGTATTATTTTCATTTACAAAACACTTCACGTAAACCCAAACCAAAAATAGTGAAACTTTATTAATTAATACATATTTTTTTTACTGCTTTTAAATATATAAAAAAACATCTACAATAACTCCGATAAAGTCTTCAGAAAATGTGGACACCTGTCCACCCTTCTTTTACTTTTAAACTTCAGTTACTGTTACTGTTTTTTTTTTACTTTTAAACTTCAGTTACTGTTACTGTTTTTCAATATATAAACAATAATTCTGATGATAAGGTTTTCAGAAATTTCGACAGACTGGCGAGAAATGATTTCAAAATGTATTTATAGGACGGGTGGGTGGTTTCTATCCCATCATCCAACCCTTAAAAAATACAGGGGTGTTTAACTAAAACATTATATAAATTTGAGATGTTGTACGTACCTAAATATTTTTTTTTTAATATTTCTTTTTCTTCAAAATTCTTAATGGTATTTTGTAATAATTGTTGTCGTTTGACGAACTTCGATATTTAATGACATTCTACATTTGACGTATGCCATTTGAACATTAAAAAAGTTTGAATTTCGAGATTCGACATTCAACATTTAAAATTTTGATATTTTGAATTTTACAATTGAAAATTAACATTCGTTATTTTACATTTAACAATTCATAATTGACAATTGACCTTTAACACTTAACATTTGACAATTGGCATTTGGCATTTGCGATCTGACATTTGACATTCGATACTTTTCATTTAATGTTCAACTTTTGCTATTTGGCATTTGGCCTCTAACATTTTACATATGAAGCTTAAAATTTCACATTTGACATTTAATATTTGACATTTAACATTTGATATTTAACATTCACCATTTGAAATTCAACATTTGGCATTTAACATTTATCATTTATTTCTCTGTTAATGGATGATCATTATTATTATTATTATTATTTATTTATTTATAAATGGGTAATACCATTGGACAATGTTTACAGAAAGTAAATTTCTTGACATGTAACATTTGCTATTTGACATTTAACATTTGGCATCTGGATTTTAATATTTAACAATTCACAATTGTCATTCAATATTTTACATTTAGTAATTTTGACAACTGACGATTGTTAATAGATATTTGACATTTCACGTCTGGCACTTGACATTTGGCATTTGACGTTTAAGATTTGACATTCGATATTTAACATTTGCTATGACATTTGTCATATGCCATTTGAATATTTGACATTTCAATATTTAAATTTGGCATTTAACATTTGACATTTAAATTGATATTTATTATATGCTATTTGATATTTAATTATTTGACATTTGAATAATTGAAATTTGACGTTTGACATTTAACATTTGATATTCAACATTTGCTATGGCATTTGACAATATAGAAATTTCCCGTTAAATAAATTATTATTATTATTATATGCTATTTAAATGTTTGACATTTCAATATTTAAATTTGACGTTTGGCATTTAATATTTGACATTTGATATTTAATGTTATTTAATGTTGGAATTTTAACATTTGAAATTTTGAATAGTTGACATTATTTTTTTCTAATAGTAGTCATTTAACATTTGAATATTTGACATTTGACATTTGAGATTTAACATATATTTGAAATTTCCATATTTAAAGTATATTTGAAATTTTGAATAGTTGATATTATTTTTTCTAATAGTAGTCTTTTAACATTTGAATATTTGACATTTGACATTTAACATATATTTGAAATTTCCATATTTAAAGTTGAGATTTGGTATTTAACATTCAATGTTTGAATTTTAACATTTGACATTCGATTTTTGAAATTTTGAATAGTTGACATTATTTTTTTCTAATAGTAGTCATTTAACATTTGAATATTTGACATTTGACATTTGAGATTTAACACATATTTGAAAATTCCATATTTAAAGTTGAGATTTGGTATTTAACATTCAATGTTTGAATTTTAACATTTGACATTTCGATTTTTGAAATTTTGAATAGTTGACATTATTTTTTTCTAATAGTAGTCATTTAACATTGGAATATTTGACATTTGACATTTGAGATTTAACATATATTTGATATTTCCATATTTAAAGTTGAGATTTGGCATTTAACATTTAATGTTTGAATTTTAACATTTGACATTTGATTTTTGAAATTTTGAATAGTTGACATTTGAACTTTAAATAGTTGTCATTTAGATTAGAATATTTGACATCTGAGATTTAACATTGGACATTTGACATTTGTCATATGCTATTTAAATATTAGAATTTGACAATTGAATATTTGGCATTTGAATATTTGAATTTACATATGACATTTGTTATTTGCTATTTGGATTTGCTATTTGACATTTGGCATTAGGTATTTGACATTTGACATTTAAAGTTGAATATTTTATATTCGACATTTGATATTTGATATTTAACATTTATTATTTGAAAGTAACATTTGGCATTTGGCTTTTGATATTTGACATTTGTTAATTGACTTTCTATATTTTATCATTGACAATTGATAACTGACAATTGATGTTTAACGTTTTGTATTTGAAATTTGGCAGTTGACGTTTGCATTCAACATTTGCTATGGCATTTCACATATGCCATTTAAATGTTTGACATTTCAATATTTAATTTTTACGTTTGGCATTTAACATGTGATATTTGGCATTTAATATTTGACATTTGATATTTGATTTTTGATGTTTAACATTCACAATTTAAAATTCGATATATAACATTTATCATTTGATTCTTGACATGTAATATTTGCTCTTTAGCATTTGGCTTTTGACATTTGGAATTTTACATTTAACATGTGGCATTTGGGTTTAAATATTTGACAATTCACAATTCACATTCAATATTTCACATTTGACAATTTTGTCCACTGTCAATTGATATTTAACATTTGATATTAGATATTTGACATTTCACTTGTGTCATTTGACGTTTAAGATTTGACATTCGATATTTAATATTTGCTATGACATTTAAAATATGCCATTTGAATATTTGACATTTCAGTATTTAAATTTCACATTTAGCATTTAACATTTGACATTTAAAAATATCACTTTTGAAATTTGACATATGCTATTTAAATATATTTAGTATTTGACATTTGAATAGTTAAAATTTGACATTTGCCATCTGAAAAGTTAGCATAGACATTTGACGTTTCACATTTGACATTTGACATTAAACATTTGACATAATTGATTTGAATATTTAACATTTCAATATGATTTGATATTTATCTAATGTCAAATATTTGACATTTAACATTTACCATAAGAAATTTGACATTTTGACATTTAAAATTTGCTATTTTACATAGTACAGTTAATATTTGTTGTGACTTTTAACATATATCATTTGAACATTTTACATTTCAATATTTAATTTTGACATTCAAAATGGGACTTTTGACATTTGACATAAACGTGTTTAGCATTTTACATTTAAATATTTGACATTTGGCATTTGATTAGTTGAAATTTGATTTTTGAATTTAAACATTTGGAATTTGAATATTCGACATCCGCCAATTAAATATTTGATATTTAACATTTGTTATGGCATTTCACATGTTTCATTTGAATATTTGACATTTCAATATGATTTGATATTTGATATTTATCAAATGTCAAAAACTGGACATTTAACGTTTACCATTAGAAATTTGACATTTGGCACTTGACATTTAACATTTGCTATTTCACATTTGGCATTTGGCATAGTACATTTAACATCTCTTATAACATTTAACATGTGCCATTTAAACATTTGAAATATCAATTTTTAATTTTGACATTTGGCAATTAACATTTGACATTAAACATTTGACTTTTGACATTTGACATATAATATTTAGCATTTTACATTTGGCATTTGAATAGTTGAAATTTGACATTTGATTTTTGAATTTAAACATTTGGCATTTAAATATTTGACATTTAAATATTCGACATTCCCCAATTAAATATTTGATATTTAACATTTGCTATGACATTTCACATGTTGCATTTGAATATTTGACATTTCAATCTAATTTGATCTTTAATATTGCTCAAAAATATTGACAATTAACGTTTACCATTAGAAATTTGACATTTGGCATTTGACATTTAACATTTGCTGTTTCACATTTGGCATTTGACATGGTACATTTAACATTTGTTGTAACATTTAACATATGTCATTTGAACATTTGACATATTTGCTTAAAAATTATTAAAAAGAACTCCAGCAATGGCGAAAGTATGTCACCTGTCTACGGAAGAACGTGGGTTTGAGTGGAAGAACATTGGTAAACAGTGAACTCCGCCCGTGACTCCTGTGTCCTAAATTATTTGTGTATTATTTGATTGTATGTATATTATATATATGTATATATATATATATATATATATATATATATATATATATATATATATATATATTGTAATTTGTAAGCAGGAGAAACAAAGATAGTAATAAAGAATAAAGTTTTTAATTTTGACATTTGGCATTTGTTGTGATATTTAACATATGCCACTTGAACATTTGACATTTCAATATTTAATTTTGACACTGGGGATTTAACATTTGACATTAAAAACTTTACTTTTTACATTTGAAATATAAATATTTAGCATTTTACATTTAAATATTTGACATTAGGCATTTGAATAGTTGATATTTAAATTTGAACATTTGGAATTTGAATATTTGATACTTGACATTTGAATATTCCACATTCGCCAATTAAATATTTGATATTTAACATTTGCTATGACATTTGTCATGTTCCATTTATCAAATGTCAAATATTTGACATTAAAAATTTGACATTTAACATTAGCCATTTCATATTTGGCATTTGACATAATACATTTATCATTTGTAATGATACTTAACATATGCTGTTTGAATATTTGACACTTCAATATTTAATTTCGGCTTTTGGCATTTAACATTTGACATTTAAAAATGTATTTAAATAATATCATATTAATCCCAACAAAAAAATATTTGAAAATTGAAAATTTGAACATTTGAAAATTTGTGAATTTGAAAATTTGGAAATTTTGAGTATTTGAAAATTTAGAAATTTGAAATTTTGAATATTTGAAAATTAAAATAATAATAATATTTGAAGTTTTGAATATTAGGAAATTTGAACATTTGAGTATTTGGAAATTTGAATATTTAAAAACTGAAAATTTAAAACTTTTAAAAACTTGAAAATTAGAAAATTTGAAATTTTAAATATTTGAAAATTTGGAATTTTGAAGTTTTGAATATTTGAAATTTTGAAGTTTTGAATATTTGAACATTTGAAAATTTAAAAATTTGAAAATTTATAAATTTAAAAATTAGAAAACTTGAAAATTTAAATATTTAAACATTTGAATATTTAAAAATTTGAATACTTGAAAGTTTGACCATTTGAAAATTGACAACTTTTTAAAAGCTATTTGAATATTTGACATTTCAATATTTAATTTTGGCATTTGGCAAATGTTAAATGACATTTGACATTTAAAAATTTATTTTAATAATAATAATAGTATTTGTACTATTATTAGTATATTTTTAGCATAAGAGTACTTTATTATTTTATAGAAATGTATAATTAAATTTAGTTTTTGTATATATGTAAAGGGCGATGTCCCGTTAATAAATCATTATGATTATTAATTTTAACAAAAAATATTTAAAAACTGAAAATTTGTAAATATTAAAATTTGAATATTTGAAAATTTGAAAATTTGAATATTTGAAAGTTTGAACATTTTAAAAACTTAAATATTTGAAAATTTAAAACTTGAGAATTTTATCTTTTCAATATTTAAAAATTGAAAATTTAAAACTTAAAAATTTGAAACTTTAAAAGTAGAAAATTTGAAAATTTGAATATTTGAAAGTTTGAACATGTAACAATTGACAACATTTAAAATTTGAAATTTCAAAACTTTTAGAAACTTGAATATTTGAAAATTTAAAACTTGAATATTTAAAAATTGAAAATTTAAAACTTTTAAAAACTTGAAAACTTGAATATCTAAAACTTTTTAAAATTTGAACATATGAATGTCGAAAAATTTGAATATTTAAAAATTTGAACATTTAAATATTAGAAAATTGAAAATTCGACAATTTAACTTTTAAAAATTTTAATTTTGAAAAACTGAAGATTTAAAGGTGTGAAAATTGTAAGTGTCAGTAACATGAACAAAAATTAAAATTTGAAAATTTAAAACTTTTAAAAACTAAAAAGAAAATTTTAAAATGTGAAAATTTTGAAATTTAAGAAAATTATCAATATTTAAAATAAGTTTAATATGAAAACTTCTTGTAAATATAATTTTAATATAAAATTTGAAACTTAAAAATGTAAAACTTCTAAAAACTTGAAAATGAAAAAAAATTAATATTTGAAAATTGAAACTTAAAATTACCTATATTTAAAATAAGTTTAATATCAAAACTTATCTTGTAAATATAATTTTAGTAGTTGAAAATTTTTAATATTGAAAATAAATATAGGAAAATTTATTTTAGTTTGAAAGTGCTAAGATTTGTAAATGTCCAATATTTAAATATTCGAAATAACTTCAAGAAGAATATTTATTTATTTTTTTTAAATAATTCTTCAATATTTTCTCATAAATACAAATCCAATCTTAATATGTATAAGAAAAAATAGAAACCGGTCGAAATAAAAATAAGTGAAACATTTTTCGTTTAGTAGTTTTACAAAATGTGCATCAAGTCACCTATGACTAAGTTTTTCTCACATAACATTTTTATTTATTCATAGAAAATAATCGTGCGTGTATTATCAACATTATATACCCAATTTAATGATATAACTTGAACTTGAACATATTTAATATTTGGGAAATTTAACGAGGAATGTTAGGTTTATAATTAATTTGTATTATTGCTATAATAATTTTGTTGAAAGTTTAAAGAGTCAAATAAAAATATTATATTATTATTTCATTTTAAAAGGGTAAATGATTTTTTTTTTATTATCAATTTACATAACTATACTTTCGACTTTTGCATTATCAAGTGTCGAATGAAGAAAAATATAAGATGTCGCGATTGAAAATTTAAATTTAATATTTTATCTTTAATTTTCATAAGAAATAGTACACACTAAATAATAAAGTAAAATTTTATACTTTTACCGTGTTTGTTTTAGAGAGTTAATAATAATAATAATAATAACTTTATTGACGGGATTCATCCTATATACATTAGAAAAAAATACAAAATAAATCAACATTGAGATAAATAAAAATAAAACAACAAACTCATCTAAACTACTTAACAACTAAACAACAATTAAAGCTAAGTAGTTAGAGTTATGAAAATTGGATCTAGTCGGCTCTTTTTCACTTATGGGTTTACCGTTCAGTCACGATAATTTTGATGATCTAGTTGGTTATGATAATTAGTTTTTCTTTCATGTTTATGTTTATACTCAAATGTTTTGAAATTTAATGAAGAATTTATAATTATCAATTAATTTCATCTTGTTTTTGTTTTGTTTTAAATAATAGTTTCTTCTTAATGTTAGCTGTACGCATTCATAGGATACGTGAACAAATTACCACGGTCCATTACGTGTCGGTGATCGTCTTTATTTTTTTGCCGACGGTTTGGAATCCTCGGACGATTTCACTAATTGAGTGAGACGCGCGTGTTATAGCATTTCCAACGATTAGCGCGCGCTCTTCTGTAATTGCGCCGCGCACTTTCGGAATTAATAAATAAATCGCGGGAAATTTGTGAACGCTTCCAGTCGGTCAATTGGAAATCTGCAGAGACAATGCATACAAGGTTGGTATAAATCAGGGCGCGCTCACTCCTAACAGGACGCGCTTGAAGCCTCCACACGCTGACAGCATAATGCCGACCTGAATAATGCTCAAAGCCGACGACGACGGGTTAAATTGTGTCGGCACACACAAACACACACACATAGAGAGAGAGAATCGATTCGATCGTTAATGGTCGCCTTTTTTTTTCTATGGTGGACTCTGTTCTTATCAGGGTGGCCACTGGATTGCGAAAATTACGCGCGCGATAAATCGATCTCTCGCTGGCACGCTAATAACACGGTGTGGTCGGGGGGGAATTACCCGCTTAAGTATAGTCCCGGTGCTGGCGTTTAATCAGGGCCGGTAAGGCAGGTAGCCGGGCAGGCCGGTACGTGACTCGACTACGCTTCCAGATTAAATAATCGCCTTTGTAATTTTCAATCGACCAGAAACCCAACATTACCTGGTAGCTGAATAATCACGTTTTAATATTAAAAAGGACGTATGCTTAACAATGCGTGTGTGTTATTATATGTTAAAATGGGAATCGACTAGACTTAAGTATGGAAAATTGTTGCCTTTAAAGGTTTTCATTATTTACTACCTAATTGAAATAATGGTTTTAAATATTATAAGTAAGATTAATAATTATGTGATTTATTAAATATTGATTCGATGATTAATCGTTAAACAATTTCCTACTCGGATTGAATGCGTTCAACCTGTAAATCGTTGCGAGGTGGAGGAAAAAAGGCACAACACAAAATCGGAATGGAAAAAGGTGGGCAGCGGAAAAAGACGGGTATAACGCGTACGCGCGTGTATAATTAGGCGGCCATTATGCAGGATATTGTAAAATAATCGTCGTAATTTACGACCGTTTGCCGTCCGCCGGTTTATTAGTTCGATTTAATTCGAGCGGATGGCTAACGAAGTTTTCGTAATTACGGCGCGTGCGTCGCCGCAGAATCCTGCGGCCGCGGTGTTCCGCAGGAAGTCGTCAGGCGGCCCGCAGGAAACGCTCGCGCGCCGTCTCAATTAATTCAGCTCGGCGTAAAGATCGACAGGAAATTCCGAACGGAAAATATGGATCCATCGCACGTTATAATAACTTATGCGCGCACATTTTTATTAATGCGCCTACTCGATCGAGGAAGTTATTTATAGGAAAATATGTTTCTGTCATTTCCAATAATAAAAATTATTAAGTGTATTACTATATTCGTGTATACGCTCTAATATAATATAAGTACAATTAATGAAACTAAATTATACATAATTTTAAAGGTGAAAAAAAACGATGTAAATAAATATAATAAAAAGTTAAAGATAATACTTAACAACTATTAAAAGATTCGTGTAGTGCAACCGTGTAAAGTTAGTCGTGCGGAAGCCATTCGCGGACGATTTTCTTTTGTTTTTCGTTGTTACCGCGTCTTATTTTTTACTTTTTTTGGTTGTTGCGCTGGTCTCTGGCATCTGGACGAGGAAGCGTGCGCTGATGCAGCCGCGAAGGAAAAATGCGTGCCAAGTAAAGCATAACGAGCATTGGAGTGATTCGGTATCACGTAATCGTGGTTCGCGTGCGCAGGATAAGGACGGACGGAGTAGTGAAAGACGCCCGGGCACGTGCAATCCCATCTCTTTACTGTTACTCGGTACACACACACAAGAAGAACACACGATTATCTCTCGGATCGTGTAATTTGTGATTGTTAAAAGGTTGGAATACACCTTTTTTCCTCTCCACTCAATTATTACGAAAAAAATTTTATTCTCTTTTAATAAATCAGCGTTTGTTTTGTAATAACTGGAGAGTGGGATAGTGGCCACCCACCCACCCTACATACACTTGCTACCTTAAACCACGTCACTGCTTCTGAATAAATTATCAACATCCAAGGTTATTGTGATGAGGTTTTCAGAAAACACATAAAACCAAATTTGTATCGTCCCGTATCTAAAGATTCAATTTTTTGCCTTGTATCTTAATCTGTATGAGAAATAGTATAAACCGTCATAATTCGCATTTTAATATCATTTTCCGTTTGCGGTTAAAACCATTATGAAAATTACATCAAGTTGCCTTTGAAATTTCAATTATTAACTTTTTTAACAATTTCAGTCAGTTCTAAGTTAAAAATAAAAACAATTATTTTCTAATCTCAAACTATCAAAATTCCTATTTAAAATTTAATTGTTTGTCTTCTTTTAAAACAATTATGAAAATGCATCGAGTCGCCTTTGACATTTCAGATATTTTAGCAAATTATTTTATTTACTTATTTATATAACAGATGTCAAATGTCAAATATCAAAAATCAAATATGAAATGTTAAACACATAAAATAGCAAATTCTAATGTCAAATAGAAAATGTCAAATGTTATGTGTCAAATATAAATATTCAAATATCAACTACCAAATGTCAAATATTCTATTGTCAAATACCAAATGTCTAATATTTAAATCCGACGCTCGAAAGGACAAATTGAAGGGGAGAAAGCAAAATATACAAATTCAAATATTCAAATAGCATTTGTCAAATATAAAGTGTCAAATGACAAATTCAAATGTTAAATATTCAAACGTCCAATGTCAAATATTCAAATTTTATCTCAGCTATTCAAATGTCAACTATTTATATATCAATTAAATTTAAATGGCATATGGCATATCGAATATTCAATAGCCAAATGTTGAATATTCAAATGCCAAATGTTGAAATTCAAAAATTAAATGTCAAATACAAATAAATATTCAAATGTCAAATATTTAAATTGTGTATAAAAGTCAAATTTTTAAATGTCAAATGTAAAATATCGAATGTCTATTGTCAAATATCAAAAGCCAAAAATGTCAAATGCCAAATGTTAAATGTACAATATCAAATGCCAAATATTTTTAGTTTATATTTTTTATTTTCTTTCTCATGTAATTATAATTATTTTTGTATATTCTTTGTAAAATGGAGATTTCCGTAATAAAAATATATTATTATTATTATTATTATTAAAACGTCAAATTTTTCATAGTAAATGTAAAATATCCAATATTTGACATTCGATAAATATCAAATGTTAAATGTCAAATTTCAAATGTCAAATGTGAAATTTTAAACTTCAAATGTTAAATCTCAGACGCGAAATGCCAAATGTCAAATAGCAAAAGTTGAACATTAAATAAAAAGTATCAAACGTCAAATGCCAGATCTCAAATGTCAAATATCAAATATGAAACATTGGAATTTCAAATACTCAAATGTCAAATGTTGACTATTCAAATGTCAAATGTCAAATATTCAAATATCGAATGCTAAATATTTGAATAGCATTTGGGATATGTCAAAAGACAAATTTTTAAATGTCAAATATTAAATGCCAAATGTCAAATTTAAATTTTGAAATGACAAATATTTATTTGTGTATTTATAAATAAATTATAAATAAATAAATAAAATATTTTAATGTCAAATGTTAAATGCCAAATGACAAAATTAAATATTGAAATGTCAAACATTCAAATGGCACATGTCAATTGTCATAGCAAATATTAAATAATCATCTAATTTTCAATTTAGCAAATTTTAAAATTTTCAAGTTTTTAAAAGTTCAAATGTATTTATTTTTTTTTGAAAGAAAGCTAAATATAAATAAACATAAACATAGACAAGTTAAATTTCAAACAACTGTTAAATATAAATAAATAAAGTGGTTAGTGTCAATTGTTGTTAATTGTCAAATGCGAAATTCAAAAGTCCACGTGCAACGTTAAAATTCAAAATGTCAATAATCAAAAGTTATACATCATTTTAGGTGTCAAAAGTCAAAATACTGTCAAATTTTAAACGTCGAATGTTACACGCTACAAAGTGAGGAATGTCAAATGTTAAATATCAAACGTCGACTGTTAATTGTCAACTGTCAAATATCAAATATGAAATGTGACAAGTTATTTTATTTCGAATGTCAAAAATCCAATATCGAATGTCAAATGTCAAATATGAAATTCGACAAGATAAATTATAATTAACAACTGTCAAATATTTACTGTCAAATATCAGAAAAATAAACTTCAAATAGCAAAATTTAAACTTTAAATGTCAAATGTGATTTATTAAAAGGTTAAAATATATCAAATATCAGACATCAAATTGTAAAGGTCCAACTTCAATCAAATGTGAAATTAACGACAAGTGAATTTATAAATATCAACTGACAACAGATACTATTAAATGTCAAATATTTAACATCAAATGGCAAAATTTAAACATTAATTGTCAAATGCCAAATGTCTATATACAAGATTAAAATACACGTGTCGAATTTTGAATGTCAAATATCAAACATCAAAAGTCAGTCTTCAAATGTCGACTTTCAAATGTCAACTGTCAAATTTCAAATATGAAATGCGATAAGTTATTTTTGTTTCTAATGTCAAAAGTAAAACATCAAATGTCGAATGTTAAATGTCAATTGTCAAATGTATAATAATAATAATTATTATTATATTTTTACTGTCAAATTTTAAATATTACACTTGCACTATTTAACATTAAACGCCGAATGTCAAATGTCAAATACCAAATGTCTATGTATAAGGTTAAAATACACGTGTCAAATGTTGAATGTCAAATATAAAACGTCAAAAGACAATCTTCAAACGTCCACTGTAAAATATATATCAACTGTCAAATTTCAAATATGAAATGTAATGAATGTCAACTGTAAAATGTTAAATGCGTAGTGCGACAAGTTAATTTTCCAATGTCAACTGTCAATAGTTAGTGTCAAATTTTAAATATTAAACTTCTACTATCAATATTGAAACGCTGAATATCGAACATTAAACATCAAATGTCAAAAATCAAACTTCAAACGTCGAATGTCAACTGTAAAATACCAAGAATGAAATACGACACGTATATTTTCATTTATCAACGGTCAATAGTAACTGTAAAACATCAAATATTAAATCTGAAATGTCAAATAATTAAATTTAAACATTGCATTCTAAATTTAAAATGTTAAAATACAAATGTCAAGTATTAAAATGTCAAATGTTAACATTTAAACATCGAATATTTAATGTCAATTGTTAATTGTAAAATATTAAACCCCAAAAGTCAAATGTCAAATGTTAACTGTCAACAGTTATTAAGGTCAAATGTGAAAGATGCAACGTTAAAATTCAAATACCAAACATTTAACGTCGTAAATGATTAGATGTTGAAGGTAATCAAACGTAAAAATTCCGAATGTAAAGTGACGAGTGTCAATTGTCAAACGTCAAAATTTAAATATCAAAAATTAAAATGTCAAACGCCAAACTAAACGTCAAATGTAAAACATCAAACGTCAACATTAAAATATCAAACCTTAAATGTTATATATCACAATTCGATCAAATGACTGATAATAAATATTAAACGTCAAACATTTAATATTGAATGTAATAACGGTAAAATTCAAATGCGAAACTTTAAATGTCACAATTGAAATCGTTAAATGTTTAACCTCAAACCATAAATGTTGTCAAATGTTACAACGTCAAAATTTAAACCGCGAATCATTTAGGTGCGATCTATTGTATAAAGTGTTGCAGTGGATTTCTCTGATTAAGTGAACATCGAAACCGGCCCGTGTGGCTGTTGTTGAAGAAGAACAATAATTCGTAATTTTTTGCCTGGTAATTTAAGGAAATTGCTGAGAAACAAAAAAAAAATCAGAAATTCAGATTACAGGGAGTTGTCAATAGCGCCTTCTTGATCTAACAACAGGCACGGATCTCAACAGCGCAGCACAATAAGTTGTGTTTAATAGTAAAGGCGTTTACTTTGTGGTACATCTTAAAGGTAATGAAGAACCACTTTATTCAAGTGGCAAAATAAAGTAATCGTGTCTCCTACTTAATTACAGTAAGTTGTATGTTTAAGTAATAATCAAGTGTGCTCTGAATTAGATTTAAAAATAGAAGAGTAGATGTTGGGACTGATGTTACAAGGAATTTTTATGTGCTTATTTGACTCGCACAATCAATCCACCTTTCCTGTAAATGGCATAGATAGTTTAATCTTTAATCAAAAGGAGATCTGAAAATGTGCGGAATTTCCTGGTGCGGTTTTATTCTGCGCGAAACAAACGAGCCGGTGAATGCGGGTAATGCGGTGGTAGTTAGTAAACGTTTTGTTAAAATAAAGAAGGCCGTGCCGGCGACGAAACGCGAAACGCGAAACGGTAGCAGCAGCAGCGGCAAACGGTGGCCGGTCGGTTGGTTGGTCGGTTGGCGGCACACATACACACACAGAGAGAGAAGAGACAGATAAAGGGCCCCGCGTAATGCATGCAAGTATGTAAGGCAGACAATGCACAAAGCACCGCCGACAAGCGGCCCCGTAATGGTCCCCGTGTAGCGCGCTACTGTCGCCATAACCGAACACCCCAACCGCAACCGGACCGGCTACCCTCTGATCTCGCCGGCCGGCCCATAAATCCGCTCCGGATCCGCGAACTTAATTGCCCCTTCCTTACTTCCCACAATAAAACAATCAATTCTTATCCGAATCTCCGCGCGGCGGAAAAGAAAAAATTCGGTATTCCTTTTATTGTCGAAAAGGGTATGTGCGGGTAGATCGGTAGCTCATGCAGTCAGCCACACCCAGGCACCGCGATTATGAGCGCTGTTACAGATCCATCGCCGTAGCGGCATGCAGCGGCGGCGCGGGGGGAATGGGGGAGGACGGGATGGAGCGGCGCGTAGCCCCGGGGCCCCATCTTCTCCTCTTATATGCATGCTACCGATACCCGTAACGACCGCGCGCCTATATAATCACATTTCGCTCCATCCGTGGCCTGTGGGCCCCGGGGGCCCAAATTGCCGTGCCGCGCTCCAGCGGTAGCGTCGATAATCAACCGTCCGACGATGCAAACACGAATAGAGAACATCGAGGACGTGTGCTTAACACAAATTACACTTAATTGAAAATTGCACTTAGAACATTCATTGTCAAACATTTCAAGATTACGCGGTAGCACATCCTGTTTATTATATATTTTCTTAAACCACTACCTGCAGCACGCATGATAAATCCTGCTACTAATTAAATCTTCAATATTCATACATAATTATGCGTACCTATCATTGCATTCAATAGCATTATTCTCATCATTAAATCACAAATTATAATTGACTGACCATACTAAAATAAATATGATAGAATCTAAGCATCACATTTTTAAACCCATTACAAAAGTTCACCATGTCTTAATGATTTAGGAAATACAGTATTTTAAACATTTTTATCTAACCAAGTTTTTCTACACTGCCCGCGGAATCGAGCAAATTACCTATCACATTCCACGCATATTTCGATCGAAAAACAAGAAGGCCATGGAACTATTTCGTTGTAAGTAATTATTACAAGTCTAAAGATTTTAATTTAAAAAAAAAACTGAATTATTAATTGATATAATCTGAGAACATCTGCACAATTATTTCACACTGGATAATCGAGTGATTCTCTTGAGGACGGTCGGCCACTTTCGTTTCGCCTTTTTTTTTCCTACACGGATTATTATAATGATTATTATTGTTGTTATTATTTAATGGAACACAATTAATCCGTTTTCACGTCATAATGCGTGTGGGATGTGTCGGGCTGCGCTCGTGTTTTTGTTATTGTGTGTGTATGGGAGAGCAGCGGCGGCAATCATCCAGCAAAAGTGAGCGAAGACAATGAAAGTCTGACGTTATTGTTATGCTATTGGGTTGTTGTGATGATGTGTTGTTGTTGCGGTGAAAACCGCTCGTTATTTATAATCATTTCATTTGCGAACAGGTGCTGATGATCGAAAGTGTTTCATTGATACGTTATTATATTCAATTCATTTAAGAGAAAATGAAAACAATAAACAAAACAAAAATAATTATGAATATAATGTATAACAATATTTCACAGTTGACAATTGAAAATGTACTTGTCGTATTTCATACGTGGTATTTGACAGTTAACATTAGATATTCGACTTCTGGAGTCTGACTCTTGTGCATTTGATGTTTAATGTTTATCATTTAATATTCGACATTCAACGTTTAAACTGAAAATTTGACAGTAACTATTGACAGTTGACATTTGAAAATTAACTTGTCGCATTTCGTATGTCATATTTGACAGTTGACCACGTCCACGTTTGATGTTTGACTGTTGACATTCGAAAAAAAACCTGTCGCATTTCATACTTGAAATTTGACAGGTGATGTTTAATATTTGAAATTTGACAGATGACATTTCATATTTGTAATTTAAAGAAATGTGTATTTTAACCTTTAACTTGGATATTTGGCATTTAAAATTTGACATTCGTCATTTAGTGTTTAAATTTTGTTATGTCATAATGTACATTTGACAGTAACTGGTGATAGTTGACAATTGAAAATTTACTTGTCGTATTTCATACTTGCTATTTGACAGTTGACATTTGGTTTCGACGTTTGAAGTTTTAACTTTTGACATTTGATATTTGACATTTTACATTCGACATGTGTATTGTAGCTTTAGGCATAGACATTTAGCATTTGACATTTATTGTTTAAAATTTACTATATGAAGTTTGTTTTTTTAATATTTGACATTTAAGAGTTTAGATTTGATGTTGATCATATTTCATATTTGACATTTGACAGTTGTCACTTGATATTCGACTTTTGATATTGGACTTTTGACATTAAATAAAACTGTCATAATGATTATAAAATAAAGCACTAAAAACCTTTCTTCACACAGTTTATTTGAAATACCAAATATATATATTTCGGACACAAAGTGACCATTATCAATGGTTTAATACTAATACTAATATTAAACCATTGATAATGGTCACTTTGTGTCCGAAATATATATATTTGGTATTTCAAATAAACTGTGTGAAGAAAGGTTTTTAGTGCTTTATTTTATAATCAAGTTTATCTTCACGAAACTCATCCAATTAATTTACTATGTCATAATGATGGTTGCGACCGTTACTATGTGGTAATTCATAATGAACACTTACTATGTTTTATTCATTGTTCAAATAAAACTGTATTTCTTATTTGTAATTTGACGATTTGAAATTTGGCTTTTGACATTTGACATCTAACATTCGACATTTATTGTTCAATTTTTGTTTTTTAAAGTTTGTTATTTAATAGTATTTGATAATAACTATTGACATTTGACATTTGACGTTTGATATTCGACGTTTGCATTATAAAAAAACTTACTTATCGCATCTCATCCAAATTTGACAGTTTGAAAATTGTATTTTGACATTTAATATTCGACATTTAATGTTCAATTTTTGTAATTTATAGTTTGTTATTTGACATTTGTCATTTGATAGTAACTATTGAAATTTGACATTCGGCGTTTGATATTTGACTTTTGACATTAGAAAAAAAATAACTTATTGCATTTCAAATTGGAAATTCGACAGTTGACATTGGAGAGTCAGCGTATGAAGATTGACATTTGACTTTTGATATCTGAAATTTGACATTAGAAAAAAATGTAACTTATCGCATATCATATTTTAAATTTTGACAGTTGACATTTTGACGTTTGACGTTTGCAATTTGATATTTTACATTTGACATTCAACATTCGACATGTGTATTTTAACTTTGTACATAGATATTTGGAATTTTACATTTAATATTAAAATTTTGCTATTTAAAGTTTGTTTTTTAATATTTTTTCAGTTGACAGTAACTATTGACAGTTGATATTTATAATTTAACTTGTCGTATTTCATATCTGACATATTATCAGACGACGTTTGAAATCTGGTTTCTGACATTTGACATTTGGCATTTGACATTTAACATTCAACATTTAATGTTCACATTTTGATATTTATAAGGCGTATTTCACAATTGACATATTATCATTTGACATTCGACGTTTGGTATCTGACTTTTGACATTCGAAAAAGAAACTGAGTTATCGCATTTCATATTTGAAATTTGACAGTTGTCATTTCATGGTCGTTTTTTGAAATTTGTCTTTTGACATTTGGCATTTAACATTCGACATTTAATGTTCAATTTTTGCTATTTAATGTTTGTTATTTCATATTTGTCATTTGACGGTAACTATTGACAGTTGATATTTGTAAATTAACTTGTTGTATTTCATATTTGACATTCGGCAGTTGACATTTGACATTCGAAGGTTTGATATTTGACTTTTAACATTAGAAAAAAATAACTTGTCGCATTTCATATTTGAAAATTGACAGTTGACATTTGTGAGTCTGCGTTTGAAGATTGACATTTGACTTTTGATGTTTGATATTTGAATAGAAACGCTATTAGCGAATAAAACATATTTTGTGAGAGAAAGTGTTACCATTATTTCCTTTGATATTTGACTTTTGACATTAGAAAAAAGAATTAACTTATCGCATTTCATATTTGAATTTGAAATGACAACTGTCATTTGATATTCGACGTTTGAAAATTGACTTTGAAATTAGAAAAAAAATTATTAACTTATCGCATGTCATATTTGAAATTTGACAGTTGACATTTGATGGTCGACGTTCGACATTTGACATTTGCAATTTGATGTTTGATATTTGACATTCGACATGTGTATTTTAACCTTGTACATAGACATTTGACATTTAATGTTAATTAAATATTTCACAATTGACAGTTAATATTTATAAATGATTTTTGTCGTATTTCATATTTGACATTTGACATTCGACGTTTGATGTTTGATTTTGACATTCGAGAAACAAATTAACTTTCTATTTGAAATTTAACAGTTGACATGATGATGGTTTCTGACATTTGGCATTTGACATTTAATGTTCAAATTTTTCTATTCGAAGTTTTTTATTTGATATTAGACATTTGATAGTAATTATTGATATTTATAAATGAATTTATTGTATTTCATATTTGATATTTGACAGTTGACATTTGACATTCGACGTTCGATATTTTACTTTTGACATTAGAAAAACAATAACTTATTGCATTCCATACAAAAAACAATTTAACTTCATATTTGAAATTTGACAGCTGACGTTTGAAATCTGGCTTTTGGTATTAGAGATTTAGCATTTGGCATTTAACATTCGACATTTAATATACTAAATTTGTTATTTGAAGATTGTTACTTGATATTTGACAGTAATTATTGACAGTTGATATTTGTAAATTAACTTGTCACATTTTATATTTGACGTTTGACTGTTGACATATGACATTCTACATTTGACATTTGACTTATAACATTAGAAAAAACAATAACTTATCGCATTTCATACTTGAAATTTGTCAGTTGACATTTAAGAGTCGACGTTTGAAGTTTGACTTTTGACGTTTGATATTTGAGATTCAACATTCGACACGTGTATTTTAACCTTGTACATAGACATTTGTTATTTAACATTTGACATTCGACATTTAATATTTAAATTATTCAACTTGAAGTTTATTTGACATTTGGCAGTAACTATTGACAGTTTTGTTATTTGTAAATTGTCGAATTTTATATTTAACATTTGACAGTTAACATTTGACATTCGACGTTTGATATTCGACTTTTGAGTTTCTAAAATAGAAATTAACTTGCCACATGTTTCACATTTGAAATTTGACAGTTAACAATTGATGGTCGACGTTTAAAATTTGACTTTATTTATTTATTTATTTATTATTACTTTTGACATTTGACATTTAACATTCGATATTTAATGTTCAAATTTTCTATTTGAAGTTTGTTATTTAATATTTCAATATCTACAATTGATATAAATAAATATTTATAAATTAACTCGTCACATTTAATATTTGGCATTTGAGAGTTGACATTTGACATTCGATAGTTGACTTTTGACATTAGAAAAAACAAGTTATTGCATTTAATATATGTAATTTGACAATCGACGTTTCAAGTTTAACTTTTAATATTTGATGTATGATATTTAACATTCAACGACATTCGGCATGTGTATTTTATCCTTATACCTAGACATTTGGCATTTGACATTCGACATTTATATTATTTAAATTTTACTATTTGAAGTCTGTTATTTGATATTTGACATTTGACAGTTGACATTTGACACTAACTATTGACAGTTGACATTCGAATATTAACTTGTTGCATTTCATATTTGACAGTTGACATTTGACAGTAATTTTGACAGTTGTTATTTTGATATTAACTTGTTGCATCTCATATTTGACTGTTAACAATTGACATTGATGTTTGATATTTGACTTTTCACGAATAAAATTAACTGGTCGCATTTCAAATTTGAATTTAACAGATGAGATTTGAAAGACGACGTTTAAAGTTTGACATTTGAAATTTGACATTTATATTGTGTTTTAACGACTTAACTTGACTTGAGACTTGACATACGGAGACTGAAGTTTGACTTTTGACATTTGACATTTTGACATTTAACGTCAACATTTTTCCATTTCACGTTTAATGTGTGATATTTGGTATTTCACATTTGATAGTAAAAATTGACAGTTGGCATTTGGCATTTCATATATATTCCACATTCGATATTCGATATTTAATTTTTTACATCTGAAGCTTGATGTTAGATATTTGACATTCGACATTTGTCATTTGACATTTGTATTTCAACGTTGTACATAAACATTTAATGTTTCACATTCTACATTCAATGTTTAAACTTTGCTACTTGACGTTTGAAGTTTGATATTCGACATTTGACAATGAAAATTGACAGTTGACATTTGGTGATTAACTTGTGACATTTAATATTTGATATTTCACATTCGATGATTGATATTCGACGTATTTGACATTTGACATTGGAATTTTAACTCTTGACATTTGATAAACATTCAATACTCAACGTTTAAATTTTTATATTTTATAATTGAAGTTTGATATTTGATAATTGACATTTGACATTTTACAGAAAACAGATAACAGTCGACAGCTGACATTTAATCTTCGACATTTGATATTTGACATTTGACATTCAACCGTTGATAGTCGAAACTCGACATATAACTTGACATTTGGCAATGTGGATTTCGACAGTTGCTGTATTTCTTATACAAGATTAAGATTACAAGATTCAAAATGTATTTTTTATGTAAAAACGACTAAAACGAAAAAAAAATAATAAAAACTAATTATAAAAACTAATAAATTATTAAATTTCAAGAAATTTGAGTACAAACACGCATATATTTAACAAATAAATAAAAAAGTTATTTGCAAAAAACCGTAAGTCAAAGGCTACTTGATGCAATTTTCAATATTATTTAAAATGGAAACGGAAAATGATATAAAAATGCGGATTTCGATACTTTGTAATATTTCTTATACAGATTAAGATTATAAGATAAAAAATTATATATTTTAGAAAAACTGAGGAAAATTATTAAAATTGAAAACTAATAATAAATATAGATAACTTATTAAATTTCAAGAAGTTTGAATACAAACATGCGTATATTACATAAGTAAATAAAAAAGTTGTTTGCAAAAAAACAGAAATGTCAAAGGTGACTTGATGCAATTTTCAAAATTTGTTTGAAGGAAAACGAAGAATGATATCAAAATGCGGATTTCGACAGGTTACACTATTTTTTCTACAGATTAAGATTACAGCATATTTATAGATATTTAAATTTAATATAAATATTATACAGAAGTAAACTAATCATTATATAATCATCATCATCAATCAGTAAATATCGCGTTAACCTCGATCCGAACACTCGCGTGGATTATTATTACACTAGACCGATTATGATTACAGTTTCGATTTGAACGTGAAAGAGGAGAAGAAGAATGAATTAAAAAAAAAAAAAAGAAACAAGGAGGCGTAATGAGAAACCGATGCGCCGTCCGTCCGTGGAACAATTCGGGTATCCCCCAGGGCACGTTCACATGCCACCGAGATGATGGTGAAACGTAGGAGAGCGCGCGGGGCCGCGCGGGGGGAAGTCCCCCCCGGAAAACTAATCATACTTGTTAGTGGCGAGACCGGGCCGGTGATAAATGGAACGGGTCCGTCCGATAAGGATCTCCTATTTACGCCAAATTATGATAAAATGGTAATGAGCGTTCGGCCAGTTATTAATTTCCGTCGTTATTCGGACGCAAGAGAGAAAGAGAGAGATAACGGGTGATTTTTTTTTCAGTGCGCGGGATGAATGAACATGGAACGTGGATTTTTCCTTGCTGCTATCAATCAGGATTAAGAAAATCTAAAAAAAATTGAATGGATCATAAAATCAAATTATTAGGGACTTGGTTGTATTCGTATTGAAATGTAAGAGAGTGTAGTTTAATTTGATTGAGACACAGTTAATAACAGCGGAATTAATCTGTAAAACTATAAATTACCGTGTAATAACGGTGGCGACCATTCTCCTTATTAGCATTCTGTTGGGTGGTTGCGTCTAGCAAAATACTAATGTAATAATAATTAAAATCCTTTCGCACCGCCAAAATGAACACCACGAAGTACGATCGCTCCCAGAAGGAATGTTACACCTATCTGCATGTCCATCTGCATAATTGTCGCTTGTATATAACTGGACTAATTCAGCGAGCGGACAGGATGTGGGATTTTTCGATTCGAGATTATTACACAATCCGTTCGGCTGTTAAATAATTTACGACGACCGATGAACAGTTAGAAACAAATCGACTCTTAGAGTGGTAGCACGTGCGCGCTTGCGCTAATCAGGACTTCCGCTCGCTTTTTCCGCGCTCGTAATTTCCTTATGGCTCTAATAAATGAATTACCAACAATCTCTACAAAAAACTATAACAAACTCATAAAATACAAATCACCTCTGTTGTTAAAAATATTCAATCTGATATTGTTTTAACCTTAAAATTCAATTAATTCTACCTGTCAAATTTTTGAGGTTAAGTAATTATAATGTTTAGTGCATTTCATTATCCCCAGTTGGCAGAAGTGCTCCATTACGAATAATTAGAAACGGACACACACAATCACTAAAATCGGTCGTAAAACCGGGAAAAGCAAACGGACTCGAAGAGAATAATTGAAAATGACGATTAACCTCGGGGTTTATTGGTATCCCGCGAGGTATACGCGCACGGTTAATCAATCACGACGAGAACAAATCACGCTACAGCTACAGTGGTGTGTAAAAAGTCTGCGGTCTACGTAGAAAAAATTAACTCGCTCTCAAAAAAAAACTGTGCAATAATTTAATGAAAAATTTAATTATTTATCACAAGGAAATATGATTGCGTAACACACTTACCACATATTTAGATCGTACGTTATTATCATTGTTGTAGTCGTTACTATTACAGCGACATACATTTCAAATGAGTTTCACGGTATTGAGCAATTTTCTCGTTCCCCGAAGACATTGTCGATAAACGATAAACGTTTTTTTTTTTTGCGAGTGTGCAGGGTCGGAAATGCTATTATCGTGCTTATGATTGTTGATAAAAAGCCACCAGGTTGCGTGTCACGATCGTGAACATACCTGTAATACTATAAGTAAGTAATACTAGTTGAATATAAAGAGAATGATAACGAGATTTAAGAAATAAACTATTTGTGTTGCTATCATCGATACTTGAGGAATACCATTTTATTAATATATTGGATTATAAAGAAAAATCACAATAGATCGTTTAACTGTAATTCCCTACATCTCACTATTCCCCTAGGTGTCTTAATGTTCACCAAGAGACACCGCAAATTCGAACTCTAAAAACATCACTCAATGTTAAAAAAGAAAACAATTTGTCAATTTATAACAAATTGATACAGTTTTTTAAAAACACTTAAAAGCAAAAAATACAATCAAAATATATTATAATAGCGTTTAAAACATTTGCCATACAATTCTCAGAAGAAAAAAGTTAAAATCTGGTATTTTTACAAAATGTCAAAAATGGCATTACAAAAATATTACAATAATTTCGTTTTGAAACAGTCTACAAGTATTGGGTATACAATTTCTAAGCAAAAACAGTCGAAATCTGTAGTTTTTCCAAAATGTCAAAAATGACATTATATGAAAAAATACAATAATATCATTTTAAAACAGTTTAAAACAATTAGGCATACAATTTTTAAAAGTAAATGGGCGAAATCTGCAATTTCTACAAAATGTCAAAAAAGACATTACATGAAAAATTATAATAAAATCATTTATAAATAGCTAAAAACACTTATATAATTTTAAGAAATAACAATTGCAATTTCTATAAAATGTTAAAAATAATAACATTAAAAATTATCAGAATATCGTTCAAAAACAGTTTTAAAACATTTGTCATAAAATTTTCAGAAAAAAATCTGTACATTTTATAAAATATCTACAATGATATAATATAAAAACTTACAATAATTTAGTTTCGAAACAATATAAAAACATTGGGTATACAATTTTCAAGTGAAAACATTCGAAATCTGCAAAAAACAATAATATCGTTTCAAAAAAGTTTAAAACTATTAGAAATACAATGTTTTTAAATAAATAGTAATAATCTGCAGTTTTTACAAAATGTCAAAAATGACATTTTAATAAAAATACAATAATATCGTTTTAAGACAGGTAAAAATTATTAGACATTTTTATACGTAAAATTGACAGTATATGAAAAATTGCCATCATCTCATTTTGAAACAGTGGAAAAATTCAATTTGGGCATACATACGTAATCTAAACTATCAAAAGTAACATTATATAAAAAGTACAATAATGTCGTTTTGAAACATTCTAAAAGCATTAAGCATAGATTTTTTCAGCGAAAAAGGCTTTAATTTGCAGTCTCTACAAAATGTCAAAGATGACATAATTTGAAAAAATACAATTATATCGTTTGAAAATAGAAAAATATTATGTATACAATTTTTTTAATAAAAACAGTCGAAATCTAAAAATTTTACAAAATGTCAAAAGTGACATTATATAAAAATTACATTATCGTTTTGAATGAGTCAAAAAACATTAAACATACAATTTTTAAGCTAATCTAAGTAAAAATTGCAGTTTCTATAAAATGTCATTATAAATGAAATATGAAAATTACAATAATATCGTTTTGAAATAGTAGAAAAACAAAAAAACAAGGTATACAATTTCTTTAGCAAAAGAAGTCGAAATCTGAAGTTTTTACAAAATGTCAAAAATGACATTATATAAAAATTACTATAATATCGTTTTGAATGAGTCAAAAAATATTACACATACAATTCTTAAGCTACACTAAGTTAAAAAAATGCAATTTGAATTAAATGTCAAAAATGACATAAATGAAATATGAAAATTACAATAATATCGTTTTGAAATAGTAGAAAAACATTAGCTATACATTTTTTTACTAAATACAGTCGAAATCTGAAAATTTTACAAAATGTCAAAAATGACATTATATAATAATTACAATATTATCGTTTTGAACGAGTCAAAAAACATTACACATACAATTTTTAAGCTACACTAAGTAAAAAAAAAAATGCAGTTTCCATAAAATGTCAAAAATGACATTATAAATGAAATGTGTAAAATACAATCATATCGTTTTGAAATACATTGTAGAAAAACATTAGCTATACAATTTTTTTAGAAACAATTATCGAAATCCGAAAATTTTACAAAATGTCAAAAATGACATTATATAAAAATTACAATATTATCGTTTTTAATGAATCAAAAAACATTACACGTACAATTTTTAAGCTAAACTATGTAAAAAAAATGCAGTTTCTATAAAATGTCAAAAATGACAATATAAATGAAATATGAAAAATACAGTCATATCGTTTTGAAATAGTAGAAAAATATTAGCTATTCAATTTTTTTTAGTAAAAACAGTCGAAATCTTAAATTTTTACAGAATGTCAAAAATGACATTATATAAAAAATTCAATAATATCGTTTGTAAAAAGAATAAAATCATTGGACATCAAATAATCAGCAGTTTTTTTAATGTCAAAAATGACATTATATAAAAAATGCAATAATATCGTTTTGAAACAGTAAAAAAACATCAGTTATATATATATACATTTCTTTAGTAAAAACTGTTAAAATTTGAAGTTTTTACAAAATGCCAAAAATGACACTTTAAGAAAGAACACAATAATGTGGTTTTAAAAGGGTTTAAAAACATCAGGCATACATTTTTTAAACGTGAATAGACAGCATCTCCAGGTTTTACAAAACATCAAACCATAACAGAATAAGAAAAATTACAATAACATGTCAAAAATGACATTATATAAAAATACAATATCATTTGGAAACAGTTAAAAATACATTAGACAAAATTTTCAAGCGATAAAACAAAAAAATAGTAGTATGTATAAAATGTCAAAATTGACATTATATAAAAAAATACTATATTATCGTTTTAAAACAGTAGAAAAACATTAGGTATACATTGTATTAGTAAAAACAGTCAAAATGTGAAGTTTTTATAAAATGTCAAAAATGACATTTTAAGAAAAACTACATTTAAAGGAGAATGCAAACATTAGATATACAATTTTTAAACGCATAAAGTCAAAATGTCTAGTTTCTACAAATCGTCAAAATATGACAGTATAGGAAAAATTACAATACCATGTCAAAAATGACATTATATAAAAAAAACTATATTATCGTTTTAAAACAGTAGAAAAACATTAAGTATACATTTTATTAGTAAAAACAGTCAAAATGTGTAGTTTTTACAAAATGTCAAAAATGACATTTTAAGAAAAACTGTATTTAAAGGAGAACACAAACATTAGATATACAATTTTTGAACGGAAAAAGTCAAAATGACCAGTTTCTACAAATCGTCAAAAAAATGACAGTATAGGAAAAATTACAATACCATTTCAAAATTGACATTATATAAAAAATACAATATCGTATCAGAAATAATTAAAAATATATTAGATATTCAATTTTCAGGCGATAAAGCTAATAAAATCTGCAGTTTCTATAAAATGTCAAAAATGACATTATACAAAAAATACATTAAAATCATTTAGAAAACAGAAGAAAAACATAAGGTATATTTTTTAAGTAAAAACAGTCAAAATGTGAAGTTTTTACAAAATGTCAAACATGACATTTTAAGAAAAAATACAATAATATCGTTTAAAAACACAATTTTTGAAGGTGAAAAGTTTTTTTACATTATGTCAAAAAAGACGGTATAAGAAAAATAACAATAACATATCAAAAATGACATTATATAAAAAATACAATGACATAAATGACATTTTAGAAAAAAAAATCAGTAATATCATTTTAAAAGAGTTTCAAAACAATAGACATATACCATTTTTAAACGCGAAAAGTCAAAATCTCCAGTTTCTACAAAACGTCAAAAAATGACAGTATAAAAAAAATACAATCACTTCCTTTTAAAATAATAATATTAGGTATATATTTTATTAGCAGAAACATTTGTAACCTAATGTTTCTACAAAATGTCAAAAATGACATTATATAAAAAAGAACAACTCTAAAAACATTGAGCGTACAATTTTTAATCGAGAGAAAGTCAAAATCTTCAGTATTTTTAAAATGTCAAAAATGATTTTATATTTAAAAATTACAAAAATATCATTTTGAAAAAAGTCCAAAAAGTTACTAACAAACGTTACACATTTTTTTAAGGAAAACAGTTGAAATCTGTAATATAATAATAATAATAATAATAATAACATTATTATATTACAGATTTCAACTGTTTTTTTTTTAATGTGTAACGTTTGTTAGCAACTTTTTGGACTTTTTTCAAAATGATATTTTTGTAATTTTTAAATATAATATCATTTTTGACATTGTATAAAGACTGCAGATTTTGACTTTCTCTCGATTAGTAGTAGTAGTTTCTATTAAACATCAAAACATTAAGTATACATTTTTATAGCAAAAAAACTGTAAAAATCTAAAGTTTTTACAAAATGTCAAAAATGACATTATATAAAAATTATAATAAATATCATTTGGAAAAAGTAAAAAAACACAATAGATAATAATTTTGAAATGAAAAAAATACAAAATCTGGAGTTGTTTTAAAATGTCAAATTACAATATATCAAAAATACCGCTTTGACATAGTGAAAAACATTAGGTTTACATTTATTTAGCAAAGTCAGTCGAAATTTGATGTTTTAACATAATGTCAAAAATGACATTGTATAAAAATTATAATAAATATCGTTTGGAAACAGTAAAAAATATTAGATAATAATTTTCAAATGAAGAAAGTACAAAAATTCGGAGTTGTTTTAAAATGTCAAATGACATTATATCAAAAATATCGCTTTGACATAGTGAAAAAACATTAGGTTTACATTTATTTAAAAACAGTTTAGAAACATAAGACATACATTTTTTTAAACGAAAGAGGCAAAATCTGTAGTTTTTACAAGATGACATTATGTAAAAATGTACAATAAATGTCGTTTCGAAACAATCAAAAAACATTGAAAAGAGTACAAAATCTGCAGTTTTCTATAAAATGTCAAATGACGTTATATGAAAAAATACCGCTTTGAAATAGTGAAAAATATTAGGTTTACATTTTTTTTAGCAAAAAAATCTGGAGTTTTTACAAAATGTCAAATGTGACATTATATAAAAATTATAATAAATATCATTTGGAAAAAGTAAAAAAACACCATAGATAATAATTTTGAAATGAAAAAAATACAAAATCTGGAGTTGTTTTAAAATGTCAAATTACAATATATCAAAAATACCGCTTTGACATAGTGAAAAACATTAGGTTTACATTTATTTAGCAAAGTCAGTCGAAATTTGATGTTTTAACATAATGTCAAAAATGACATTGTATAAAAATTATAATAAATATCGTTTGGAAACAGTAAAAAAATATTAGATAATAATTTTCAAATGAAGAAAGTACAAAAATTCGGAGTTGTTTTAAAATGTCAAATGACATTATATCAAAAATATCGCTTTGACATAGTGAAAAAACATTAGGTTTACATTTATTTAGCAAAGTCAGTCGAAATTTGGTGTTTTTACATAATGTCAAAAATGACATTGTATAAAAATTATAATAAATATCGTTTGGAAACAGTAAAAAAACATTGGATAATAATTTTGAAATGAAAAACGTACAAAATTTGCAGTTTTTTATAAAATGTCAAATGACATTATATGAAAAATACCGCTTTGAAATAGTGAAAAATATTAGGTTTACATTTTTTTAGCAAAAAAATAATCGAAATCTGGAGTTTTTACAAAATGTCAAAAATGACATTATATAAAAATTATAATAAATATCGTTCGGAAAGAGTCAAAAAATATTAGATAATAATTTTGAAATGAAGAAAGTACTAAAGTCTTTATAAAATGTCAAAATTGACATTATATAAGAAAATACAATAAATAATACAGTAATAATTTTTTTTTAAATTATTATTTAATTTTCTACAATGAACTAAAGGATTTTAATACATTTTATTATACAATAATACAGCTTTATAATAGTGGAAAACATTAGGTGTTTATTTTTTTTGGAAAAACCAATCAAAATCTAAAATTTTTATATAATGTCAAAATTGACATTATATAAAAATTACAATATTTTCGCTCAGAAACGATCTAAACACATCCAGTATAACTTTTTTAGCGAAAAAAAGTAACCATCTGCAGCCACAAATGACATTACATGAAAAGATAGAACAATATTGTTTAGAATCAGTCTAAAAACACTTGGTATGCGATTTTCAAGCGAAAAATACCGAAATCTGCATCTTTTACAAAACGTTAAAAATGATATTATATTAATAAAAACAATAATAATTTTAAATATCAATGAATGAAATTAGACATATGATTTTCAAGTGAAAAAAAAACGCATTTTCTACAAAAAGTCAAAAATGACATCATAGCAAAAAAATACGATAATATCATTTAGAAACAATGTAAAGGTATTAGGCATTTAATCAGGTGAAATAAATCGAAATCAGCAATTTTTTACAAAATGTCAAAAATTACATTACATGAATAACAAGAATATAATTTTAAAACTATCAAAAATTCATTAGGTATACATTTGTTTATCGTTTTTTATTACATTTATAAATTAAAACCACACATCTTTTTTTATGAAATGTCAAAACATTAGTCACATTTTTTTTGTTAAAAATGATATTTTAAATTTAACTTGTTTGGCAATTTTTTATCAAATTTCAACAATCGGAATATATTAATGACAATTTATTGGCTGGAAAAGGAAACAATTTTGCTACTTTTACTAAATGTCAAAAATGGCATTATGTAAAAAATACAATAATACCGTTTAAAAAATATTGAAAACCATTTGACATACAAATTTAAGGTAACAGAAAGTCAAAATCGCGATTTTTACGAAATGTCAAAAATGACATTTCGTAGAATAAACAATATTTTAGATTTAAAACAAATGAATAATGCTTGTTATAGAAATTTTCAGTAAATTTCGTGGCAAACACAGTTTTTTTCTAGATGTCAAAAATGACATTATAATGTCAAAAATGACATTTTGTAAAAAAATGCGTATTTTGACTTTCTCATCTTAAATTTTCACTTTTTCAATGTTTCAAACGATATTTTTGATTTTGTTTCGTAATGTCATTTTTGACATTGCAGATTTTTTTAAAATAAGTCATTAATGTTGATTACAATGTTGAAAATCAGATATGGGAAATTGAGTTGGTATATAAAAGTAATAATTCGTTCTAAATTACTAACGATATCGTAATTTATAAACGTGGAAAGTTTCAAATTAAGCGGCTGCCTGTAATAAGTGTCGTCGTCAATTTATTTTTTCCGTCCGCCACCTGCGGCGTCCGTGAAGTTATGTTTTTAATTAATTCGGATGTATTTATTAACGTCGAAACTCATAATTGTCGCTAGAATGAAAAGGCTCAACTAGACGGTAAAAAAAGACGTTGAAACGAATCCATATCACGAGCGTACTGCCGATTACACCGAAACAGATTAGAGAATTCGGTGGTGGTACCGGTCGAATTGTTAAGTAGCGTACCGTTTGGCCGTGGGGCGTTCGGACGCGATGGTACCGCCTCGCCTCTGTTAACCTACAAAAGCGTTTGCGCTGCTCCTCCGTACGTTCCGCATTATCCGCATTGCTCGCAATTTACACGTGTCTCTCCTGGCGGAAACCGAAGGCATCCGCACTAACGAACGAGCAGTATGCAGATAAACGGTAAACCGCAAAAACAAAAAACATTCATGCGAACAGACGAGATTGTTGTTTTGAAATTACCTCAAGGATCGATATCGCCACCACTTTACCGGTAGTTAAATAAAATACAACACAGAATGTTTATAGAAAACTAACCGCAATAAGCATTCCTGATTTTTTCTATTTTAAAATTACCAAATTACCGCAAGGATCAATATCACGACCTGTTTGCAGGTAATAGATTAGAATATTTATTAATATATTAAATAAAATTGTTGTTGATTGTATATTTAATTGTTATAATGTTAGAAATAACGTGTAAAATAATTTATTTAGGATGTGTGGTGACTATAAAGCGTGCAAATTAAATTTTATTATTTTTTTTATAATCTACATGAAATTTCGAGAAATTTAAGTACAAACACGGTGTGTTTATCTTGTGAAATAAAAAAGTTGCAACCAAAGTCAAGGAGTACTAGATTAAAATTTCAAAATGATGCAGTGCTAAAACGAATAAAGACAATTTAACGCTGTTTTAAAATTTGTTGTGTATTTTATCAACACTAATTACTTGATTTATAAAATTTTCACTTTAAAAAAATCAAATATTATTTTGTCTATTCGACATGGAAAATTAATTTGATCAATTTGTATACAATCTATACTAAATTTCAAGAAACTTGAGTACAAACACGGTATGCTTATCTTGTGAAATAAAAAAGTTGCAACCAAGGTCAAGGCGTACTAGATTAAAATTTAAAAATGATGTAGTGCTAAAACGAATAAAGACAATTTAACGCTGTTTTAAAATTTGTTATGTATTTTATCAACACTATTACTTGATTTATAAAATTTTCACTTTAAAAAAAATCAAATATTGTTTTGTCTATTCGACAGTGAAATTTAATTTGAATAATTTTTATATAATCTATACTAAATTTCAAGAAATTTGAGTACAAACACGGTATGTTTATCTTGTGAAATAAAAAAGTTGTAACCAAAGTCAAGGAGTACTAGATTAAAATTTCAAAATGATGCAGTGCTAAAACGAATAAAAATAATTTAACGCTGTTTTAAAATTTGTTGTGTATTTTATCAACACTATTACTTGATTTATAAAAATTTTCACTTTAAAAAAATCAAATATTATTTTGTCTATTCGACAGTGAAATTTAATTTGAATAATTTTTCAATAATCTACACTAAATTTCAAGAAATTTGAGTACAAACACGGTATGTTTATGTTGTGAAATAAAAAAGTTGCAACTAAAGTCAAGGAGTACTAGATTAAAATTTAAAAATGATGTAGTGCTGAAACGAATTAAGATAATTTAACGCGGTTTTAAATTTTGATATGTATTTTATTAACACTATTACTTGATTTATAAAATTTTCACCTTAAAAAAAATCAAATATTATTTTGTCTATTCGACAGTGAAATTTAATTTGAATAATTTTTATATAATCTATACTAAATTTCAAGAAATTCGAGTACAAACACGGTATGTTTATCTTGTGAAATAAAAAAGTTGCAACCAAAGTCAAAGAGTACTAGATTAAAATTTAAAAATGATGCAGTGCTAAAACGAATAAAGATAATTTAACGCTGTTTTAAAATTTGTTGTGTATTTTATCAACACTATTACTTGATTTATAAAAATTTACACTTTTTAAAAAAATCAAATATTATTTTGTCTATTCGACAGTAAAATTTAATTTGAATAATTTTTATATAATCTATACTAAATTTAAAGAAATTTAAGTACAAACACGGTATGTTTATGTTGTGAAATAAAAAAGTTGAAACCAAAGTCAAGGAGTACTAGATTAAAATTTAAAAATGATGTAGTGCTAAAACGAATAAAGATAATTTAACGCTGTTTTAAAATTTATTGTGTATTTTATCAACCCTATTACTTGATTTATAAAAATTTTCACTTTAGAAAAAATCAAATATTATTTTGTCTATTCGACAGTGAAATTTAATTTGAATAATTTTTATATAATCTATACTAAATTTCAAGAAATTTGAGTACAAACACGGTATGTTTATCTTGTGAAATAAAAAGTTGCAACCAAAGTCAAAGAGTACTAGATTAAAATTTAAAAATGATTTAGTGCTAAAACGAATAAAGCCAATTTAACGCTGTTTTAAAATTTGTTGTGTAGTTTATCAACACTATTACTTGATGTATAAAATTTTCACTTTAAAAAAAATCAAATAATATTTTGTCTATTCGACAGTAAAATTTAATTTGAATAATTTTTATATAATCTACACTAAATTTCAAGAGATTTAAGTACAAACACGGTGTGTTTATCTTGTGAAATAAAAAAGTTGTAACCAAAGTCAAGGAGTTCTAGATTAAATTTAAAAATGATGCAGTGCTAAAACGAATAAAGATAATTTAACGCTGTTTTAAAATTTGTTGTGTATTTTATCAACACTAATTACTTGATTTATAAAAATTTTCACTTTAAAAATATCAAATATTATTTTGTCTATTCGACAGTGAAATTTAATTTGAATAATTTTTATATAATCTATACTAAATTTCAAGAAATTTGAGTACAAACACGGTGTGTTTATCTTGTGAAATAAAAAAGTTGTAACCAAAGTCAAGGAGTACTAGATTAAAATTTAAAAATGATGCAGTGCTAAAACGAATAAAGATAATTTAACGCTGTTTTAAAATTTGTTGTGTATTTTATCAACACTATTATTTGATTTATAAAAATTTACACTTAAAAAAAAAATCAAATATTATTTTGTCTATTCGACAGTGAAATTTAATTTGAATAATTTTTATATAATCTATACTAAATTTCAAGAAATTTGAGTACAAACACGGTATGTTTATGTTGTGAAATAAAAAAGTTGCAACCAAAGACAAGGAGTACTAGATTAAAATTTAAAAATGATGTAGTGCTAAAACGAATAAAGATAATTTAACGCTGTTTTAAAATTTGTTGTGTATTTTATCAACACTAATTACTTGATTTATAAAAATGTTCGCTTAAAAAATAATCAAATATTATTTTGTCTATTCGACAGTGAAATTTAATTTGAATAATTTTTATATAATCTATACTAAATTTCAAGAAATTTGAGTACAAACACGGTATGTTTATCTTGTGAAATAAAAAAGTTGTAACCAAAGTCAAGGAGTACTAGATTAAAATTTCAAAATGATGCAGTGCTAAAACGAATAAAGATAATTTAACGCGGTTTTAAATTTTGATATGTATTTTATTAACACTATTACTTGATTTATAAAAATTTACACATTTAAAAAAATCAAATTTTATTTATCTACTATACATAGAAATTTAATTTTAGTAAATTTTCTACAATCTACACTGAATTTAAAGAAATTTAAGTACAAACACGGTATGTTTATGTTGTGAAATAAAAAAGTTGTAACCAAAGTCAAGGAGTACTAGATTAAAATTTAAAAATGATGCAGTGCTAAAACGAATAAAGATAATTTAACGCTGTTTTAAAATTTGTTGTGTATTTTATCAAACCTATTACTTGATTTATAAAAATTTTCACTTTAAAAAAAATCAAATATTATTTTGTCTATTCGACATGGAAATTTAATTTGATCAATTTTTATATAATCTATACTAAATTTTAGGAAATTTGAGTACAAACACGGTATGTTTATCTTGTGAAATAAAAAAGTTGTAACCAAAGTCAAGGAGTACTAGATTAAAATTTAAAAATGATGCAGTGCTAAAACGAATAACGATAATTTAGCGCCGTTTTAAAATTTGTTATGTATTTTATCAACACTATTACTTGATTTATAAAAATTTACACTTAAAAAAAAATCAAATATTATTTTGTCTATTCGACATGGAAATTTAATTTGAATAATTTTTATATAATCTATACTAAATTTCAAGAAATTTGAGTACAAACACGGTATGTTTATCTTGTGAAATAAAAAAGTTGCAACCAAAGTCAAAGAGTACTAGATTAAAATTTAAAAATGATGTAGTGCTAAAACGAATAAAGACAATTTAACGCTGTTTTAAAATTTGTTGTATATTTTATCAACACTATTACTTGATTTATAAAAATTTTCACTTTAAAAAAATCAAATATTATTTTGTCTATTCGACAGTGAAATTTAATTTGAATAATTTTTATATAATCTATACTAAATTTCAAGAAATTTGAGTACAAACACGGTATGTCTATCTTGTGAAATAAAAAAGTTGAAACCAAAGTCAAGGAGTACTAGATTAAAATTTCAAAATGATGCAGTGCTAAAACGAATAAAGATAAATTAACGCTGTTTTAAAATTTGTTGTGTATTTTATCAACACTATTACTTGGATTTATAAAAATTTACACTTAAAAAAATTTAAATATTATTTTGTCTATTCGACAATGAAATTTAATTTGAATAATTTTTATATAATCTATACTAAATTTCAAGAAATTTGAGTACAAACACGGTGTGTTTATCTTGTGAAATAAAAAAGTTGTAACCAAAGTCAAGGAGTACTAGATTAAAATTTCAAAATGATGCAGTGCTAAAACGAATAAAGATAATTTAACGCTGTTTTAAAATTTGTTGTGTATTTTATCAACACTAATTACTTGATTTATAAAATTTTCACTTTAAAAAAAAATCAAATATTATTTTGTCTATTCGACAGTGAAATTTAATTTGAATAATTTTTATATAATCAATACTAAATTTCAAGAAATTTGAGTACAAACACGGTATGTTTATCTTGTGAAATAAAAAAGTCGCAACCAAAGTCAAAGAGTACTAGAATAAAATTTAAAAATGATGCAGTGCTAAAACGAATAAAGATAATTCAACGCTGTTTTAAAATTTGTTGTGTATTTTATCAACACTATTACTTAATTTATAAAAATTTTCACTTAAAAAAAATCAAATATTATTTTGTCTATTCGACAGTGAAATTTAATTTGAATAATTTTTATATAATCTATACTAAATTTCAAGAAATTTCAGTACAAACACGGTATGTTTATCTTGTGAAATAAAAAAGTTGCAACCAAAGTCAAAGAGTACTAGATTAAAATTTAAAAATGATGCAGTGCTAAAACGAATAAAGATAATTTAACGCTGTTTTAAAATTTGTTATGTATTTTCACAACACTATCACCTGATTTATAAAAATTTAGACTTTTAAAAAGTTCAAATATTATTTTGTCTATTCGACAGTGAAATTTAATTTGAATAATTTTTATATAATCTATACTAAATTTCAAGAAATTTGAGTACAAACGCGGTATGTTTATGTTGTGAAATAAAAAAGTTGCAACCAAAGTCAAGGAGTACTAGATTAAAATTTAAAAATGATGCAGTGCTAAAACGAATAAAAATAATTTAACGCGGTTTTAAAATTTGTTGTGTATTTTATCAACACTAATTACTTGATTTATAAAATTTTCACTTAAAAAAAATCAAATATTATTTTGTCTATTCGACATGGAAATTTAATTTTATCAATTTTTACACAATCTATACTAAATTTCAAGAAATTTGAGTACAAACACGGTATGTTTATTTTGTGAAATAAAAAAAGTTGTAACCAAAGTCAAGGAGTACTAGATTAAAATTTAAAAATGATGTAGTGCCAGAACGAATGAAGATAATTTAACGCTGTTTTAAAATTTGTTATGTATTTTCACAACACTATCACCTGATTTATAAAAATTTAGACTTTTAAAAAGTTCAAATATTATTTTGTCTATTCGACAGTGAAATTTAATTTGAATAATTTTTATATAATCTATACTAAATTTCAAGAAATTTGAGTACAAACGCGGTATGTTTATGTTGTGAAATAAAAAAGTTGCAACCAAAGTCAAGGAGTACTAGATTAAAATTTAAAAATGATGCAGTGCTAAAACGAATAAAGATAATTTAACGCTGTTTTAAAATTTGTTGTGTATTTTATCAACACTAAATACTTGATTTATAAAATTTTCACTTTAAAAAAAATCAAATATTATATTGTGTATTCGACAGTGAAATTTAATTTGAATAATTTTTATACAATCTATACTAAATTTCAAGAAATTTGAGTACAAACACGGTATGTCTATCTTGTGAAATAAAAAAGTTATAACCAAAGTCAAGGAGTACTAGATTAAAATTTAAAAATGATGCAGTGCTAAAACGAATAAAGATAATTTAACGCTGTTTTAAAATTTGTTGTGTATTTTATCAACACTATTACTTGATTTATAAAAAATTTTACTTAAAAAAAATCAAATATTATTTTGTCTATTCGACAGTGAAATTTAATTTGAATAATTTTTATATAATCTATACTAAATTTCAAGAAATTTGAGTACAAACACGGTATGTTTATGTTGTGAAATAAAAAAGTTGCAACCAAAGTCAAGGCCTACTAGATTAAAATTTTAAAATGATGCAGTGCTAAAACGAATAAAGATAGTTTAATGCTGTTTTAAAATTTGTTGTGTATTTTATCAACACTATTATTTGATTTATAAAAATTTTCACTTTTAAAAAAATCAAATAGTATTTTGTCTATTCGACAGTGGAATTTAATTTGAATAATTTTTATATAATCTATACTAAATTTCAAGAAATTTCAGCACAAACACGGTATGTTTATCTTGTGAAATAAAAAAGTTGTAACCAAAGTCAAGGAGTACTAGATTAAAATTTAAAAATGATGCAGTGCTAAAACGAATAAAGATAATTTAACGCGGTTTTAAATTTTGATATGTATTTGATTAACACTATTACTTGATTTATAAAAATTTACACATTTAAAAAAATCAAATTTTATTTTATCTACTATACATGGAAATTTAATTTTAGTAAATTTTCTACAATATACACTGAATTTAAAGAAATTTAAGTACAAACACGGTATGTTTATGTTGTGAAATAAAAAAGTTGCAACCAAAGTCATGGCCTACTAGTTTGAAATTTTAAAATTATATAGTTCCAAAACGAATAAACATAATTTAACGCGGTTTTAAAATTTGTTATCTATTTTATAAACACTATTACTTTTTTTAAGTTATTTAATATTACTCACATACTGCTATATTTTTTAGAAAATTAAACGACGGACAGTACTTGTAGTAACAATGTATATGTAGGGTGGGTGGGTGGCCTCTATCCCACCCTACAATTTCTACATCATAATCAAACGTTTTAGTGAATGAATTGTTACTAAAAACAACATTTATATTTATATTAATTATTTACAAGGAAGATTGAGGGAATGTATTTTTTTAATTCGTAAAGAAATGAAAATCTTGCACAATCGTGCCGACCTTGAGCTTTCCTCGAGAAGAATCGTCGATCGCCTCTTACCGTACACCGGTAGAATAAGCTCAGCGCGACGTACTCTAGGATGTAGTGGACGTGAGGAAGTAGTGCACGGTTAACGGACGGCCGCCGGGCCTTTTGCGAGGCGAGCCACTCCTGCACGAGGAATCGGAATCTTTCCACTCTTTCGAATGTGTCTGTGTGTGTGATCGCAATAATAACTCCCGGTGAATATATGCGCGAATGATTTACGGCCGGTCGGACTTTTAAACGGCGCTAATTGTTCGCGCGATAACTCACCCACCACGTCGTCGTCGTCTAGGGCAGAGAAGCAGTAAAAGAAAAAAAAAATGAATCGAATAGGTCGTAAACAAAAGACACCGGGAGCCGCTGCCGCCGTCGATCGCAATCGTACCCTCGGGCCGGCTACTGTATCTGAATCGGGTCGGCACCGTTTCTATTTTTTCCGTTACTATTCAATACCTCTCATAATAATATTTCCTGATATACCTCAAGTATCACTATTAGGGCCCCTTGTATTTATTATCATTAACATCCTTAATACACCAATGATTTAATAAGTAGTTTTTTTTCAAAAGGTAAAATCCTAAAAATAAGCGTAAAATTTAACCACAACAATTAAACCGTATTTTTTTTTTAATGTGTATAATGTGACTGACGTTTAATGCGGCACGCGCCTCTCGCCTCTTAATTGCCCGACTTGTCTAATGGTTTTGGTACGTGATCTCCGGAAAAATTACTGCCGACACGTTCTTGTCCAGACGTCCGATGTCCGCACGATCTCTTGCGGCGAACGCAGCAATGTCGATTGCCTTTTTTTCAACCGCTCTCCTCTTACCGGCGATCATTTCTTTATATAATTTCATCAGTGTGTGTACAGCATTCTATCGCCTCTTTTTACTGCTGCTGCTGCCGTTTTTGAAGTCCCTAGCTGAATGGAGTGAACGTTTGAGGGAAGGATGGGACGGGGGACGGGGGACGGGGGGCACCATCCCCGGGGCGGTTTTTGGCGTAATTACGTTATTTTTCTGGTCCTTCGAACCGGACCGGTCGAATCTGGAGCAGAAACGGGCGCGCGAGCGCTCTCTGGCCGTTGACTTATAGATTAAGGTTTTTACTGAGCGCGAGATGAGCGCGGTTCGCTATTCGTACCCTCGGGCCGAGCGCATGCACACACACACACACACAAGAAACGAATTACGAATTAACGACCGAACACTGTAAATTACACTAATTATTTCAGGTATTACAAATGACAAATAAATAAATTTACGCAAACGGAAAAACAAAAAAACACGGCATAAGGATCGCGTGGTCGAAAGCCAAACACTACAACGAGTAAACAGAAAATATCAATTATATTTTTACTTTCCTGTGAACATTGTACAATGACATTACCCGTTAATAATAAATAAGAAGTGACGAAAATAATAAAACAAAGTCCTAAAAAGGTAAAAACACACTACAGACAAAAAAGTAAGGGGAAAAGAGACAGAATATATAAAAATCGCAGAAAAAAATATTAATGAAGAAGATAAAAACAAAACTAAATATCTACAAAAAAAGTATAAACTTTAATTTACTTAGAGGCAAGAAACAAAAGAAAAATGGCAACACTTTTCAATATGTCAAAGTAATAATAAAAAACAATTCAATCAAAAGAAACAAAATAGAAAAAATATTGCTGATGAAGAAGAAGAAGAAGAATCATAAAAAAATATAACTAAAAAATGTCAAAAATGAGATTATGTAAAAATATACTAAACTGTTTTTTAAAAAATGAAAAAATGTAAATGTATGCAAATGTCAAAAGTGGCATTATGTAAAAATTTCAATAATATCGATTGATTTTAAATGACCATATGCCAAATAAATTTTGAGTGAAAAAGTCATATTTCTAGAAAATGTCAAAAATGACATTTCTAAATTTGCAAAAATATTGAGTTTCAATAGTTAAAAATATTTAGCATACACATTTTAAGTGAAAAAGTGGTAAGTTTGTGCAAATGTTAAAATTGACATTATATCAAAAATTCAATAATGTCGATTTTAAATAGTCAGAAAACATTTGGCAAATACATTTTTAGTAAAAAAGTGATAACGGTTGCTCTTTATAGAAAATGTCAAAAATGACATTTGAAAACAATACAATATTATTGTGTTTTAAAAGTTAAAAAATATTTAGCATACAAATTTTTAGTAAAAAAATTACAAAAGTCTAAATTTGTGCGAATGACAAAAATGACATTGTGTGTAAAATTCAATAATATTGATTTTAAATGGTCAGAAAACATTTAGTTTTTTTTTAATTTTAAGTGAAAAATTGATAATGGTTGCCATTTCTAGAAAATGTCAAAAATGACATTTGTGAAAAATGCAATATTATTGAGTTTAAACTGTGAAAAAAAAATTGGCATACAAATTTTCAGTGAAAAAATAACAGAACATATAAATATGTGCAAATGTCAAAAATAACATAAGTTACAAAATTCAACAACATCGATTTTAAATGGTCGATTTTGTAAATATTCTTTTTTTTTTTGAAAAAGTGATAATGGTTGCTATTTCTAGAAAATGTCAAAAATGACATTTGCATAAAAAATGCAATATTATTGAGTTTCAATAGTTAAATAATATTTAGTATACAAATTATTAGCGAAAAATTTTTTCAAATGTCAAAAATGACATTAGGTGAAAAATTCAATAATATCGATTTTAACACATTTGGCAAATAAATTATTAGTGAAAAAATACTTACATTTCTAGAAAATGTCAAAAATGGCTTTTGTAAAATATGCAATCTTATTGAGTTTAAATGGACAAATAAATATTTGGAATATAAATGCCAAACATGACATTAGGTAAAAAATTCAATTATATCGATTTTAAAACATGTGGCAAATAAATTTTTAGTGAAAAAATGATAATGGTTGTCATTTCTAGAAAATGTCAAAAAAGACATGTGTAAAAATCATCATTTTGAGTTTAAGTAGCCAAAAAATACAGAAGTCGTAATTTTGTACAAATGTCAAAAATGACAATTCAATAATATCGATTTTAAATGGCCAGAAAACCTTTGTCAAATAAACTTTTAGTGAAAAAGTGTTAATGGTTGTCATTGTTAGAAAATGTCAAAAATGACATTTGTAAAAATGCAATCATTTTGAGTTGAAACAGCCAAAAAAACACTTCGCATATAAATTTTTGGCAAAGAAATGACAAAGATGAAAATTTTAAACAAATAGTGAAAATAACAGAAGTTGCAATTTTAAACGAACGTCAAAAACTGATATTTTGCAAAAAATGCAATAATATCGTTCAAATAAATCAAAATCACATCAAAAAAATACGGCTATTTTACATTGAAGACAAAAGAAAATTCGAAAATGTCAAAAATGATATTGTGTAAAGAAATCCCATGAGATTGTTTTTAACCAGTTCAAAAAATAGCAAGAGTCATAATATTGAGCAAAAATGACATATAGAAATTACACTAAAATTGTTGTTTTAAAAGTTAAAAAACAAACAAATAATGGCAATTTTTCACAAATGTAAAAAACAAACAAAAATTGATGTTGTTTTACATAAATTTAAAAAACCTCAAGATATTTTCAAAAAAAATTTAAAATAATTATAATTAGCAAAAATCAAAAATAATTCAATAGGTTTATTTTTGTTGCTGTTAGTCATATGCTCTAATATTTAATGTATCTTTGCAATTTTGCTTATTTTTTTTTGGTAAACTATTGAAAATTTAAATAATCATAATCCTCAGCAAATATCTAGAATCCCACGACCTCTTCTCGGAATCAATTTCTCAAAAAAAAAACCTCTACCTGTCAACGTCCCCTCGAAATTTATTACCATTACGGTATTAATTCGAAACGCAAGAAGTTTCGCGTTTAGTCACCTCCTCGACCATTATTATTTATAAGTATTACGCGTGTGCGCAATTAAGCAATTAAAAAAAAAAACACCGGCGAGAGCGTGCCCTGTCCGGTCCAAATTTCTACGCCGCGATCAATCATCATCCGAAATGCGGACCAACACTACTACATGCACACACATGCGAAAAAAAAAACACTCTCCGGAAAAGTTAATGGCGTCGTAAAAAAAAAGAAATAAATTGAAGAGCGGGCGCGCGCGCGCGCCAGCCGCAATAAAATCGTACCGCCTGACAGGTGTAATTTTTCCGCTCAGAATTTATGAATAGGCCATTTAATTATCCGACAGTTATCTACAGATCGGATCGGATAGATCTCTATCGCGCCCACATTCACACAGCGACATCTACAAAAACGGCCGCCGCTTCTTCTTATCTGATTTCCAAATTCCGATCGAATCCGTCAATTCGATAAATCGTTCGATTTTTACGTTTTCGTAACGTATAGATATATATTTTTTGGCGGTAATAAATCTTTAAAAACTGTGGGTTTTAAATTTAATATTATTGTATAAATTAATAAACTAATCGATTTTTTAATACATATAAGAATTCGAATAATAATTTCGCCAAACATTAACTTACTTTTCCTACTATATTGTTTTGGTGAAGAAACACTCTAATTTTCAGTTTTCTGACCTCTATAAAATATTATTCTGAAAAGTTAGCCTTAACTTCTTAGGCCGCAAAAAATGTTTTACATTTTGTCTTATAGATGGAGTATAATTAAATCGCTCAGTGCATATTTTTTTTCGATGATTATTAATTAGCATACCTGGTTTCAATAAGACTTAAACACTGTAAATTGTTTATGGATCAATTGTGCAGACGGTGCACAACATCTCTCACAGGAGCGATATATAATTCTCGTTGCATGATTTACGGGCGAGTTTTACGAGGTGAGCAGCAGCACCGCCGACAGCCCCCCGTGAAATACGAGCGGACGCGAGCGTGGGCCCCCATAGATGCCCTATTTACGACCGTGCGCCCCGTAATTTGAATGTATGCGCGTCATATTTTGCAGTCGGCCCGGCGATTTATTGGACACCTCGTTGCGTACACGCAACCCGGCTTTGCTGGCGCACGGGGGAAAAACGGAGCGAATATTGCGCCGGCAATAAGAAAAACGAAAACACGAGCGTAACGAGCCGGTTTCAATTGGAGAAACAATGGGCGATCGGTAACGAGACGACCGGACGCGCTAAATATGCCAGCGCGTCGAGCGGTATGATTTAGCCCGCGAAACAAACGAGGGGCGGTCGAAGCGTGTCGTTGCCATGGCCACTCAGTCTCTTTGTTATGTTATTTTGTATAACGAGTTCGTCTTAATTTTCGTACTAATTATTTCTTCTAATAGATGGCGCTCATATCTTCTAAAGAGCGTCTTATATATACATTCAATATACAAATCCTAGATATAACAGGTGACATCTAACCTATGACATATGACAGGTGACAATTAACAGGCAACAGATGATATTTGACAGATGACTGATAATAAATAACAGATTACAGATGACAAATGATGAATAAAAACATATTTGTAATAACAAAAGACAGAAAACATATCAAAACATAGCTAATAATAGATGACAGATGGAGATGACAGAAAACAAAAGAGACAGATGGTAGATGATAGATGACAAAAGTAAGAAGACAGATGACACATAACAGTTGGTAGTTATTAAGTGCTAGATGACATATGAGGTATAACAGATGACAGATATCAAATAACATATAACAGATTATAAGTGACAGATGACAGAAGACAGATACCAAATGCCAGATAACAGATGTCAAAGGACAGAAGACAAATGGCAGACAACATTGAACAGTTAGTAGGTAATGAATGCCATATGGCAGATGACAGATAACATAAGACAGAAGTCAGATGACAGATGACATATACCAAATGAAAGATGGCAGAAGGCAGATGGAAAATGATAGATAACAGATGATAGATAACAGATAACATACAACAAATGAGAGATGACAAATGGTATATAAAATTTTATAGATAAATATCTGATGACATATGACGTATGATATAAGCCAAATGACAGATGACAGAAAGCAAAGGACAGATTGAAGATAATGGTTGAGAGAACAGAGAGGACAGAAAACAGAAAACAACAGTCAAAAGACAGATGAATGATAGAAAATAACAGACGACAGATGACAGAAAACAAACAAAAAAACAGATGGCAAATCACATATAACAGTTGATAGTTAATAAATGTAATAAATGTCAGACAACATATGATGTATAACAGATAACAGAAGACAGATGTCAGATAACATATAACAGATGACAGATGGGAAATGACAGATGATAGATGACAAATGACGGATAATATGCAATAGTTAATAAATTCCACATCGCAACAGATGATATTTGATAGATGGCAGATAAAAGCTAACAAATAATAAATGACAACACAAACAAAACAAAATAAAACAAATGATAAACCTATAACAGTTTACAGTTAAATAATTGTCAGATGAAATATGACCTATGACAGATGACAGGTGAAAGATAACATTTGATAGATGCCAAATAACAAAAGTCAGATGACAGATGACAAATGATAAATAATTGATAACAGATGACAAAAGATTGAAGACAGATGGCAAAGGACAGAAGATAGAAGGCAGAAGACAACAAAGACAGATCTTTGATAGAAAATGACAGACGACAGATGACAGAAGACAGATGACATATAACAGTAGGTAGTTATTAAATAACATATAACAGATGATAGTTAACAGATAACACAAGACAGATGATAGATAACAATAACCGATTATAGATGGCAGATGATAGAAGACAGATGACAGGTGCCAAATGACAGATAATAGATGAAATATACTAAATGAAAGATGACAGAAAGCAGATAGAAAAAGACAGATAACAGATGACTGATAACATACAACAAATGACAGATATAACAGTTAATGACATATGACGTATGATAGATGCCAAATAACAGACGACAAATGATAGGTGACACATGTCAAATAACTGATAACAGACGACAGAAGGCTGAAGATAGATGGAAGATGATAGATGGGAAAAGACAGAAGACTGAAGACAGCAGATAGAGGACAAAAGACAGACGAAAGGTAGAAAATGACAGACGACAGACAGATGGCAAATCACATATAACAGTTGATAGCTAAGAAATTCCACATGACATATGATGTATGACAGATGACAGATAACAGAAGATAGATATTAGATAATAGATGGATGAAAACTGAAGACAGATTTTAAAGAAGAGATGACAGAAAACGCAAATAACAAAAATACAGATGACAGGTAGAAAATAACAGGCGTCAGATGGCATTAATCAGATGGAAAATGACAAATGACATTAAACAGTTGATAGTTATATAAATGACGAACAGATGATAGATGACAAAAAACAAAAGACAAATGCTAAGTGACAAAGGACAGATGGATGGCAAAAGTGAGAAGAGTTATGACAGATAACATAGAACAGTGACAGATGACAGATAACAGAAGAGAGAAGTCAGATGACAGATGAGATATACCAGATGACAGATGACAGAAAATAGATGAAAAATGATAGATAATAGATGACAAAAGTTAGAAGGCAGATGGCAGATGCCAGATCACAGATGGCAAATAACAATTAACAGATGATAGATGACAAAAGACAGAAGACAGATGTCAAGTGACAAAGGACAGATGGGCGACAAAAGTGAGAAGAGTTATGACAGATAATATAGACCAGTGACAGATGACAAACAATACATAACAGTTGATAGATAAATAAATGTCACATAGCATATGACAGATGATAGATGACAGGCGACAAATGTCAAATAAGACGGATTGCAGTGACAGATTATATATAACTGATAACATATGAAAGAAGACAGATGTCAGACGATAGATGATAAAAGACAGAAGACAAATGACAAATGCAGATAATATGGAAGAATTAATAGTTAATATATTCCACATGGCAAAAAACGTATGATAGATGACCGATTACAGAAAATAGAATCAGATTACAGATGACAAATAAGACAAAAGTCAGATGACAGATGATGTTAAATAATAGACAATAGATAACAGTTGACAAATAACTGACATCAGATGACAGAAAACTGAAGACAGATGACAGAGGACAGAAGACTAAAAATAGAAATGACAGAAAATAACAGACGACAGATGACAATACACGGAGGGCAAATGACAGATGACATATTACAGTGTTGATGATATTACATACCAGATGATACATGGCGTATAACAGAAGACATACAGCAGATAACAATTAATAGATGATATATGACCGATGCCAAACGACAAATGCCAGATTACAAAAGTAAAAAGACAGACGACAGATAACATAGAACTGTTAACGATAAATAAATGTCACATGACATATGTCAGAAGATAGATGAAAAATGATAGATGTCAGATGACAGATAACAGATAACATAGAAGAAATGACAGGTGACAAATTACTAGTTAAATAAATACCAGTTGGTATATGACATATGACGTACGGCAGATGACAGATGTCAGGCGGAAGATGACAGACGATAGATGCCAAATAACCGAAGACATATGACAGATCTCAAATAACTGATAACAGATGAAACAATACTGAAGACAGATGGGCAAGGACAGATAACAGAGGAAAAATAGCAGAAGACAGAAGAGAAGAAACAGATGAAAGATAGAAAATGACAGACGACTGATTACAGAAGATAAGGATAGTTGGCAAATGGTAGATGATTTATAGCAATTGATAGTTGATAGGCACCAGATAATATATGAGGTGTAATAAATGACATACGATAGATGACAGATGACATATAACAGATGACAGATAACAAATGATAGATGGCAGATAACAAATGACAGACATAAAACAGTTAATAGTTAATAAATGCCAAATGACATATGACAAATTACGGATAACAGGCGACAGATGACAAAGGACAGAAGACAGATGACAGATGATGGATAATAGATAGCAAAAGATGGCAAACATCAGACAAAAGACAAGAGACAGAAGACAAAAGACAAATGACAAAAGACAAAAGGCAAAAGGCAAAAGATAAAAGACAAAAGACAAAAGACAAAAGACAAAAGACAAAAGACAAAAGACAAAAGACAAAAGACAAAAGACAGAAGACTGAAGACTGAAGACTGAACACTGAAGACTAAAGACTAAAGGCTAAAGACAAAAGATAAAAGACAAAAGACAAAAGATAAAAGACAAAACACAAAATGGTGATGTGGCCATCATAGTACTTTCCCTATATTTTTCTCGAATACTATGAGGTTTCACAAAAAAGCTAATCTTAATAATTTGTTCAATATTAAATTCTTTAGAATTATTTGTTATATAAATTTCATATAACTCCAATAGTTCTTAATCAATTGGCAAAAATTGTTATAATTTTCAATTTTTATTATTTTTTTTCTCAAGAAGTTAAGACATTTATGAAAAATGTTTTTCAATAAAACTTGTTCAGTTTTTCATTCTCTTTAACTTTTGTTTGAAAAGTTTTGTAATATTTTCAACATTAAACAAAAATATCGGAAAAAAACAAAAAACGGTCTCGAGTAAACACCCACTTCCGGTTTAAGAATGTTCACCAAAAGCTTTTCAGTTCCAGTTTTAAACGATAAAACCTTAAGTTTAAAGTTTCATCTCAATCGGATCATTCCTTTTTGAGATACAGCGCCCACAGACATTTTCACGCACGAAAACAATACTTTTCCTATATATACTATATAGGAAAAGTAATAAAAAGATAAACGATAGATGACAGTTGGCAGATAGGTAATGACAGATGACAGATGAGAGATAATAATAGACAGAAGACAGATAACATATAGCAGTTGATAGTTAATAAATGTCATATGACAGAAGTCAGATGACGGATGACAGATAATAGATGATAGATAACATATAACAGTTGATAGTTGATAAATACCAGATGACATATGACAGATGAGAAAAGTGATATGACGAATGACAGATGACAGATGACAGAAGTCATATGATAAAAGACTGATGGCAGAAGTGAGATGATAGAAGACAGAAATCAGATGACAGATGGCTGGTGACAGATGACATTTGAAAAAATGACAGTTAGCACTTATCACAAGACTTATAATTTATTAAATTATGGTTTTATAACTGTTTAACATTTTTCATGTTCTTTACTGCGTGATTTCTTCACGCGTCATCAGTAATTATTCTTCTGTTTCTTCTTTTGTCATTAATCAGACTATATATTACGGTTTCTTTTGTTATAAGACCGTTGAATGTTTAATGTCTGTTTCAATAGATGGTGCACCGATTTCATTAACAAGTACCATGCTTTATTCTCGTGTCATTAACTTTGAACCTTCTTCAATATCTCAACGACAGATGACATGTAACATATGATAGTATGACAGATAACAGCTGACAGATAACATAAGACATATGATATATGGCAGTATACAGATAGCAGAATACATATGGCATATGATATTAGACAGTTGACAGATGACAGTTGACAATTGACAAGTTTCAAATAATATATAACGTAAAACTGTTGTTGTTAAAAACAAATGACATTCGACACATAACAGCTTATAGATAAACGATGATATATGACTTATAACCGTTAATAGATGGTAGGTGATAGGGAATAGGTAATAGATGACCGATGACATTTTTGTTTGTTTGTTTCAATTATTCTATTATGTTAAAATATCCTTATTTTTTCTTTATAATCGTTGGAAATTTTAAAACTATTTCACCTCAATCTCTTGCTATTTTTTTAAATAGATGGCAAAACCTAAGTATTGGGCAATACTTCATTCAATTAGTTTTAAATTTATCTCCCAAATAGGGAAATAATAATCGAATTTTAAACATGACAAATGACAAATTATAGATGACATTTGATAGGTAACAAAAGACAGATGACAGATTAATTATGACAGATGATATATAACATGACAGTTGACAGATAAGAGATAATAGGTAACAGTTCACAAATGTCAGATTACATATGACGGATAATGGATGACTGATGTCAGAATCCAGATGACATAGAGCAGATGATAGAAGATAGATGATGAATAACAGATGACAGATAACAGTTATTAGATGACAGATGACAATTGACAGATAATAGATGATAGGTAACAGTTGCTAAATGACATGTAATCTGACAGATGACGGATGACGGATGACAGATGACGGATGACGGATGACGGATGACAGATGACAGATGACAGATGACAGATAACAGATGATAGGTAACAGTTGCCAAATGACAGATTACATATGACAGATGACAGATGACGGATGACATATGACAGATGACAGTTGACAGTTGACAGCTGACAGATGATAGATGACATATTACAGATGAGAGATGACAGATAACAGAAAACAAATGGTAAATAATAGATGACAGAAAAATAATATTACAAAAGTATGCAAATTCGTTCAATTGATGTATCAAATTTGGGAAAGACATAATCTGTAAGAGGAAAATGAACGATGAAACTGCAACGGAAAATTAATGCAATTAGCATCATAGAAATCGCAAAACAATTGCGAGCGAAATGAGAGAGGAGAGAAAGTGTACTCTGATTCCGATGCCTAACTAATTGCGCTCTTATATCCTATAATCCGGGCATTAATGACGCCGCTAGAAACATTTGAAAGCGCACAACAGCAGCGGCAGCAGCACACACAACGCCCATTTCGGAAAATCACCACGTACACACGACGATTTCATTATCTTGCACTTTTTTCACGCCGCGGCGATGATAGGTCATTATTTTATCATCAGAATTAGACGAAGAAGATGATGAATACTCGACACACCGTCCGGGGGCCCGGGACAAAAAGAGTCTCTAATGAATCTAGTGATCTTGTTTCGACCGAACAAAAAGCGCCTCTAATGAATCCCGCGCCTGCTCGAGTCGGCGCTCGCGGTGGTGTCGCACTATAATTTCGGTTGGCAGCTCTGGAGTTATGTCAACGTCTAATGACAGATAACCTCAAAATATGTTTTTTGTTTCAACAAAAAAAGCCTTAAATTATAATTTTACATACACTCAAATCTTCCTCTTTTTTGTAGAAACAAACGTAACTTTCGATTTGAATATAATAAGGTCTTCTTTAAACTTTATGTTTTATAGTTTTCGTATAATAATAAAAAAATATTTTATAGAGCAATTTCACTCTCTTCGAACATTCTCACGATTAATCCATCGCGTAAAGATAATAGGCCGCGATTATTATTACTTTTTTTTTCGGCGTGTGAAAACCAAAACAATTGCCAATCAAATACTTGCACTTTCACGGGCGCGCAATGGTTTTACTTTACGGTCTTGAGTCGATCGTGGCTCATATTCTGGGCGAAAAAATCGAATTCCACTTGCACACACATACACTCACACACACACACACTTGTATATTATCCACGTGACGACGCCCGACTTTCTAACTGCGAAATCGAGAGGTGAAAAACGTCGACGAAAAGGACGTTCCCGTTCATAAAAAAAAAAAAAAATACAATGAGGAAACCGCTCCCTTTAAAGGAGGAAATGGACGGGCGAAAAATTTGTTAACGAGGTCGATAATCTGTGTAAATCCTTCATCATCCGAGGACCGACAAGCCGGCATTTGTTATAAATTGGAAAGTGAACGGGCTTCATTTGTTTACCGGCGAAGCGTGCTCGGTTTGTTTTCGATTTTCAATTACGTTCTAATGATGGAAAATCAAACAAAACATTTGCACATAAAATATATAACAAATGTGATTTCCCACTAACTGCAAAACAAAAATTAACCATCGTTTTAATATTCTGAAAACTGGATGTAGTCCCATCGATTCGAATGACATAAATCAGTATTAGAGATATTCATTTCTACGTTTTAGAAAGAAAGTGGGCTCGTCGTTAATTAACGGTAACTGCTGATAATCAATCTGGGCTTGTAGTGGTGCCTACACCAAACGGCTCCTTATAGGTGTCTCTAATGAGGGGCCCGATTAATCAATGAAGAGGTGTGGAAATTCAAGACGCTACGACGACCGATCTTTCTTTTCGGGACACCTTTTTGAAGGAGAGCGCGCGCGTGTGCGTAGTTTACGATTCCAAAAATTTATCACCGGAAATAATTTATGCATATCTACTCACTCGATTAGTATTTGCAAACGAAAACAAATTTCTAATCATCTCAGGCCATGACTTCCTATTAAAGATTACGTTCAAATAATATTATATAATAATTTTGATAGTTATTGACGTTTAATTTTGACAGATGTCAACCATCAATTTCATTACCAGCTGTTTCCATTAATAGCTGTCAAATGTCAAGTTATATTTGATGGTTATTATTTTGACAATTGTTAACTTTTAATTTTATTGATATTATCAAATGCTAAACAATAATTTGTGGCAGCTAAAAAATTTCAAAATTCAAAATGTTTTTTTAGTTTTTTATATGTAACTTTTACACTGAAGGTTAAATTTACATTTTTTTTCGTAATCCTAGAAAACATTAACAAGCCATTGACATTTTAATAAAATTGAATTAATTTTTATTATTTTTTTTTCAAAGTGCATTAATTGAATATAATTACGATTTCAATGATTTAAAATTATATTGCTTAGCAAAAATTTGCATCAGTTTTTTTTATCGTGTTTTAGTAATTTTGTTTGGATTGTTTTTTCTTTTCCTTTCTAGAGTCCAAGTCTGGCGCGGACGTGTAATTAATTTATTGATTCAATTTATCAATCGATCAAGACTAATTATCATTCATACGAATCGACCGACGGCAAACTGCAGACCTTGGAATCGGTTTGAAATTGCCCCGGTGTGACGACTTAATGGTGAAAATGACTAAATAAACGCGCTCGTTCTCGTACACCTTTTAATTGCTTATTAAAATATTCAAATCCTTGAAATTATTGAAAATAATTCATTCCCCATGCTAAAAAGAGAGATAGAGACACATTGACTAGTCGCATAATCTATGGATAAACAAAGGAGGCTTATTTGTAAATAAACGTAACCTAGACGGGGCTGTACCGAGTTGACGAGAAACAAATAATTGGAACCGGTCTATAAATAAAATTGATCATTAAAACTATAATATAATAAAATATAAAAATTTCAATTATTTATTCATGTATGGCTCCTAAACAAAACTTCCAATTTTGAAAATTCGAAAATCGACAAAATCAAGTTGCAATTGTTTTTCGGTTTTTTAGGTATAACTCTTGACCTAAAGCTCGGATTTTGGAAATTCTTTTACCATTGAATTTATCAATCAAAAATCTGTGGGATTACCTAAAATTTAAAAAATCGAGTTGCAATTGTTTTTCTTTTTTTGCGTATAACTTTTGATATGAAGCTCAGATTTTAGAAATTCTTTTACCAACGAATTTGTCATTCAAAAATCTATGAAATTATGTAATAAAATCAAAAACGAGTTGCAATTGTTTTTCAGTTTTTTGGGCATAACTCTTCATCTAAAGCTCGGATTTTAAAAATTTGTTTAAAAATGAAATTATCATTGAAGAATCTATGAGATTATATAAAAAAATTATAATCGAGTTGCAATTGTTTTTCAGTTTTTTTGCCATATCTCTTGACCTAAAGCTCAGATTTTGGAAATTCTTTTACCATTGAATTTATCATTCAAAACTCTATGGGATAACCTGAAAATTAAAAAATCGAGTTGCAATTGTTTTTCTGTTTTTGGATATAACTCTTGATCTGAAGTTCAGATTTGAGTAATTCTTTTACCACTGAATTTATCATTCAATAATCTATGAAATTATGTGATAAAATCAAAATCAAGTTGCAATTGTTTTCCAGTTTTTTGGGCATAACTCTTCCTCTAAAGCTCGGATTTTAAAAAATTGTTTAAAAATGAAATTATCATTGAAGAATCTGTGAGATTATATAAACATTTTATAATCGAGTTGCAATTGTTTTTCAGTTTTTTGGGCTTATCTCTTGACCTGAAGCTCGGATTTTGGAAATTCTTTTACCATTGTATTTATCATTCGAAACTTTAGGGGATTACCTAAAAATTTAAAAATCGAGTTGCAATTGTTTTTCTGTTTTTGGGTATAACTCTTGATTTGATACTCCGATTTTAGAAATTCGTTTACTAATGAATTTATCATTAAAAAATCTATTAGATTTTGTAAAAATTTAAAAATCGAGTTGCTATTGTTTTTCAGATTTTTGAGAATATCTCTTAAACTCAATGTCGGATTTTAAAAATTCATTCACCATTGAACGTATCTTAAAAAAATCTATGAGATTATGTAAGACTTATAAAATCGTGTTGCAATTGTTTTCTAGTTTTGTGAGTATAACTCTTGATCTGAAGCCTGTATGTTAAATATCCTTTATCAGTGAACTTACTATTCAAAATTCTATGAGAATATGTCAAAATTTCAGACTCGTATCGCAATTGTTTTTTAGTTTTTTAAGCATAACTTTTACACGTATGTTCATATTTTAAAAATTCCTTCACCATTGAACTTATCATTCAAAGCTCTATGAAATTATGTTAAAATTACAAAATCGAGTTGCAATTGTTTTTAGTTTTTTGGGCATAACATTTTACCTTAAGTTCGGATTTTGGAAATTCTTTTACTAATAAACTTATCATTTGAAAATCTATGCGATTGTGTAAAAATTTCAAAACCGAGTTGCAATTGTTTTTTAGTTTTTTGAGCATAACCCTTAATCTGAAGCTTGAATTTTGAAAATTCTTTCACCATTGAACTTATCATACAAAAATCAATGAAAATACGCAAAAAATCAGAATCGAGTTGCAATTGTTTTTTAGATTTTTGGGTATAACTCTTAACCTGAAGCACGGGTTTTGGAAGTTCTTTCACTATTTAACTTATTATTGCAAAATCTAAGAAATTGCGTGAAAAAATCAGAACAGAGTTGCAATTGTTTATTAATTTTTTTGGGTATAACTCTTGACCTGAAGATCGGATTTTGGAAATTCTTTCACCATTGAATTTATCATTGAAAACTATGAGATTATGTAAAAATTTCAAAATCATGTTGCAATTGTTTTTCAGTCTTTTGGGTATAACTCTTGACCTAAAGCGCGGATTTTATAAATTCTGTCACCATTGAGCTTATCATTCAAAAATCTATTGGATTATGTAAAAATTTCAAAATCAAGTTGCAATTGTTTTTCAGTATTTTGGGCATAATTCTTGACCTAAAGTTCGGATTTTAGAAATTCTGTCACCAGTGAGCTTATCATTCAAAAATCTATGGGATTGTGTAAAAATTTCAAAATCAAGTTGCAATTGTTTTTCAGTTTTTCGGGCATAACTCTTGACCTAAAACTCGGATTTTAGAAATTCTGTCACCAGTGAGCTTATCATTCAAAAATCTATGGGATTATGTAAACATTTTAAATCGAGTTGCAATTGTTTTTCAGTTTTTCGGGTATAACTCTTGATCTGAAGCTCAGATTTTGAAAATTATTTCACCAGTAAAGTTATCATTCAAAAATCTATAAAATTATGTAAAAATTTCAAAATCGAGGTGCAATTGTTTTTCTGTTTTTGGGCATAACTCTTGACCTGAAATTTGGATTTTGAAAATTCTTTCACCATTGAACTTATCATTCGAAAATCTATGAAAATGTTTAAAAAGTCAGAATCGAGTTGCAATTGTTTTTCAGTTTTTTGGGTATAACTCTTGATCTAAGGCTCGGATCTTAGAAATTCTTTCACCAGTGAGCTTATCATTCAAAATTCTATGAGATTATGTAAAAATATCAAAGTCAATTTTCAATTGTTTTCCAATTTTTTGGGTATAACTTTAGAACTAAAGCTTGGATTTTGGTAATTCTTTTACCACTAAGCTTATTATTCAAAAATCTATTAGATGATGTTAAGTATTAAAACTGCGCTTCAATCTATATTTAAAAAATTAAGAATAAAGTATGTATGACGTACTGGATTGAAAGTGTTTAGGCCATGGTTGTATTATATCAGTCGGAATGAAAGGAGTATACAGAATAACGACGACGACACATCGCTGCGAAAGTGACACATTAGGCGGTGTAGGAAAAAAAAAATTATATGCGCCCGCGGGAATTTTTCGCGCGCGCGCTCGCTCGCGACCGCGCAGGAAAGTAGATAGAAACGCTCGAAAGGCGCATTTTTCACGGCTATCTAGATTACATCCACACACACACACACACATGCATACACACATATACACACGTTCTATCGCGCGGGCATTCCTCATTTAGATTGCCCAGATTACCACTTTTTTCTATACCCATTTCTGCACTCGCGCGTTCACATTTAATTAGTATCTGGTTGCGTTCGATTTTTTTTCTTTTGGTGGACTTGCTTCTCGCGTTAATCTATACTTTCATTGATTTATTATGAAAAGAAATGTATCTATTAATAACGATCGAAATTAAAGATGATGATAAATAAGAAATAGAGACTAAATATTGAAATAGTACTCAACATGGTAATATAGTATATACAACTATGTACAGCTAGGTGGTTAGTGACTTTCTATCATTAGTTGATTTATTAAAATGATTTTTTCTAAATGTATAAATAACTTTTCATACTCTTCATACCGCGCCATAGTCTGATGCAAAATGCGCCGAGAAAACACTGATATCCCATAATTACTACACACCGATCGCCTTAATTGAACACGCTAACTAACTAGACGGTTCTAATCTGAAGTATTCGATAATTATCCGGTGATACGGCGATGAAAAATTGTTTTTCACTTTCACCGCAAGTATCCGAAGGTTGCGCCGCGACAAGTGCTTCCCCATTGTTTATGCGCCCGCAGATGAAAGAGGTTTAATTAGAAAATGGTGCGCCGACGGTAATTGCCGCCCTGGATTTCCATAAATCTCTTCGGCCCGACACTTAATGTCAATGCCAAACACCACCTGGCCGGCAGAGTGTGACGAGAACGGCTAGAGAGGGAGTACCCGGAAAAAATTCTAATTGCAATGCACCAACACAATAAACTTTCATGTTAAATATTAATTACACAAGTTATTTTGGTACAATATTATCTTAACATTTTATGTATTACCACGTAGTAACGGTTGCAACCATTCTCTTTATTTAACTCTTTAAGTTTACGTGTCTTTTGCTCAAATGTTATACCAAATAACAGATAATTTCTAAGAAATAAGATTTATATATAAAATTTTAACGGTAGTTGATTATGGGCAATTTATTTCACTTTTATTATTATTATTATTATATTAGACAAGTTAATAAGATTACCATTGAAAATTACCAATAAAGAAAAGCGAGTGTGTGACATATGGCGTTAATTTACATGATGTTATCACCAGAGATTAATAGAACGCTAATGCGACGGAAAGTCAAAATATTTGTCCGGTCCATTCATGCGAGCAACGGGACACTAGATTATTATTAATGTCCACTTTAATTTTCGGTTGTGACTCGCGCGTCTTCGACCAACGGGTTCGACGCACCAGAAACAAAACCGAATCGTGGAATGAAATATAATTATCGCGATTCGATCATGTTTTTTTTTTTATTTTAAAGTAGCGATAAATTTATTTAAAAAAAAATCTAATTAAATCCGAACAGTACCGATGACAATTAACGACATCGTAATTCAAAAATGTGGAAACTTTCGAATTTGGAAAAGAGAGGAAGGCGATAAACGTCAGCATCGATTTATACACGCGTCCACCTCCTACAGAGCGTGCGATATAAATTTTTCGATTAAAATACCAAAATTGGTCGTTTCAAAATCAGATCCGACGTAATTAATCGACGCCTGCATTGATTAATTTGTCACGCGCGTGAATTGATCGTGTTTTGTCACAAACGACTTGTTTACAACAATTAACAGTTTGTGCGTTGTTGCATTTTAAAACGTTCGTCGATTGTGTTTTTTATTCCTGTACACGTTAGTAATTAATCATATTTAACCTTAAATAAAATATATCATTTCTACTATTCACACCCACACATTCCTTCCATGCATCGTGCTTACTGTGTTTTTTTCCTAAACATAATAGTTTGCACCAAATCCAAAAAGCAAATAATTTTGATAGCTTTTAATTAGCAGTTGACAATTGAGAGTTTACAGTTGATAATTGACAATTGACAGCTGACAGATTATAGTTGACATTTCACAATTAAAACTTGATTGATAGTTAATTAGTTCGCACATGATAGTTGACAGTTAAGAATTGACCATTGATAGCTAATAACTGACAGTTAATAGTTGATGAATGGTAGTTGAGTGTTGAAAATTATTAGTTAAAAACCATCTAATAATAGTTATTGATAATTGGCATTTAAATATTTGACAGTTGACAAATGATAAGTTAACAATTGAACTAAAGCTTATAATAGCTTATATAGGATTCAAGTCCTTGGCAGCTGATAGTTGACAATTTGCAATTCATTGACAGTTAATAATGGATTGTTGACAGTAGAACACTGGCAGTAGATCATTTATAGTTGATGGTTGACAAGTGACAGTTGACAATTAATAGAAAATAGCAGTCGATGGTATTTCATAAATACAAATATAATGTTTACCGAAAGAAGAAAATATGTCCAGAAAATTTGCTAGGATTCAAATCTTTGACAGTTGACACCTAACAGTGAATAGTTGACAAGAAGCAGTTGACAATTAAGAATTGATTATTGGTAGTAGATAATTAACAGTTGATTGTTGTTAATTTACAAATGTTTACAGTTGAATTTCAACGATTGAGAATTGACAATTGACAGTCGACAGTTAGGAATTAATTATTAACAGCTAATAGCTGACAGTTGATTATTGACAAATGGCAGTTGAGAGTTAAAATTGATCATTGGCAGTTAACAATTAACTGATGATGGTAGTAGATAATTTGACAGTTGAATGATATTTAACAATTGAACTAAAGCGTTGACAATTAACAGCGTTGACAGAATTGATTGTTGACAGTAGAAAACTAGCAGCAGATAATTGATAGTTGATAAGACAGTTGACAATGAATAGAAGTTTACAATCGAAAATTGATAGTCAAGTCTCCCATAAATATATTATTTTTATCGCAAGAAAAAAAAAATTAGATAGGATTCATAAGTTTGACAGTTGATAGCTGTTAGTGGGCATTTAATAGTTGACAGCTGACAGTGGATAATTGTTAATTGATAATTATTTGTTGATTGATTGAACAATTGAGACTTGACATTTGGCAAACAACTAATCGTTGACAGTTGATTGTTAACAGTTGACAATGGATAGTTGATAATCATTGACAGATAATAGCTAGCAGTTGGTGGTTAACGAATGACAGTTGACAATTGAATATTTGGTAATTGACAGTTGATAGTTAAAAATTGATCATTAACAGCTGACTTGACAGTTGACGGTTGACAGTTGATAGTTGTTAATTTACAGATGCTAATTGAAATTCATCCATTGAGAATTGGCAATTGATAATTGACACATGACAGTTGGCAGTTAAGAATTGATCATTGACAGCTAATAGGTGACAGTTGATTGAATGGTAGTTGAGAGTTAAAAATTGATTATTGTCACTTTACAACTGACTGATAGTTGATAATTAGCAGATGAAAATTAATAATTTGACAGTTGACAATTGATAGTTGGTTAAATGAATGTCGGCAATTGTTGACAGAAGGAAACTGGCAGTAGGTAATGAATAGTTAATAGTTGACAATTGACAAGTTTACGATTAATAAGGGAAGAGTTGACAATTGACATATGCCAGTTGACAGTTGAGAATTGATCATTAACCATTTATAACTGACTGATAATAGTTGACAATTGGCAGTTTACAATTGATTGTTTATAGTTAAAAATTGATCATTAACAATTATTAGCTACTAGCCTATAGTTGTTATTTTGCATATAACAGCTGATAGTTGTCAATTAATATTGACAATTAAAAATTGATCGTTGACGTTTAACAATTGAACGTCGACTGTTAACTGTTTTATAAATAAAATCTTTGTCAAAGATTATAAAAATGGTTCCATAACTTTGATAGGATTCAAGTAATTGACAATTGGCAGTAAACGGTTCAAATCTGTTGCAATTTGCTGATAGTTGATGGTTCGCAATTAACAATTGACAGTAGAAAACTAGCATTAGTTAATAGTTGGCAAGTGACAGTTGACAATTAAGAATTGTTTATTGATAGTTAATTGCGAACAGTTTACAGTTGAAAATCATAATTGAGAGCTGACAACTTTTAGTTGTCAGTTGACAGCTGACTGTTAATACTTTATTTTCAGATCATAGTTTTCAAATTTCAACGATTGATAATTGACAATTGACAGCTGACAAGTGACGGTTAAGAATTGATTACTGACAGCTAATAACTGGCAAATTGTAGTTGAGTTAAAAATTAAGCATTGACAGTTTCGGACTGACTGATGGCAGTTGATAATTGGCAGTGAATAATTAAATATTTGACAGTTGAGAATTGACAGTTATAAGTTAATAATTAAACGTAGATTATTAAGAGATTTATAAATACATTGTTAAAATAAATTTGATATTATTAAAACGGTTTCAAACTTTTGGTAAGTTTCAAGTAATTGACATATTCACAGACACAGCTGCTAATTGATAGTTGGTAACAATTGATAGTTAAGAATTGATTGTTGGCGGTAGAAAACTGGCAAGTAGATAATTGATAGTTAGTAGTTGACAAATGCCAATTGACAATCAATAAGAGAAGTTAGCAATTGAAAGTTGATGGCTAAGTGTCTTAATAATGGATTATTTTTACCTAAAGGATATTTAAGAAATCATGTCCAGAAAATTTGAAAGAATTCGTAATTTTGACAGTTGATAGATGATAGTTGGCAATTAACAGTTAACAGCCGATAGTTAAAAGTTGTTAATTTACAAATATAAGTTGAATTTCAATAATTGACAATTGACAATTGACAGTTGACACATGACAGTTGAGAATTGACAATTGTCGGTTGACACATGGCAGTTGACAGTTGAGAATTGATCATTGACAATTTATAACTGACTGATGACAGTTAAGAATTGACAATTGACAGTTGACACATGACGGTAGAGAAAAATCATTGACAGATAATAGCTGACAGTTGATAGTTGAGAGTTGACAGTTTAGAACTGACTGATGGCAGATGATAATTAAACATTTGGCAGTTGTCAATTGATAGTTGATAGTTAATAATTGAACATCGTCTGTTAAGGGTTTTATGAATGAACTATCAGTCAAAGTGTATAAAAAATTTTGTCGTTGACAATTGATAGATGATAATTAATTGACAATTAGCAGTAAATAGTTGATAGTTGGCAATTTTCAATTGATTATTGACAGTAGGAAACTACCACGTAGTAACGGTCGCAACTATCATTATTGGCAGCAGATAATTGATAATTAATAGTTGGCAAGTGACAGTTGACAATAATTAAGAGCAGGAAAAAATTGAAAGTAGATGTTTAAGTGTCTCATAAATGTATTATTTTTACCAAAAAGTTATCTAAGAAATAATGTCCAGAAAAATTGTATGTCAAATGTTTCCTTTGGGTTTAAGAACGATATTATTGTATTTCTTAGATATTGTCATTTTTTAAACATCGTAAAAGATTTAGACCATTGTCAATTATTTTACGTAAATGTTTTCTGACTGTTTAAAAACGATATTATAGTAGTAGTATTTTGTATTTAATGCCATTTTTGACATTTGCATAAATTTACGACATTTTTTCACTTTTCAAAGGCCACTTTAGTACATCTTTTACATAATGTCATTTCTGACATTTGCATTTACACTTTAGTATATATTTTTTATATAATGTCATTTTTGACATTTGATATTTTTAAATCAAAAATTTGTTTGCCAAATATTTCTTTGATTGTTTCAAAACGAAATTATTGTGGTTTCCAAATAATGAAATTTTTGACAAAAGATCAAAATTTAAAATATTGTCAATTTTCTTTTCACTAAAAATTTTTTTAGCTGTTCCCATTTTTTTCTTGTAAATATTGGTATGTAAAATATTTATTTGTTGTTTTAGAACGTAATTATTGTATTTTTCACTATAATGACATTTTTGATATTTTTTTAAATCGCGATTTTTAAACATCTTTTACAAAAAAAGAATGTACGTTAAAGTTCTTTGACGTTTTGAAAACGACAATAATGTTTAATTTTTGACATTTGACATTGCCATTACTATAAATGTCATTTTTGACATTGTCTCATTACAATAAATGTCATTTTTGACATTTGTTTAAAATTTTGACTTTTTGTCAAATTTTTAAATTGGAAATTTATGACAATTTTTTTACCGTTTTTAAAACGAAATTATGGTAATTTTTTCGTAATGTCATTTTTGACATTTACTTAAAATTGCGATCGTTGTCATTTTTTCACTAAAAATTTGTATGCTAAATTTTTGTGATTGTATAAAAACGACATTGTTATATTTTTGGCAAATGTCATTTTTTTGCATAAAAAATGATTCTTTGCGTGGTTGAAAACAAAATAATTTGTTTGTTTTAGATACTGTCCTTTTTGGCATTTATTAAAAATGTTGACATTTGACATTACCATTATCATAAATGTCATTTTTAAAATTGTGACTATTTTTTTAAATTGTTTGAAAACGAAATTATCATACATTTTTCGTAATGTCATTTTTGACATTTGTTAAAATTGCGACCATTGTTATTTTTTTTTTCACTAAATATTTGTATGCTAAACGTTTTGTGATTGTATAAAAACGCCATTGTTGTATTTTTGGCATAATGTCATTTTTGACATTTGTTAAAAATTGCGATTGAATTGTACTATAAATGTCATTTTTGACATTTGTTTAAAATTGTGACTTTTTGTCAAATTTTTAAATTGGAAATTTATGACAATTTTTTTATTGTTTTTAAAACGAAATTATTGTAAATTTTTCGTAATGTCATTTTTGACATTTACTTGAAATTGCGATCATTGACATTTTTTCACTAAAAATTTGTATGCTAAATATTTGGGATTGTACAAAAACGACATTGTTATATTTCTGGCAAATGTTATTTTGTCATTTTTTTGGATAAAAATGATTCTTTGCGTGGTTGAAAACAAAATGATTGTTTGTTTTACATTGTGTCATTTATTAAAAATGTTGACATTTGACATTACCATTATCATAAATGTCATTTTTAAAATTGTGACTTTATTTTTTTTTAAATTGTTTGAAAACGAAATTATAAATTTTTCGTAATGTCATTTTTGACATTTGTTAAAATTGCGACTATTGTTATTTTTTTCATTAAATATTTGTATGCTAAATGTTTTGTAATTGATAAAAACGTCATTGTTATATTTTTGGCATAATGTCATTTTTGACATTTGTTAAAAGTTGCGATTGAATTGTTATATTTTATGGCGTAATGTCGACCTTTATCATTTGTTTGCTTAAAAAAGTTATTCTGTGCATGGTTAAAAATAAAAAGGTTGTTTTACGTAATGTCATTTTTGGCATTTATTAAAAATAATTAAAAATAATGACGTTTGCAATTGTTTTCACCAAAACTTTTATTGTGTTGTTTTCTGACTGATTAAAAACGTTCTTATTTTATTTTTCAGTATGGCATTTATGACATTTGACGTTACTATTATCATAAATGTCATTTATGACACTTGTTTAAAATTGTGACTTTTTATCATATTTTTAAATTGAAAAATTGTATGACATTTTTTTTAATTGTTTGAAAACGAAATTATCGTAAATTTTCGTAATGTCATTTTTGACATTTGTTAAAATTGCGATCTTTGTTATCTTTTCACTCAATATTTGTATGCTAAATGTTTTGTGATTGTATAAAACGTTCATTGTTACATTTTTGGCGTAATGTCATTTTTGACATTTGTTAAAAATTGCGATTAAAATGTTATATTTTATGGCGTAATGTCGACATTTGTCATGTTTTGCATATAAAAATAATTCTTTGCGTGGTTGAAAACAAAATGATTGTATGTTTTACATAATGCGATTTTTGGCATTTATTAAGAATAATGACCTTTGCAACTGTTTTCGTCAAAAATTTGTATTATGTTATTTTCTGACTAATTAAAAACGTTCTTGATTTATTTTTCATTATGGCTTTTTTACATTTGACATTACCATCATCATAAATGTCATATTTGACATTTGTTAAAAATTGCGATTAAATTGTTTATTATGTTATGGCGTAATGTCGACTTCTATCTTTTTTTTTTGCTTAAAAAATTATTCTTTGTGTGGTTGAAAACAATATGATTGTTTGTTTTACATAATGTTATCTTTGGCATTTATTAAAAATAATGACCTTTGCTATTGTTGTCGTCAAAAATTTTTATTGTGTTGTTTTCTCACTGATTTTAAACGTTATTATTGTATTTTTTACGTGATGTCTTTTTTGACATATGTCTAAAATGGTTATTTATATTATTTTGTCATCGAAAATTCATGTACCTAACGCCTTTTTAATTATTTCATTACAAAATGATCACAATTATGGCCCACAATAAAATATTTTTTTAATATCATTTTTGACTTTTTTTTTTAATTTTCGACCTTTGCAATTTTACACTAAAAATTTGAAAACTAGAGTTTGAAAACAATATAAATACATTTTTTGCATAATGTCATTTTTGACATTTGTACTTTTGGCGTGATGTCGTTGTTGACACTTCTCATTAAAAATTTGTATGCTAAATAGTTTGTGATTGTATAAAAACGGCATTATTATATTATTGGCTTAATGTCATTTCTGACATTTGTTAAAAATGCGATCATAGTCATTTCCTTCTCTAAAAATTTCTATATTAATTGGTTTTTGACAGTTTAAAAACGATTTTACTGAAGTTATGGTGTCATTTTTGATATTTTATTTCAAATTTGCGAATTTGTCAATAAAATTGTGTATACCAAATGATTTTTATTGTTGTATTTTTTACAAAATGCCATTTTTAACATTACTGTCATCATGACAACTGTTAAATATTCTAAGTATACAGATAAAAATAATGACATCTGTCATCATGTTTAGTAAATATATTTCTTTTAACATTCGCCAAAATTGGTTGGTAATTTGTCTAAAACAGCTCTTAATGACAGCTGCCAAATGTTATTACTGTCAAATAAAGATTGCTTTAATTATATTTGGTAAATTCATATATGAATTGCCCAATGATAGCTGTCAAATATTCAAACTATTTAATACAGATAAAAACGGCTTTAAATTCTTAATGACAACTGCCAAAATAGTTTAGGAATTATGTTTAATTTTCTTTGACAATTACCGAAACTGCTGGATAAATTATTTAAGACAGCACTTAGTGACAGCTGTCAGGTATTGTTACTGTCAAATAAAGATAATTTTAAATATATATTTGATAGATTAATAGTTTATAATAATAATAATTACATCAAGGATGAATTACGAAACAAACTTTTAATACTTGATGGACGTTATGTGATACCAGAAGAAAAAGTTAAATCACTAAATACCGCGATTTTTACATAAATAACGTTTCTGGTAGAAAAAAATAAAACTGGTTTCCGAACATTTTTTTTCTTCCACTTGTGGAATTGCCAGAATTCCGATCCAGTTCCCGTGAGTTATTCGAGTAATTCCGAAGATTCGTCTATAAATTGGAAACTTTCGAAAGAGAGGAGAGTGAGCATGGCGCAAAATTTTGCCGCCGCTCCGTTACTTTTTTATCGGCCGTCCCGAATATTGATCGATCGCCCATTAGTGCTTTATCTGGACGACACAAATAGTTCCATTAAGACGCGCATCGTGAATTAATTAATTAACTATGTATCTTTTTTTTTAAATAAATTCGTTTTGATTTTTGATTAATTCATTCGTTTTTTATTATTGTTGTTGCAAATGCACAGGAATTGTTTTGTGTCGTTACTAATTTATTAATGTATTCGATGTTGATGGTTAGAAAAATATGTGGTCGACTGACAAATGTACGTGTTTTGTAGAGTGAAGTAATCTGAGTGTAGTCTCGGTTTGGTCACGGTCGGCGGACCGGCAAATTTTTCAGTTTCCAACTCTCGTGGGAATTGTTTACGCAACGGGAGCCCCCCCACCCCTCCACACTCTGGCGCAAGATTTATCATCATTATTTTCGCCGTCTTTCGTTATGTAAACATTGCATATTAATTTGAAGCTAGAAAAATCCCATTCCCGTAATAAAGACATCGGGATTCGATTATGAAACGGAAATTAATTTTTCTATCTGTGATAGAGACATCCTTCGATTATGAAACGTCGTGGATGGAATTTTTGTGAAAATTTTATAGCTAATTCCCCATTGTGACAGTTTCGATCAGTCCTTTGCGGGGAAAAAAATTTCCGAACGGCAAGAGAAAGGAGGGCCATTAATTAGGGTCCGGATTCCAGAAATAGCGCGTCCGTTTGATAAAGCGTAAACAATTTTATTCCTCGTAAAATTTCGTCGTAATTTATGGGCGCAGTATAATTTTTATGCGTGTTCCACCGAACACACGTCCATCTTTAATGCGTTTATTAATTAGAAACGGGAACAATCCGTACGTGACCTCTGCCCGCATCACATAAATCTTCTCTCAAATCTTGTCCACGCCGACAGTTTGTGTTTTGCTTTTCTTTTTTCGTCGGTATCTATTACACATTCGTCACTCCTTAATTTCGGTCTAAATCTTTCACCGATCGTAAAATAAAATACATTTTTCGTAAATAAAAGAATTTATTCAACAATTTATGGAACATGTTTAATGAAAATGATGGTAGCGACCGTTACTATGTGGTAGTTCATTTTAAAAAAGGTTAAATGAAAATAGTTTTTAAGTTTTTATACCACTATTTATTGTATAATATACACAAACAAAGTTTACAATATATTATCAATTTTGACACAACTATAGTTTCGACCTTTGCAGGTCATTTCAACACTTGATAATGACCTGCAAAGGTCGAAACTATAGTTGTGTCAAAATTGATAATATATTGTAAACTTTGTTTGGGAACATGTTTAATAATCAATTTTGATAGCTATATTTTATCTGTGGAATATTTGACAGCTGTTATTAAGATATGTTTTAGTCAATTAATCTACCAATTATATTCACAGAAATTGACAGCTTTTTTAATTAAGGAATTTATCGATAAATCTACCCAATTATATCTAAAATAATCTATATTTGAGAGTAATACTATTTGACAGCTGTCATTAAGAATTAATCTACTAATCGCATTTACAGTACATTTTCGACCAATTAATTATAATTAAAGTAATCTGTATTTAACTTTAATCGCATTTGACATCTGTCATAAAGAGCTAATGTAGACAATTTATCCAGCAATTTTGGCTAATATCAAAAGAAATATATTTATTAAACTATTTTGGCAGCTGTCATTTTCTTATCTGCATTGAATGGTTTAAATATTTGGGAAATTCATCCATAAATCTACCAAGTATATTTAAAACAATCTTTATTTGACAGTAATAATATTTGACAGCTGTCATTAAGAGATGTTTTAGACAAATTACACACTAATTTTTGGTTAATGTTAAAAGAAATATATTTACTAAACTATTGATGTGATTAAGAATTTCAAGCCGTCGTTTATCTGTATTTAATAATTATAGTATTTGACAGCTGTCATAAACAATTTATCCACCAATTGACATTTACAGTACTTGACAGTTGCTATTAGAGAATTTATCGACAAATCAATTATATTCAGAGTAATTTACTATATTAGACCGTAATAATATTTGATAACTGTCATTTAGACAATTTTTCCAACAATATCAACATAATCTAACTAATCTATTTTAAAAACTATCATTAAGAGTTTCAAGTGGTCGTTTTACCTGTATTTAACGGTTAGAGTGTTTGACAGCTGTCATTAAATAATTAAACTACTAATTGTATTTCCAGACTGTTAAATATCAACTGTAAACTATTAACAAATATCAACTGTCAAATGTCAAAAATCATCTGTAATCTATCAGTTATTAAATGTCAAGTGTCAATTATAAACTTTAATCTATTAATTCAACTATTTTCGACCGTCAACTATCAACTATTTAATGTAAAGTGTCAACTATCAAATATTTGCTATTAACTGTTAACTGACAAATGTCAACATTCAGTTGTCAATATTTAGAAGCCAACCATTAAATGTCAACTGTTAACTATTAAATATCAACTATCAAATGTCATCTGTTAACTGGCAACTATTAACCATCAACTGTCAACTATTATGTGTTAACTGTTACCTATCAAGTGTCAATTTTAAAGTTTTAACTGTAAATTATATTTAAATGTCAAATGTCAACTATCAACTATTTTATGTTAAGTGTTAACTGTGAAATGTCAGTCGGCAACTGTATACAGCCAAATGTCAACTTTTAACTGTCAATCTCTAAAAGACAACTTTTAAATGTCAACTATTAAGTGTTAAATATCAACTGTTAGATGTCAAATGTCAACTATCAACTGTCAACTATTAAATGTCAACTGTTAACCGTTATCTATCAACTTCTAACTTCCAAATAACAAATATCAACTGTCAATTTTATCAACTTTCAAATGACAACTGTCAACTATTAAATGTGAAGTGTCAACTCTTAAATGTCAACTGACACATGTTTGCTATTAATTGTTAACTGCCAAATGTAAACTTTCAATTGTCAATTTCTAGAAGACCATTATGAACTATTAAATATTAACTGTCAAATATTAACTGTTAACTGGCAACGGTTAACTGGCAACTGTCAACTATAAAATTCAACTGTTAGCTATCAACTATCAAGTGTCAATTTTCAACTTTTAACTATAAATTAATTACAACTGTCAAATGCCAACTATCAACTGTCAAATGTGAAGTGTTAACTGTACAATATCAACCGACAACTATAAACTGCCAAATGTCAACTTTGAAATGTCAATCTCTAAAAGACAACTTTTAAATGTTAACTATTAACTGTTAAATATCAACTGACAACTGACAACTATTAACAATTAAACAATTGTCAAATGTCATATATAAAATGTCAACTGTTAACTGTTACCTATCAACTTCTAACTTCCAACTATCAAGTATCAACTGACAATCTTAAACTTTTAACTATCAATTATTTTTAACTAACAAATGTCAACTAATAAGTGTGAAGTGTCAACTGACAACTGTTTACCGTTAACTTTCAACTGTCAATCTCTAAAAAACAACTATTTAAAGTGGACTATTAACTGGTAAATATCAGCTGTTTACTGTTTAACGATTAATTATCAACTGCCAAATTATCAAGTGTTAACCATCAACTGTCAAATATTAAATGTCAACAGTTAGCTGTTTTCTAGCAACTTCTTAATCTCTAAGAAGCAACTATTAAAAGTTGACTATTAACTGTTAAACATCAGCTGTTAACTATTAACGATTAATTATCAACTGCTAAATGTCAAGTGTCAACTATCAACTGTCAAATATTAAATGTCAACAGTTCGCTGTTTTTTATCAATTTCTTACTCGCAACTATCAAATATCAAAACTTTTAACTATAAATTATTTTTAACTAACAAACGTCGACTGTCAAATGCCAACTGACAACTATTAAATGTCAAGTGTCAACTGTCAAATGTCAACTGAAAATTGTTTCCTCTTAACTATTATAGAAAAAATAATGCATCCATAATAGTCACGTTATTCTAAATTTTAGAACAATGGTAACTGTCATCTGTCAGTTTAAGTGTCAAGGGTGTATTATTAATTATTAGTTAATAGTATTTAAAAATATATCCTTTCTTCACAGTGAAGAAAGGATACATTTTTAAAAACTATTAATTAATACTCTTCACGTACTCGAATATCAGAAATTGTTAGTGGTCAACTTTTAAGCACCAATTGTAAAAACTGACAATTATCAATTATCAACTGGTCAATATCAAATGTCAATTGCCAATTATCAACAGTCTGGTGTTAACTGCCAACTACTAATTTTTAACAGTCAAATATCAACTATCTATTATCAAATGTCAACTGTCATTTCTAACTATCAACTACTTAATGTCAATTATTAACTAATATCAACTGTCAACTGTAAATTATCAAATGTCAGTTGCCAATATCAAATGTCGACTGTCATTTCCTAACCATCAACTAATTAATGTCAACTGTTAACTGGTAAATGTCAACTATCAACTGTCAACTTAATTATCAAATTCCAATTGTCCAATGCCAATTATTAATAATTATCAAGAGTAAACTGTCAACTAACAATTATCAACAGTTAATTATCAAAAGTCAACTGTTAACTGTTCACTGCAATTTTCTAACTGTCAACTAGTTAATGTCAACAATTTTTACTTGTAAATTTATTTGCCAATCTTTAAATCATATTTAGACTCTTGACATTAAAATTTGCCTTAAAAAATGTATATGCCAATTTCATTTACAGTATTTAACAACTGTCATTAGGCAATTTATCTAGCAATTATACTTAAAATAATCTTTATGTGAAAAAAAAACAAATTAAGAGCTGTCAAACATCTAAATTAATCTACAGGCGAAAAATAATCAATTTGAATTTTTTTAACTATAAATATTTATAAGATGATTGCATTTAACAGTTTTTTTTTTCACTTTTTCTGGCAATAATGTCAATAATTTTTAGTTATGCAAATGATGCAAATAAATTATGATATTAGATAGTACAAAATGTATCTTTTAGTGATTATGATTATTATGATTGTTTATTCTTTATCATACTTGCTTAAAAAATTGTAGTTATTACAAAATAGATAAAAAGTGATGGCTTTTAAAACGAAATTTTGACATTTACAGGAAAAATATGTGACTCTTATTTTTAAATTTGTCAATAACAAACATAAAATATTAATTATGACAGAATACTGTCCAATGTCTATTTTGGTGGTGAGATTTAAAATGTCAACATTGAAATTTCTTGAAAAAAAGAAATATGGCACTTAACTGTCAAAATTGACATTTTTTTGGTATGAAAAAAAATAAACATAGTTATAACAGTGTCCAGAAGAAAAAATTTCTACAATTTAAAGTAGCAAATTCAAATTAGTGTACTTTTTAAATTTAGAGGAATGACACATTGTTTTGTCAAAATTTTCAATTTTAAGTTTTATAAATGTCAAATATGAATTATGACAGTTCACACAAAAAAAACTACTATATCGCTAAAGTTTAAAATGTTAAAGTTAGAATACTTGAATTTTGACATTTGCAAGAAAAATATGTCATTTTTTCTAACTGTCAATAATGTCATTCACAGTTTTTCAAGTGATTTGATTTGATTTAATTTGATAAACATAAATTATGACTTTAAAAAGTAGATAATCTGATAGAATTTAAAATTTCAACTTTATCATAACGAAATTTTGATATTTGCAGGAAAAATTTGTCACTTTTTCAATTGTCAAAATTGTCATTTTCAGTTTTGTAAATGACAAACATAAATTATGACAGTAAATAAAATAAAATGTCAATTTTAGTGAATAAAGTACAGCATAAAATATTTAATTTTTGTGGTATAAGTTGAAATGTTAATTTAATACATTTTGACGTTTACAGAAAAAATGTCACAGTTTTGTAACTGTCGAAATTTATATTTTACAGTTGTGTTAATGATAAAGATAAAAGTATGATAGGCGACAAAAAAGAAATGAAAGATATTTCTACTTTGATGTTAATTTAAAAATGTTAACAAAAGAGAGTCATAGCCAAGTTTTTTTTATACATTACAAACGTAATAGAGAAAGAATTTTTTAATGGAGAAAGTCATAGCCAACTTAATGTATAGTCTGTTCGTTGGATCTTCCGTCGTACGTCACAAAATATCGCTTCGAGAAACGACACAAAAACATTCAGTCTGATAAAGTAAACCAAATGCGTTAGAAAAAGAACGCACTGTAAAACTTTCGTCGTTTTTTGAAGCGATAGTTTGTGACGTACGACGGAAGATCCAACGGACAGACTATATGTTTATTTTATACATCACAAAAAAATACTGAACGATTTTTTTAATAGAGGAAAATAAATCTATAGAATGTGCATAAGTGTCCAATACAAATTTAATCGAAAAAAGTTGATGGTTCAGTTGAAAAAATCCAAACAATACTCTTATTAATCCATTAAGAATTCCGTAAAATAGTGTTATATGTTTTACTGATTGGAGGGTGGGATAGAGGCCACCCACCCACCCTACATATATTTTTTAACACAAGCTACAAACACTTGTTCGTAATAAAGAAAACATCAATCAAAAGTTTGCGTATAATTTAAAAATCGTAAACACTGTTGTAGATAAAGTTACTGCAAATATGTAGGGTGGGTGGGTGGCCTCTATCCCATATTCCAACCTGTAAAATATAGGCAAGGGTTTTATTGAAGATTCATTAACCAAATTAAGAATTTAATAGAAAATTCAGAAATTATATTTCAATCAATTAAAAAAAATTAAACGTGTTTTTCTGATTGCACACCTTTTTTATTCCCCAACTGTCACATATTTAAAAAAGAATAATAAAACAATAGAGTTATTATTTATTTAAATAATAAAATCCCTTCTGCGATTAGCTTTTAATTGTTCATATGAATAAATAATATATATTTTATTTTACTTCAAAATGTACAATAATTTTAAAAAAAATCATGATCGACTATCACATTGATGTTATTATGTATATGTAGGGTGGGTGGGTGGCCTCTATTTCACCCTCCAATCTATAAAACATACACGAGGGTCTAATGAAAATTTAATTGTACCAAGTTGATGATTCAGTTGGAAAAAAAATCGAACAACACTCTTGTTAATCCATTGAAAATTTAGTCAAACAGTCTTCTATGTTTTACTGATTGGAGGGTGGGATAGAGGCCACCCACCCACCCTACATATATTTTTTTAACACAAATTACAGACACTTGTTCGTAATAAAGAAAACATCAATCAAAAGTTTGGATATAATTGAGAAATCATAAACGCTGTTACAGTTAAAATTACTGTAGATATGTAGGGTGGGTGGATGCCTCCTATCTCATCCTCCAATCTATAAAATATGAACAAGTGTCGAATAAAACATTGATTAAACAATGTTGATGGTTTAGTTGAAAAAAAATCCAACAACACTCTTATTAATCCATTAAAAATTCAGTAAAATTATTGTATATGTTCTACTGATTGAAGAGTGGGATAGAGGCCACCCACCCACCCTACATATATTTTTTTAACACAAATTACAGACACTAGTTCGTAATAAAGAAAACCAATCAAAAATTTGGGTATAACTTATAAATCGTAAACACTTTTGTAGTTAAAATTATTGTGAATATGTAGGGTGGGTGGGTGGCCTCTATTTCACCTTACAACCTTTAACATATAAGCTTTGATTGGTGTAATTTTAAATTGCTACTAATTATTTAAAGTCATAATTTGTACTTATAAATTTTATATTATATTTCGTATATTTTAAACTTTCAATGAAACGTTAAAAAAAGTACCTAAAGATTTTTTTATCAGATGTAACCTTTATAAATAAAGAAGTTATCTAATTTGATTTTTTAATTAGCAAATTTTAAACTTTGATGTCCATCTCGAGAACAATTGAAGATGAACAAGTTTTACTAAAATACGTGAGATTACTTATAAAAATGAGTTTTGTTTGGTTAAATTGGTGAATATAAAAAGCTGAGTATTTCAAGTCACAGCCAACTATGATTTGCACGATCAGAAATTTTATACCTAAGACAAAATCTCAAAACATAATTTTACTAAAAAAGTCTCTTACCAAGAAAATTTCCAATGCAAGTAAATACTTTGATAGATAAAGTAATAATATTTTTTATTGCAAAAATTCTTCTTTTGATGCAGGAGACACGATGACTTTGTTTTGCCAATTTAAAGTGGTAAAACAAAATCATCTGGTCTCGTTTCTCATCATATTTAAGATATACCACAAAGCAAACGTCTTCACTATTAAACATTTAATCCTTCTTTTGATGTAATGTTGATTGATGAGTTACGTGAAGATATAATAATATTAAATACTTCTTTTGATGTTTGTTTCAGAAACAAGTGAAGATAAGAGGAATTTGTTGAGGTACGCCATGTTATGTATACAATTTTGGATTTTGATCTTTGGATAATCACCAATTTTGATTTTGGTCATAATCATACAATTTGCTCTACCTGCAATAATTTCTTGTTAGGCTATCGACAACAATTTTTTTTAATCATTAGAAAACGTAAATGACTAATACATTTTTATTAATAATTTTTTTGTTCCGCTTCCAAAACTATAATTTCTTGTATATGTAGTGAAGATGTGATTACAGTCAGGGTTTTAATTTTAATTTTATTTATTTCAGTTGTGATTTTGTTTTAAATCATATAATTCGTAACTGGATTATAATTAGTGTAAATATAGTCGACTATTATTTAATAGGGCAATAAATAATAAATAACAAAACATGTAGGAAAGAAAATAAAGTCACTAATTGGATAATGATTATCAAAAAAGTAATAACTTTATTATTTCAAATTAAATTGGTAATATTTATGCTTCTTTTAATTAGTACGAACGTAATGAATTATCTTAATTATAAGACTTACATCATCTTCATCTAATTGTCCGTAGACCTCCAACTTGTCCAATCTGATGGTACCCTGGAAGGGGTAGCATAGCGCACCCTGGACGATGGTGCTGTTGGACCAGACCGAAACCTCCGGCTCCCTACGGCTCCCGACCGGATTGGTCCTGATGCAGAGGCTGAACTCTTGCGGGATCAAAACGCACGTCTCCATGATGTACCTCTCTTAAAGCCGGTGGTACATACCCCCCATAAAACGAACAACAACACTCAACAAACTGTTAATCTCTGGTGTGGTGCGTGAGTCACTGTTTTTTTTTTGCAATTATTGCAAATTTTGGGTGGTGGTGGTGCACTATGCGCGGATTCGCGACGCGGAAAAAAAAATTCGTACGAACGGACGGACGAACGGAGGGACGTGCGTGTGTGTGGTGATCGTGATCTAGTGACCGCAGCCTTGCTGGAGTGGCAGTGAACTAGCATTGACCCTCAGAGAGTTACCTGGTGAGCGCGGTAAGTGCGTGTCTTCGCATCCCCCCACCTTCTCGAGCACGTGGTGTTCCGTCTCGCTCACGCGGACAGGTGTCTACGCCCATACCTGCTCCGGCTTGGATGCCGGCGTGCAAGGTGTAACAGAGCGACAGAGACGACAGAGGTACGCCGAGGGACGCATACCTCCTGGTGGTATGTGGTCGCGCGGCGACAATTCGCGAACCGCATCGCGTACATAGGTGGTACACCACCAATCGGATAATTAAATACGCCACCATTCAATAATGGAATACCAAATAACCAATTCAATGCAGTACCAAACATTATCGTTATCTACCTTGAGAACCATGTTAATTCATATTTCGCAAACTGTTGATTGAATAAGATAAACAATCAAAGGTTGATAACCCTTCCTAAAAACATTCAATTGAAAATAGTGTAGCCAAACGTGTTGTTTTTGTCAAGGCCTGTTCAGAATCAATTACTTTCTTCAATTTCAATTAAAATTGACTGTTAACATATCACAGATAACAGTTGATACAAATTCCATATAACAATTGACAGAAATTATCTGATAATAAATGACAGATGTCATTAAGCATGTGATAATTGTGCATTGACAGTTGAAAATAACCGTCAATAGATAATAGGAGAGATTGGACCCTGCACCAATTTACTATTAACAGATCACATATAGCAGTTGACAGGTGACAAAGAGCATATAAATATTGACAGAAACTTTTGGCAGATGATAAATGACAGTTGACATTAGGCAGAAATTGACAGTTGAAAATAACTGTCAATAGATAATAGAAGAGGTTTGACCCTGACCATTTATTATAGATGTCACGCAAAAATTATAAATCGACAGCTACAAATGACTAACAGATGTCAGTTTAATCAATTTACTATTTACAGATCACAGATAGCCGTTGACAAAGTTAACAAGTAGCATATCAAAATTGACAGCAGATGATAAATGACAGATGACAATAGGCAAATGACAATTGTACACTGACAGTTGAAACTAACAGCCAATAGATAGTAGATGCGGTTTGACCTCGACTAATGACAAATAACACTTGAAAGTTGATCGTGAACAACTACATGTAAAAATGACTAACGAGATGTAGAAAATAATAGTTGGTAAATAACAGCTTATAGTCGATAAGTAGCATTTGACAAAAACGCTTCTCTCCTTTTAGAGTTAACATAAGACAACCAATAGATGATAGAGTTTTGGCCACAAATTGACAGTTTGCAGATAATGTATGACAGATAACAATTGATATTTGGTAATGGTTAACATGTGACAGCTGGTAGATAACCTTGATAAATGATTGTTGATACATGACCATTAACAGATAATAATTGAAAAAACAGTTGACATCTGAAATAAAAGAGTTAATAACTTTCTAGTTAGTACTGATTAATAATAGCCAATAAATAATACATGATACTTTATAGAAATAGTAGTTGTCAGAGATCAGATGACAGCCAATAGAATAAATTTTAAAGTTCACAAGTAACCATTAATTTCGAAACCTAACACGATTTCAATTTGTATGTAATTTTTATGAAACAATATTTGGTTTGATTTTATCATAACATATACGAATGGGTAGATAACAGTCCAGACAACAATGACAATTGACGGAAATTATAGTTCAGGTGAAAGGTGAAAGACTACATTTGACAGTCGATTAAAACATTTCTCGAATTTTAAAATTGACATATGTTAATCGATAGATAGTAAATTTTGGCAAATAGTTGACAGTTTACAGAAAATATACAACAGATGCTAGTTGAAGATAATTAATTATATCTAAGAAAAGAACAGTTGACATATGTGAGCCAATAACTAATCGAAAAGATTTGACAGATAAATGGCGGAAAGTAATAGCAGATGACAGATTACAGTGAACAAAATCGCTTCAATACACTTAAAGTTGACAAATGACAACCAATTAAGGACGGAAAGTGTTAACAATTCACAGTTGACAAACGATCGATGACAAATGAAATTTGACTGACTTGTTTTGTCAGAATTGACCATACACAAATGCCATATGATAGTTGACAGATGATATGACAATGACATTTAATAGGTTGAAAATTATAATTAACAGTGAACAAATTATCATTACATTTAGAAATGATATATAACAGTGAGACTTTACATTTTGACATTTTGGCCTCTATCCCACCGTTCAGTTAAACATAATCAAGGGTTTTGTTGTAAAATGCAAACAAACAGAAAATAATTGCATTTTTTAATTGATATACAAATATTTGATGTATTCATATAAATTTTCATAAGACCCTCGTGTATGTTTTATAGATTGGAGGGTGGGATAGAGGCCACCCACCCACCCTACATATACATATTAACTTTAATTACTGACCGCCTCGCGGTTTGCAATAACTTTAATTACAACATTTGAATAAAAGAAAATTGACAAAGTAAAATTTTTGACTGTGTAAATTAATAAAAATTTAATACATGATATGTGGAAAGGCTTTAAATCAAGCTTTAGTACAATTAGCTATAGAAGGTTATTTATATTTAAACTTAAATTTGAATATTGTTTTTTTTATTACAAACACGATTTTATTGTTTTGTAAGCAGCAAAATCATCGACTAACATTTAAAGTAGCCATGTATATGTAGGGTGGGTGGGTGGTCTCTATCCCACCCTCCAATCAGTAACCCATAAACGAGGGTTTTAATTAAAAGTTGTAAAATATAAATAAAAACAAAATAATTGCAATTTTTAGAGATTTATTCATACAAATTTTTCAAATAATTTTTGATGATGTTTTACTGATTAGAGGGTGGGATAGAGGCCACCCACCCACCCTACATATACAAATAAATTACAATTACTGATCGTCTCTCGGTTTTAAATAAAATTAATTACAAAACTCTTTGAATAAAAAGGAAATTCAAAAGGCACACAATTGAGCATTGACAGATAACACAATGACAGTCGTAGGTAACAGATGACAAATGACGGAAAGTAATAGGTTATAGGTTATAGGTTAAAGGAGGTACTTGTGAGATGTGTTAGCCTCTCGTGAACTGCGACCTATTGTTCTGATCTATTGTTCTGCCCTTAACTCATCACTTCCCAAGCAGTCCCACGTTCTCCATGAACCTGATAACTTTCTTGAGGGTACTGCTATTCACTTTTTCGTTCGAAAAGTAATAGCTAGGTGGAAGATTACACTTGGTAGTGAACAAAATCGTTTCAATACATTTAAAGCCGACAAATAACAGCCAATAGATAATGAAAAGTGTTAACAATTCACAGTTGACAAACTATCGATAATAAATGAAATTTGACAGTTAACAATTGACCATCCACGATGCCATATTATAGTTGACAGATGATATCTACAGGTAACAATCAAATAAAAGTTACAAAATGACATTTAACAGGTTGAAAATTATAATTAACAGTCAACAAAAACATTTCATTACATTTAGAGATGACATATAACCGCCAGACTATTATAAAGTTTTAACAGATTCAATTGTCAGGCAGTAGATTACAATTGACAATATATTTAAACTTGACATATTAAAGCCAAGAGATAATAAAATTTTAACAATTCAGATTTGACAAATGACAATTAACAGATGGCACTTAATAAAATATTGACACAGTATATAGTGATATGGAGCTTCAACAAGTAACAGCCTCATAAATCCAGTAATATATGACAGATAACAATTGCCATACGATAGTTGACAATAGCAGATAATAAATGACAATTGACAATAAACAAATGACAGTTGCCGATTGATAGTTGACAGTTGATATATGAGAGCTAATAGTTAATCAGTTCACATTTATCAATTGATAAATAAGCGGTGATACATTACATATAACATAAGACACTTAACAGTTCTAAACAACAAATAACTATATACAGATAGAATATGATTCTTGATAACTAGCAGATAAGAGTTGACAACTGACAAAAACATTTCACTACAGACACAGACATTTAGAGTGTACGTATAACAGCCTGTCATCTATTGACAGTTACAAATGAGAGTAAGCAGATAAGAGTTAGTAATTTATATCACAGTTGGCAATTGACAGATGAACGATCGATAGACTACAGATATGATAATTGACAGATAATTTATGACAATTGACATATATCATTTGATAGTTAACTATTAACAATTGCAGGCAACAAATGAAAAATTACAAATGTCAATTCGGCGTGAGCAAATATCAGTTGCCAATTGTCATTTGATAGTTGACATATAATTGTCAATAAATGATATAAGAGATTCTAAATTTCATAATTCACAATTAGTAGATGCTTGATAATATACTGCATGAAACATGTTATACGTGACAAAAAAAATGACAAATGATAAAACATTATTGACAAGAGACCGATTACAAGTAGTACATGACAATTGACAGTTGACAGTTGAAAAATAATAAATGGCAATTGACAATTGGCGGTGACTAATTATAAACAACAAGCAGCGAAAATATAACAAATGTCGAATAGAAAAATACAGTTGACAGATGACAGATTACAATTGACAACTGACAAAAACATTTTACTATATTTAAAGTTTACATTTGATAAACCAATAGATGATATAGAGTATTGACAATTAAAAAGTACAGATAGTACATGTCAGTTGACAGACAAATAATAATTGAGAATTGACAGTTGACGGTGACTAATTAAATGTAACAAACTGATATTATAAATATTTAGATATAACTATTTTTTATGCCTTGTACTTGTTTCTCACTTTCCACTTGCTGAAACATTATGTTAATAATTTTTTCAGCAACCTATTTTATCTAATAAATTTTCTAGTTTTCTTTTCTTTTGTAAAATTTTTGTTAAACAAATTGTAAAGTTGTTTAAAATTTGTTTTCAGTGAATTGAAATTTAACTTCTTATTTTTCAGAAAATTAACTAAACTGTTTTATTAGATTTTTGCAGATTTACAATTGGTTTTTTTTACGTAAAAAATTAATTTTCAATTATTTTGTTAAAGCTTTCAATTGTTTCTTTTTAGTATTTTTTACTTTCCCTATATACGAAGTATATATAGGGGAAGTATTGTGATCGTGATTTTGTTTTGAAAAATTTTTTTTGCGGAAATATCCGTTTTGAGGTGCCCTGAGTCCATTAAACTAATTTCTGGAAAAAAATTTTTTGTGTCTGTGTGTGTGTCTGTCTGTCTGTCTGTCTGTCTGTCTGTCTGTCTGTCTGTCCGTGGGTGCTGTATCTCAAAAACGACTGCTCCGATTGAGATGAAACTTTAAACGTAAGGTTTTATCGTTAAAAACTGGAACTGAAAAGCTTTTGGTAAACATTCATAAACCGGAAGTGGGTGTTTGCTCGAGGCGTTTTTTGTTTGTTTCCGATATTTTTTTTAATATGAAAAATATTACAAAACTTTTCAAACAAAAGTTAAAGAGAATGAGAAACTGAACAAATTTTGTTAAAATATATTTTTCATAAAATTCTTAACTTTCGAGAAAAAAAAAAGAAAAATTGAAATTTTTGACATTTTTTGCCAATTGCTAATAAACTATTGAAGCAACATGAAAGTTATATAACAAATAATTGTAGAGAATTTAAAATTGAATAAATTATTAAGAATAGCCTTTTTACATAAACCGCATAGTTTTCGAGTAAAATATAGGGAAAGTACTATGATGGCCACATCACCATTTTTTCATATAATTTCAGTTGATATTTTTTTAAAGAAATTTAGAAAAACATTTTTTTTAGTTTTTTGTAATATTCAGTCTTATTTTTTTAGAAAGTACATATTATTTACAGATTTTCGATTTTTCTCCCCTGTTATTAAGGATGTTTAAATTTCTAAATTTTCTTGACAATTTTTTCTTTTTTTTGTAAAATTTTTACCGAACAAAATTTAAAATATTTATTTATCTTTTCGATTTTAAAAGAAATTTTAATTTGTTTACATCATTTCTTTTTGTAAAATTTAATTGTTCTAAGTGAATTAAAAATGTTTTTTTTGGGAAAATATACAACTGTTTCATTAAATTCATATTGGGTTTTATTCATTTGTTTTGTAAAATTCTTATTGTTTTAAATAAAATATTAAAATTTTGTTTTTCCATGTTTTTATTGTGTATATTACAGAATTATTTTTTTTAATTTATGTAGAAAATACTGATTTTCAATTGTTATATTCAATTCTTTTTTCAGTTTTTTTTTTAATTTTTTTAGAATTATTGTAAAATTTTAACTGTTTTTTAAAAAGTACAGATTTATTTTTTTTACCTATTTTTCTTAGTTATCAGTTGTCATAACAACTATATATCATTTGTCATCTATCATTTGTGATCTGCCATTTGTTAACTTATCTTTTATCATCTGTTGTTTGTTATCTGTCATTTCTTTTCTGTCGTTTGTTAACCTATCTTTTGTCATCTGTCATTTTTCATTTGTCATTTATTGTATGGTATTTATTTCTGTGGTTTATAATATGTTTTTTGTCATCTACATTTTGTCATTTGTTATTTTACATCTGTCATCTGTCATTAGTATTTTTTATTTATCATGTGTTATATGTATTCCGTGATTTTTCAATTCAGAACTATAATGCATCACTAAAACGATAAAGAGAACAATTGGGTTTAAGTGACCAGAGACTTAAAATGCATTGTTTGCGTTTTAATTCCTATTTTATGAATATACATGAATAGCATTTATCATATTTGATTTCTTATTTGCGATCAGTTATTTGTCGTTGCAATCTGTCATTTGTCACTAGCATTTGTTATTTATAATTTGTCATTTAATCTGCCACAAATTGGATCACAAAGACATCTGTCTTTTGTTTGTCATCTGTCATTTTTAGATTATCTTATTTTTTATCATCTATTATTAATTATTTATTATCTATATGAATTATTTATGCATTCATTCATTCAATTATTATTGTGTTACTCTTCACCTAATATTCAATTATCCATTCATTTACTGTTGACAGTTGACAAATTTAAGATGACAGTTGACAGTTCACAAATATATGATATATAACAGACAAAAGAATATAAATAAAACTCGAGAATTCATAGTTAAAAAAATGAAAGATGACAGATGACATAAAAAATAACATATAATTGACAGTTGGGAGTTGACAAATGACCGTTAATATATTGCAACCAACAGTTGACAAGTTAACAAGTAATATTTGATATATAACAATCAAAAGATAGGGTTCAATAAATTATTGACAATTGACAGAAGATAGTTGACTATTAACTAGTTAATATACGATATTAATTACTGTTGCCAGTTGACAAATTAAAGATGACAGAGTTGACAAATGTATAATGAAAACAGCCAAAAGAATGTAGACAAAACTCAAGAATTCATAGTTAAAAACTGAAAGATGACAGATGACATAAACAATAACAAATAATTGACAGTTGGGAGTTGATAAATGACAGTTAATATATGACAGCCAACAGATAATAAGACTTGACAGATGACAGTTGACAAGTTACAAAGTAATATTTGATATATAACAATCAAAAGATAAAATTCAATAAATTATTGACAATTGACACAATTGACATAAAAGTTGACACTTGCAGATGACTGTTAAGTAGTTTATACACATATTTAAAATACTAGACAACATTTCATACTTGCCATCTAAATAATAACTGATATTCAATAGATGACAGTTGATGAATAAAAAGTGACAGTTGATAGGTAATTGATAAAATTAAATTATGTTTACAAAATGACAGTTATCGGATAAAAAAAAATCCGATTGGCAGTTGTTATTGACAGGTGCTCAGCTAATAATTAAAACATTTAACAGTTTACAGGTGAGTGTTGGCGGATGACAGTTGATAGACAATATTTGTCAAAAATAAAGTTGACAGATAATACTTGACAATAGACAAATTACAGTTGATAGGTGAAAAACCCCTTCACTAAGATAGATGACAGTTAACATTCGAGACATAACATTATACATCTATCATCTACATATTTTATTTTAATAATCGAATCGACAGAAAACAGTTGACAATTAAAAGATAGAAAAAAGTCAACAGATTTCTATTGACAATTGACAAATGGTATTTATTACTTGACAAAAGGTTGTTGACAGTTGATTGATAACACAGATGACAATTTGCAAATGACAGTTAAGAGTATTGTGTTCTTATTTATTAATCTCTTACGAAACAGTAAAAACAATTTATTTGTAAAACGCCAAAAACATCAATTAAGAAAAAGCGTTGGAAAATCGTCAAAAATGAAAAACAAATAAATGAAACACTTGTCAGATAATAGTTCTGCAGTTGACAATTGATATGTACTAAATTATTTGGTAGGTAACAGTTCACAGGTGACAAGTGAAAAATAAACCTCGATAACTGATTGTTGACACATGACCTTTAACACATACTAATTGAAAAATCAACAGTTGGCAGATGACACTTAACAAATGACAGTTAATGGTTAAAAGTTAACAGATAAAAATCGACAGTTGACATCTGACATATAATAATTGACAACTTTCTTTTTACTGCTGATCATTAACAGATAATAATTGAAAGATAATAAATTTAACTTTAGTAGAAAACAGTTGACAAATGATACTTGATACATGACAACTGTCAAAATTCTATCAGAATTGGCTATCAGATATCAACTCTAAATTCAGTGAATTGTTTTTGTCATCTGTCAACTGTAATCTACTACAACTATAATTTGTTATCTGTTACCTACAATTGTCAAAACTGTCAAATATTTTGTGGTTGTGTCGACTGCGAACAGTCAATATTCATCCATTATATATTGTCTGATATTTTATGATTAAGATTATTATCTGTCATTAATCACCTACCACTGTCATCTGTTATACATAATCTGTCAACTGTGACATATTGTTTGTCAACTATGAGCTTCTAATACTATTTAGATGTAGTGATGCATGTTTTTATCAACTATACTTTCCCATCTGTCACTTCCGTCACCTACAACTATTGACTGTCAAGATTCATATATTGGTGAGCGTTGTAGCAATCGATTGACAATCTAAATGCAAGATGAATTATCTTACTAGCGCATTCGAGTTAAGTTTTGTTATATATTAATCTGTGTTGTTTGGCATGATTTATATTTTTTCTGAAAATAAACTTTGGTAAGTACAATCATTTAAGTTTAAATATTATATTATTATATTACTACTATTATTATGCACTGATATTACGAAAATAATGGTGATTGACAATTATGTTGCTTAGCAACGAACATCAATAACAGTCTAGTGTTAAAGCGATTTTTGTTTTCATTGTATTATGACTTTTTCAACATGTACAGGTGTACGTTAAATAAGTATTGATTAATCAGCCTAATTTATGCACACGATCAACGAATGATTTTATGCATTGCTAATAGAATAGTGGTTGTTGTGAGTAAAGTAAGTAAAGTGTCTCAGTAAATAAATTACCGTGCAATATTTATAGACTCCGAGGCCCACAGGTGACACCAGTTAGCGTCACTGTCGCTTTACAAGGTTGTAATTTTTCATCTGCCCGTGAGAGGTAATTTCAGTTCGGCGGCGGCGGCAACGTTCGTATCGCGTGCGCTTAAACGCCAAAACATTTAATTCGATCGCAAAAAAGGAGGTAAACCGTTACGCTTGTGGCATTTTTTTTTCTTTCTTTTTTTTTGGTGAGTGTCGGCACACCAAGATTTGAAACAATTTGCGAGTGCGTCCGCCAATTGTCGCACGCTCTCTCGCTCGGACGGCGCGCGCTTCCATTGGCTGCGCCTCGTCTCCCCATTGGACGCAGGTGCACCCGGACCCCGCCCATATACCGCACCGCCGGCCAGAGAGTGAGACGGACGAGAGACAGTTAACTGACTTACCGGCTCGCGCACTTTCATTGAGCATCGGCCGCCCACGCGGAAAAGTCGAAGGCATGCATTTCCCTGAACTTACGTAAAGCGCGCGCGTTATCCTTGTGGACGGTTGCGGATAATTGGAAAAAAACGCGCGAGATGATTTATGCAGGTATGTCTGCTCCCTACCCTAAAGGAAAACGGCGACAAATGTCAACAAGATACATAATTGAATAGGAAACACACGACAAAGAACAATTTACGTTCGACACCTGATAATTGCCACCTGTCAAATATCGTTGTTAATAATATTTTATCGGCGTGTAATTTTAATTAAACACATGTTTTATATGAAATGTCAAAACCTAATAAATAATAATAATTACAATAACCTATGACGTTTTTTTACATAAAAATATCAAAAATGTCATTATTCTATCTCGTAAAGAAATTGATTTGGTAAGCAAATATTTACTCGTTTGTGAAAGAGTCCTTGTATCCTAATGAACGCTAGGATTGGTAATGTGTATTCTTCCTTTGTCAGTAATAATTTAAACAACAGTAATAACAGAGAAGTTTATGTAACTCATACTAGAGGGCGCCACAACATGAGAAAAGGTGGTCCAAACAGCGACGATTATTTTGTAAGGAGCATTACTAACCTCAAATAAGATGAGCAAAACGCAGGAAAAAGCAGTGTGCTCATGTTGCTTCATAGTTTCCATGCCTACCGAACATCATAATCGCAAACGGGAATAACAGTTGCAGCACTGTAGATCTTGAAGCTGAGAAACCTGAGAAAAAAAGGTTAAATTAAGTTAGATTAGGTTAAATAAATCTTTAATTCTAAAGTAGTTTATATAAAAATCGTTATTACAATATATACTGTATTAATGACGTGTGCAAACTTTTTGTATTGGCCCGAATAAATTACGACTACTTCTAATTCTGCCAATCCGTAAGTTCATTTTGATTGCTCTTCTGCGCTTACTGATATAATAAACTATAATGAAATTGTCAAACAACAAACCACAAATGAGAAATGACAAATGAGTGATGGCAAATGGTAGATGACAAGTGATAAATGACAGACGACAAATGTCAAATTATAAATGATACATGACAAATCACTTAATTAAAAACACAGTTATATTCCTTTCTTCACTTTTTTACATGACAAATAATAGATGTCAAATAACAAATAACAAATAGCAATAGATAATATTAATTTTGACAATTTTCAATTGTTTTCTTTTTTATAATTCTAAACTGTATAAAACTGTATCTTGATTAAACATTTGCAATTGGCAAAATAAGCAAATATCTTATAAAACAATTCACAATAAGTAACTGTGTGTAAGAGATAGTAACTGATGAAATCTATAACAGATGGCAAACGATAGATGACATTTGGCAGACAATAGATGTCAAATGACGAGAAATAAAAGGTGAGAAATTAAAAATGACAAATGAAAAATGACAGATTTCAAATGACAGATGAAAATTGTTATAAGATAGATGCTAGGTGACAAATGACGAATACACATAACAGATTTTAAATGACAGATGAAATCTTAAAAATTATTTTGTATTTGCTAATAATTTGAATACGTTTGAATCTGTCGTTTGCCATCTTTCAACTGTTATATCACAGAATTATTAATCTTTTTTAACTATTTTTAATTGTTTAATAGAAAAAAACTCTTTTAAGAATTGCTAAATTATTGATGATATTTATTTTATTAGTATGAAAAAAAGTCAAAAACTTGAAATAATTTTATACAATCTGTAATTATTAAACAAAATCTTCTATAATACATAGGATATTTATAATTTGTTATTTCTCATTGGTCATATCTCACGTATCTACGACTTGTCATCTTTTAATTTTTGTTATTATTTGTCATTTATCGTCATATGTCATTTGCCATCTGTCATCTTTCATCTGTCATGATTCATCTTTCATCATTTATCTTTTATAATGCATACATGTCATTTGCCATGTGTCACATTTCGTCTGTAATCTGTCATCTGTCATCTGTTATAAATCATCTGTCATCTGTCATTTGCTATCTATTATATATCATCTGTCATTTGTCATTTGTCACGTGTCATCTGTCATATATAGTATGACCTCTGTCATCTGCCATCTTCTATCTGTGGCCTTTTAATTTTCCCCTATCGTCTGTTATCTGTCATTTATCGTCATCTTCTTCTGTCATCTGTCATTTGTCGTCATTTATCATCTTTCATCTTTCATTTTCATTTTTCATCTTCTATATGTAATTCATATCAACTGTCATGTTTGACATATCGTCTAACGTCATCTGCCATTTGACATGTGTCATTTGTCATTTCTCATGTGTCAACTATCATATGTGGTATGACCTCTGTCACCTACCATCTTTTATTTGTCATCTATCGTCTATCATTTGTCCTTTGTCATATGTCATCTGTCATCTGTTATCTGTCATCTGTATATTAATTTGAAAAATATTTTATTTTTTATTTTTAAAGATTATAAGAAGAGATAGTAATTGCTAGTTGACAGATATAACAGGTGACAACTGATAGGTGACAAATGTCATCTAACAAATGATAGATAACAGATAACAATTCACATGATGAATAATATAAAAGAGACAACAAATCATGTTCCTTTGGCATGAGAAATTAAAGGTAACAAGTGACAGATGACAAATAACCAATACCAAATGACAGATGACTGATAACAACTGATAGATGACAACTGACGGATAGCATATGACGAGTAACAAATGAAAGATCTTGATAATAAGTAATATCGAATTTTGACTTTGAATTTTCATTTGTTTGTTTTAATCTTAACCTGTAAATTTATTTAAAAAATGCAAATAAAATATGTGCCAATTTTGATTGTTTTTTCTTTAATTATCCTTAACTATATTTTACTTTAATTTATTTGTTATTTACCTGACGGTTTTTAGACAAACTTTAACTCAAATTTTGTGACGTTTGTGCAATTTGTGCATTATTAAAGTATATTATATTGTTTATTATTTTTTAAAAATGCATATTGCATAATTTTTAAATCTTCACAAGAAATTTGGACATCTATTTTTCATAAGATTCAATTGTTTTTTTAAAACAAATACAGATATATGACAAAAGACAGATAAGATGGAAAATTTCATATAGAAAATGACAAATGAAAAATGACGAGTGACAGACGACAAATGTTAGATGCTAAATGTCAAATGACAAATAGCAGATGTCAAATAACATATGACAAAGGATGCACGACAAATGACAGATATCAGATGTCATGTGACAAATGACACAAGCAAATAACATGTGACAAATGACTAATAACATATTACAAATAACAGATGAAAAATGACAGACGACTAATAGCATATAAAATCTGACAGCTAACAAATGACAGATTACAAATGGCAGATAATAAATGACAGCTGACAAATGAAAAATGGCATCCAATGATAGATGACAGATTATAAATGACACATGACAGATGACAGTTGGAAAATAACAAATGATAGATTGTATATGACAGACAATATATAATTTCGACAACTTTTAATTATTATTAAACAAAAACGTTTACTTTGTTAATATCACACTTTATTTTTAAGTGACTCGAGTTTCGATCAATTTAATTATTATTGTTTTAATTGATTAATGGTTGAGGCGTTAACTTCGTGATACATTTTGGAAAATTAAACAAAAACGTTTACTTTGTTAATATCACACTTTATTTGTAGGTGACTCGAGTTTCGATCATTAACTGATCATTATCAAACTTTAAGTTTGATCAGTTAATGATTGAAACTCGAGTCACTTACAAATAAAGTGTGATATTAACAAAGTAAACGTTTTTGTTTAATTATTGTTTTAAATCAACAGTAAATTTATTTAAAAATTTCAACTCTAAGAAATAGCAAATAAAATATGTGCGAATTTTCATTTGTTTATTTTTTTAATAATCCTTAACCACATTTCACTATAATTTAATTGATTGTTTCGCAACAAACCTTAAGTCAAATTTTTGACGTCTTCACCGGCATTATGAAAGTATATTATATTGTTTATTATTAAAAAAATTCGCATTGCATAATCTTCTAAGAAAGCTCAATCGTTTTGTACATCTATTTTTTTCACAATATTCAATTGGTTTTTTAACAAATTCAGATTTATGACAAGACTATCTGATGGAAAATGTCAGACAGAAAATGACAAATGACGGATCACAAATTACAAATGATAAATGTTAGGAATCAAATGACAAATCAGTCAGATACAAAATAATAGAAGACAAATAATACATGCCAAATATCAGATGTCATATAGCAAATGACAAATTACAGTTGACTAATGACAGACGACAATTGACACATGATAAATGACAGATGACAAGTGTCTGCTGACAAATGACAAGTGTCAAATGACAGATGATAAATAAGAGGTGACAAATGACAGATAATAAATGACAGATAACAAATGACAGCTGACAAATGAAAAATTGCATCAAATGACTGATGATAAATGACAGATGACAGTTGGCAAATGACAAATGATAGATGTTGTGTGACAGACAATATCTAATTTTGACAACTTTTAATTGTATTTTTATATAAAATCTAAAACTGTATTTAATCGATCAAAAATATTCAGTTGTTTTCTGACTAACCCCAACTATTAAAACAGAACTAGATATATTTTAAACATTACACGCCTTATTATTGACAAGTTTCATGTTTCCATGAATTTTATATGTACTAAAATTATCAATTGTTTTCTAAAACTAACTGTTTTAAACATAGTCTTATCTGCTAGACACGAAGGATTTTCTAGTAAATTTAAAAAGAGTATAATAATATTAAGTGTGAAACGGATGTCAATTGAGAGGCGATAAATAATAAAAATAATAAATAAAATTAATAAATTATATCCTTTGAAATTGTTCCTAGGCAATACGAGTAGTATGTTGATGTTCTATTTTATTCTATTTTAAAATGTTTTCTGACATCAACTATCATCAACTGATTTTAGTCTGGATTCTAAAAATGTACAAAAATAGACAATTACAAAACAATTTTTACAAATATAAGTACAAAGATAGCTTTTAACAAGAAAACCTAATTTAAAAAACTTTAGGGGACACCCGGGTTTGAACCGGGGACCTCTCGATCTGCAGTCGAATGCTCTACCACTGAGCTATATCCCCAGATGAGTCTCAAACTAAAACCACATGAATACATATGTTAAATGTAATATAATAAAATTAAAAATAATTTTTTAGACGTTAAAATATCCAGTATCTATTAATAAAATATTGATTATCATTTAAATGTAAAATCAAAGATTAAATTTCTACAAACAACAATTCAAAGCTTTTATAATCTTTCAACTATTAACAGTAAATAAAAAAATGCAAAAAACTCTAACGAAGATAAAACTTAAAAATAGACGAGTATTGTAAAACTTGGTTAATAGTTTAAATAAAATCATTGTAAAGTTATGTATGCAACTTAATATACACTTCGTAAATAACTAGGATTTTTATTGCATGATTTAGAACTCATTAAGCTTGCTCAGTTAACAACAAATTTATATATTGGATTGATGAGTCTGTTACTTATTGAAACTCCATATTACTTAATAAAATACTGATACAGTATATACGTTTTTAAAACCATATACTGTGTCAGTATTTTTAACAAATTTATATATAATAAAATTAAAACTGTATACAATATATTAGATTTACACGACCACAATATCAGGCAATTTTAGTGGTAAACAATTTCGTTAGATTTAATAAACATTTTTCTTCTAGTATTTTTTAATAAAACACGCGTGTGCATATTATTTGTATATGTAAATAAGCTTGTTTGCAAAATCGGTCTCGCCATTCGAATGCTCTATTAATTATATCTCAGTACACAGTGTAGACCCATAATAATTTCGTTATTGTCTGTAACCGTATGAGTCAATCATTAGCGTTTAAATTAAATTAATTTACCAGAATTACACTCTAGGCAACTTTATGTACACCAATAACAGATGTGCACTCCCACTCGTACGCCTCCACAAGTGTCAAAACTGATCAGGTGACTGACAGTGTCTGTGTGGGCGCACGCAGAGGAAATACAATAATAATATTTGGCCAACGGGGTGTTGTTATTATTATGCGTAGAGTGTAAACGCCGGCAAGATGATGGAATACGCACTGGAGGAGGACATCCCCGACGAGTTCAAGGGGGGCACTCTGCAGATCAACTTCGACGACAGCAAGTCGACCAAGGAGATGGGCGAGGACAACACCAACAACAACGACAGCGGCCAAGAAGTCGTCGAGAACAAGAAGGTCGGCTTCATCTTTCCATTCACACAGAAACGTAAGCGAGTGTAGATTATTATTTAAATTCACCTAAAGAAAAAACAGTAAATTACAATCATTTCATTTATCAGCAATATAATTAATATATAATATTATAAATACTTTGTGGTTTAAATTTATTTATAAGTAGGACTTTATTACCAACATAATTCATTTCATTAATTAACTCGGTGATTTATAGTTCAATAAATTTTCCCCACTCATGTCTTAAGTAGTTTTTTCTGTTTAGTGGCATAAATTATGGTTTATTTTTTTAAAATGAGAATTGAAGTAAATGGTAAATATATAATATATTACAGTGTGAATAAATTAAGAAAAATGGTTAATCATGAGATTAACAATATAACTTTGTTTATAATATAGAACCAAATGTGCTAATGCAAAGCAATGCAATGGAAATTTGATGGAATATAACATTAATTTTCCTTCACCAAAATAACTGTTTCTACTATTTGCAATTCATATATCTATATATAATTAGAAGTGCTGTTAACTTAATTTACATGAAATGTTTTTTTTTTAAGTGTGTTAATATTATTGAAAATATTAAAAGTCTAAAAACCTCGATGAGTCTAATGAAAGAATTTATCCAATGTTGTAAATAATTTAATAATTATTTATATATGATTATATCTGTTTTTTTGTGTATTTGAAGCATTTTTTCGGTCTGTGTTCAATTTTATATTCTGTCTTTTGTTAAACGTTTGATTTTATAGATTTTATTATTTAACGAGTAACAAATATAATTTTTAACATCTTGAGTATATATATATATTTTTTTAAACGTCTGTCAACTTCTTTAATATTTTCTAAATCAGACATTTGCTACTTTTTAAAATAATTATTATTTTACATTATCAATCTTGATGAGGATGTAAACAACATTATTCTTTATCTTATCTCTCATCATCACCTATCATTTCAATAATGCAACCACTACATAAAAACCAACCAGATTATTAATATTCCTGCATTTTACTTTGACATTCGGTTCTGGGAACAATTTCCAAAGCAATCAATCCAATGCTAATTCGGCGTGCTACCCAACAATCACACTGATAACCGGTATCAGTTTTGGCATTGAAACAAAATTGTATTAGCTCAACTGGTAATATATTATAAAAAGAAACTATGTAATAACACCGATGTTTGTTTTTTTGGGTTTCGTGAAGAGTATATCAATATAAATAACAATTTTGTATCCTTTCTTCACACTTTATTACAATCTATAATGTGTGAAGAATGGAGGCAACAGTGTTATTTATATGTAATAACATTTACTCAAATTATTTTATAGATGACACGAAACAATAATTCAGTTTGTTGTGGTCAGCAAAAAAGGGAAACTAGTCGTGTATGAGGAAATTAATGTCGATGTTGTGAAATGTAAAAAGTAAAAAAAATTCAAAACATGTGCACGATTATGAGTGAGTCATGCCTTATCACAAACAGTACTCATGGTCATATTTATATGTGTTTAAAAGATCTTGGTGTGTGTGTGTGTGTGTGTGTGTGTGTGTGCTTGTCACATTTACCCACAATTTGAGTACATAGGTCAACACGTTTTGCTTATGTAAATATTACATCAATTATTTCAACATGTTTTAATTGATTTGTATTTGTATAGGGTTACCAACGTTTACAACACTATAATGTTTAATAAGTTACCCTCGATGATGATATTTTTGATGAATTAGTTTTTGTTTTAACGATAGAGCTCTTGATATAAAAATGTTTATTGTTTAAACCTTGTTAAACTTGTTGATGTTAAATTGAAAACATTAAAAAAAAAAAAACAATCACATAATCTTCTGGAAAGTGATGAGTGAATTATTGTTTGCCTTATTTTATGTTTCTCAGGGTTGTTACACAAATTAAATGCACAATTTAAGTAAATAGTGGTATGAAAACTTTAAAATTACTTTCATTTACCCTTTTAATTTAAGTGTATGTGACTTTTAGTCATTAACGATTATTTTGTTAGGTAGTGATGTGTGTTATTTTTTTAGTGTAAACAATCTAATTTTTAATATTTTAAGTTTTAAAATGTATGTATTTTTAATAATTTAAAATGACATTCAATGTAATTTGTGGAAAAAACATCTGAATATCAAGAGTCATGTTCAGAATATTATTTATTAAAATGTCAATTTAATAGATTTTGCCCAAATAAAGTTTTTATTGTTTGAGAAATGACACTTTGACTGTCAATTGTCACATATCATTGTTTTTTTTTTTGGTTGTCAAGTGTCAATGATTCACCATGTATACCTCGAATTTTGTAAGGAAAATTTGACACATTTTTAATATTTAGCAGACCTAGTGTGATTGTTTTTTTGATAAATTGAATAAAATGAAACTAACATAGATTAATTGTTGTGATTTTTAAGTTATTATTGACCTTAACTATTTTTTAAGGAAATTGTACATGTATTTTACTATTTTGTTAATTGAATACGTTTTTATTTTAATTTCAGTGGCGGAAACATTAAGGCCTAAGAAGACGGACAGTTTACAGAATTCCGTGCAGCAAATATCAACAGTCAATACGGATACCGCGGCTAGTTTCTTCACATTCCGTTCGGGTATAGTCGAGAGCGCTGTGGACGATTGTGTAAATGAGCTTCTGCGTGAAGATACCGATGGACAATTAGTGAATAAGTATTTATTAACTGAGTAAGTATCATTGACTATTAAAGAAATTTGTTTAAATGAGTTCCTCGTATAAGATATTGTCTTATTTGCCTATAAATATTTTCACGTACTCAAACAATTAAAACAATAAATTACATTGCCACAATTAAACCTAATCAGTTAATAAGTTAATTTCTATTAAGTTAATAATTTTTGCTTGAAAAATTCTAATAAAAAAAGTTAAGTGCAATTAACTGTTCTGTTAGATGTCTTCAGTGTCATACTATAAAGCCATTTAGTGGTCTCATCAAGTCTTCCTTAAAGTGTTAATAATTGTTCACAGAATAAATCTCTGGGATTCGGATAAGGAGCGTTTAATCCTGCTGACTGAGAGAACTGTTATATCCATTAAGTACGATTTCATCGCTTTGAAACAGTTGGAGTACAGACGGATTAGTTTGGAGGAACTGGACTGTGTAGTGATTGGTGATCTCGTTTACCCCAGTGGCTCTCTAGTACCGTAAGTTGCCTATTATTTTCAATTATTAGTGATTACAACATATACCACACTGTGCAATGCAGTTTTACTCAAAATTCAATTAAATCTTGCTTGTAAATGGTTGTGACATCTCTCGTAACTCTTTATTCTACGTATGTTTCTATCCTTTTTTTCTCATTAATTTCCCATCTCAGTACTCTTTTCTCACAGCCCTTTTTCTTCCATCTTTTTATTTTATCTCTTATCATTGCCTACATCTTTTATCTTTCTCTCATTTTAAATCTATTTTTCAACCTTTCATCACCTCTGTTATATCTTTTATTTATCATCATCCTTCATTGCTTCTCAATATCTCTTCTATCCCATCTTTCAAATTTTTCAATCTTTCTCTCCAAACAATCTCTCTATTGTCTATTTTACTGACTCTCTTTCCTCTCTATCTTTTTATAACTTCTTTCCTCTATGTGTCTTTCTATTAGTCTCTCTTCTATCTTTGCACTACTCACTAATAAACACAATTTCATATAGATAAAAGTTTATGGTGTAAGAATGTGGGTATGTGTATATAATAGTTTTATGGTGATACTGATTTAGGCGTTTGAACGGCATCGCCGATGGCTTCACCAACATTCTGCAGACTTGCCTCTTCCAAGGATGGAGTCGAACCGAAGACAAAGTATTCGATTCGTTCCACCCAAGGTATATATAGGTAGTGGGAATGTAGTTAGCCAGAGCCCTTAGAGTTTTGATTATCCCCGCTTTTGATTATATTATATTACTACTATTTAGTTATTGTTTTTGTAAGCTAAATCACCAAAATTACAAGTTGTACAGAACAATTTGTGTTTTCCATTTATTAATACTATTTTATTTCTTTGCGTTCTGTAGCATTTTATTTTCTGTTGTAATCATTTATCATGTAGTGGCTAATTTTCCCGTGCGTATAGTGACGGCCTGTTTTAGTTACTATTATATGCGTGAGCGCATGAATTGCTGGAAAGTGTCGTTCCACTGTTTTGAAAAAAAAAAACTCATTTGATTAGATGTAGTGAAGAGAAAAAAGTGCAATTAATTTTCAGGGAGAGAAATACTAGAGGAGTGCGGCTGATGTGGAACAGAGGGAAACCGCTGGCATTCTCAGATAAATGGAATCCTTTTAACGACAACGTGCCCATCTGTACACTGACGGCGCATCCTTTGTTTCACAGTGATGGTACGTTAAAACGTTATTCATAATTCACACAATAAAATAATTATTTTAAAATGTTATTGATAAAAGAAAAGGTGTTGTGATTAACTTGACGAATAAAGCACTAATATCCTTTCTTCACAATTTTATTTGAATTACCAAATGTATATTTCGGACACAAAGTGATTGTGCTAATCCATTGATAATGCTTTATTCGTCAAATTAATTTGATCTTCACATAACTGTGATTAATAGATGGCACTAGTGTCGTTAACAATGAGAGTAAAGAAATATATAAAATAAGCATCAACTGAATGATTAATAAGGGAACTATTGTCATCCTCTCTGGTTGATGGCGCTAGTGTCGTTGTTAGAGAGTAGTGGTTTAAATCTCCTCAATCTTGTTATTAAGGCGAACACGGCTATATTATTTTCAAACTTTAATTTGAATGTTTATAATAAACCAGAACTAAAAATGAAACAATCGTATTTACCTTAATAATAATTGATTTTAAATACATGGTCCATCTAGTGACCACCTAGAAAAAATAAATAAAACTTATTGTCAAGATGTTTAAAAAAACTTTAAAAAAAATACATTACCAACAGCTTCTATACTTATTTTTTATTTAAGAATGTAATGGCGATCAAAAGCACCTGTACGACATGGACCACTTCGCCGAGGAATTGAAAAGGGTGATCACCAATTTGGCCAAATCGGGCACGAACTGCGTCATACAGCATAACAACATCGTCCTGCAGAACTACGTCGGCCTCGGCTCGCTCATACACAACCGCAACGCCCTGGGTTACTTCAAAGTGAGGGGCCGCTTCAGCTTCTAGAAATACCCGGCTCGTGCCGATTCCAATTCTGAATGTGATTTTTAAATTTTAAGGTCTAGTCAATAGCGTGCTTACCGTGTTTCTCCTCCTCCTCCTACTCTCTCCAGCAAATCTCCCCCCCCCCTCTTCCCCCGTGAAAATGTTATTTTTGGGATACTTAAAATTATATTAATAAATTGTTTTCATAATTACGCAAATAATTCAGTTATTTTCATCCAAAAAATTAAAAGAAATTTAAGTCTGATAACAACGCCATCTCTTAAACATGTTGTAAACTTATTTGACTGTTCGTCTAAAAAGAATCCTAAACTACATATTTTTAATCATAATGAATTTTTCGATTACTAGAGTGAACTTATTCGACTGTTCATCTAAACAATTTTTGGTAATAATGAATTTTACGATTACTAGAGCAAAATGTCTGAAAGTATATGAGATTAACGAATCGTATCACCCTTGCTTTAACCTGCACTTGGGAGCACTCTTGGGTTCACAACATGTTCAATAGAGGGCATTGTTACCACAATGAGTAAAATTTCTGTGTTTTTTAGATTAGTGATATTTTCTTATTTGTGATTAGAAGGACTAGGTAAGTGAAACATTTGAGTGGGTTCGGAACATGTTTCAGAGTTAAATTTCTGAATCGAATTTAATATAGGTGCTAATATTTTTTAAATCAACCTTGCACTACTTCAAGACGACATAAATATGAGGCTATGGATTGGCTATCTAAGTGAAAGGGTTTTTAACTGAACCACTTCGGACTCCCTCTTGCACTACTTAAACCCAAAATAATGTTTTATTAGTTTATAGTATTGTATACCGAAGTGAAAAAATCGTGAGCGCCTCGTTTAACTTATTTTTTAATATAAAATTTTATTTAACCTAATACTTAAACTTTACATAAACAGAAGGGTAATAATAGATAATTATTTTAATAATAAAATAAAAACTTATCTGTAGTTCGGAAACAATTCCCTCCAATCAGGAATTTCACCATCCCTGTCAACTTCCTCCTTCACCACCACCCTGTTGAGCGACTCCTGATACAACAGCGCATTATAACCGATCTGCCTCAACTCATCTTCCTGCTCTTCATCAGTAATCAGCACCACCGGAGTTTCCGGCTCCTCTTCAGGCAAAACCATCGTGTCCGCGTCGAAGAAAAACGGATTAATCTCCTCCTTCACGGGCTTCTTCACCTCTACGCTCTTATTCTCGTCCAATTTGTTCAAACACTCAATCATCCTTAATGCGGCGTCCTTCGCGCATTTATTAACCTCATTCAAGACCTCTAAGAAAGTCCCATCTAGAACACCAGACGCCTCGACTTTAGAAATTTTCGCGTCGATTTGCTCCTCCAGTTTCGACCTTTCCTCCTCGCTCATGGGTGTGATGGAAGGTTTAATTTTAGACGGTGTATCCGCCAAGAAATCAAAACTGGCTTCGCTAACATCTACATCAGTTTTGCTCGTATTGCTATCTTCTATTTCTACATCCATTTCATCAGCGCTTCTCTTATTTTTTGAATTAATATATTTCTCTTGCACCTTTTCAAAGACATTAATTTGTTTGATTGTTTCCTCACTAGCTAACGACAAATCTGGATTCAAATAAGCTTCATTAATTTTTAAATTACCAATTGATTCCTTAACTTCAGAATTTACTGTTTCTCCGTCCAGTAATTGATTAGGAGCGATTAAATGATGAACCTCTTCATTATTAATTGCTTGTTTAGATGTATATTCATCACGGATTGGTTTTTCGTAATCACTTATGAAAATTTCTGATTGTGGTATATTTTCAATACTCTTAAACAAAGTGCCTGAATTGTTATTATTGACTCCTTCCGAATAAACGTCGTCACTATCGACTTCTTCGATTACTATCATCGATTTCTCAGAGCCGAACCTTTTATTAAAATCAAAAAAAGGTTTCCGTCTTTTCCAACAATTTTTGTTTGTTTTTAATTTGAAAACATCAAAATGGTTTTCTGAATAGAATAAATCACTTGTTGCAGAATGAATTGTATTTGTGGTTTTATCATTTTTACTTATCGTACTGATCTGTTGTACATTTCTTCCTTTAGTTTCCCGAGAGGAATTTGTACATCTAAGAAGATTATTAAAGTTTGATTGCTTCTTCTGGGTATAATTTTTATGATTTATGAATTTATTCTCTTTACGTATTTTTGTTGTGGCCGATTGAATCACAGCGTTTTCTTTTTCTGAAACCTCTGAATCTAATTTTAAACGAGTGTGGTTGTGTCCAAATTTATTAGAGAATATTTGAGAAGTTATTTCTGTTGCATTTTCTTCTTCTATTAGTTTTTCATCTAATTCTCTTCCTGACATAATAGATGTTTCCAAATGTATTGCTTCAGTAGCGTTTTCTGTAACCTTCTCGTCTAAATCTAAATAGGTATGATCATTTTCAAATATATTAGGGAATATTTCTGTTGTAGTCTTTCCAATCATTGCGTTTTCTTTTCTCACAAACTCTTCACTCACTAAATTAACGTGATTATTTGCAAACATGTTTACACTAGATTCATCATTTTCTTTTGTTAATCCCTGAACTTCGTTATCCAAAAATTTCTCATTAACAACTTTACGATTACTATGAAACGATTTATTATTATCAGGTACTTCAAACTTATTATTATTGTTAGGTCTTTCTAAAACATTTTCAAACCTATTAGGTCCTTTAAAAACCTCATCTTTCTCTTTTTCTAGATACTCTTTGTTTATCACCGAATCAACGATTGAACACACTTCCATACTATCGCATACTGAAAGCATCTCGTCCTCCAAAATATTTGCTTGCGATCTTTGATTGGTAAATAAATCGACGTCGAACTGAGAGATATTTGCTTCTGATCTTTGATTCGTAACAAAATTTTGATTGGTTAACAAACAAACGTCGAACTGAGAGATGCTATCTATAATTGGAGAAGTTTCGGCGTTTATAAACAACGGTTGCGCCTCGTGTAATCTTTCAAGATTTTGAAATAATCGTATATCTTCCTTAACATCCAAACGATGACAGAAATTCTCGTGCGCTTGACTTGATTCTTTTAATTCGATACGTTCGCTCGATTGATTAGTTTCTGAATTTTGTTGTGGTGTATAACAGTCGGAAAACATGTCAGTGCTATGAGTGTACTGTTTCTTAATGCAAGAATTGTCACTTGATTTCGGCTTGATTTCGTTTTGATTTAATACACTAAGATTAACGGGAGACTTTTCTAAAACAACGGTGTTTCGTGGTGTTCGGTTCTTCGCCGGTTTATTGGGCATTCTGCAGAAGAAAAATAAAAGTAATACCAAAATTATATTACGAAAAGAATGAACAATTCAAATTTAAATTATAAAAACAATGTAAAATTAGATAGAATTTTACAAAAAATCAAATTTCATAACAGTGAAATTTTTTAAAAAGAAATAAACAATTGATATAAAAGTGTTAAGTTTTGTTGAAACGTACTGATTGTCAATTGTTTTTTTCTCTACAAGTTATTTTTGGGTGACATTTAAATGTTTAACTCTTATTTTCTAAATTTTCTAACAAATTTTATATGACATTTAATTATTTTAGAGACAACTTCAATTTATTTCTAATTTTCATTTGTTTTAGTTATTCTGTTAACATTTAACTATTTTTATTGATTGTCAGTTGTGATTTCTTTACGAAATTCTTTCTTTATTTTATCTGTTTGTCAATTATCTTGTTACAAATATCTTATAATTTCGAGTGATTTATATAGTTCACACACATTCAATTTTAGCTCTGCCTCAATTTCAACTGATTTCTCTGTTTTATTTTATTAATGCTTTCTTTAAACTATAATAAACTGAATATTAATTTAGTAATACATCCTTATAAACCTAATCATTATTTATTCTAGCGTACTCTTGACCTACTACAATATTTAATACATTAACCTTTCGTACTCCTGACCTACCTTAATAACCTATTCGTTAACCTAGGTCAAGAGTACGCTAGTTCGAAAATTTCGCTCTTATTTTACTAGATAGAAATATTTCATTTGCGCAGATTATCTGCTCAGATCAATGAACATCTCTTGGTAATTAATATGTTTTTTTATTTTTACTTTCTCTGCCCGAAATTGTGTTAAAAATTACGTACGTATTGACGTCTAGTTCTTCGATCTTTTTCCTGAGCGTCACCACCTCGGAATTATCGCCGACGTCCAGTATGGGGAAGAGCGATTCCAATTCGTCCAGAAACCTTTCCTTCTCCGCTTTATTCAAACGTATTCGCCCCGACGTGTGCAACTCGAACCTCCTCTTTATCCACGCGAAACGTCGCCTCTGCTTATCGATCAATTGTCGCCTTGTTCTCGAAGTATTCCGGTCCTTCACATCTCTGCAGATCCTTAAAGTAGAAGGCGGGATCCATTCACGGTCGACTCCACTTTGGTTCCACGTCGCGTTGGAATTGGAGCAGTTTCTGGAATTACGTTTAGGACCCATGTCTGAAAAAATAAACCGAATTAAAATGATTGTAAATAATAAATACAGAACTCTAAAGCGTAATTAATTTCACAACTGATTAAATGAGAAATAAAACAATCATGATTATATTAAATTAATACTGGTGTAAGTTCCTTAAATTAAGAGGGCTTATATTTCACAAGTTCTCTGATTGAATGTACTTATTAATCCAACGCTTTATATCGAAAGATAGAAAGGCAAACGAATAAAGTAATTAATTAATATCCACAATTTAAGGCGTATGTGAATAGGAGAGATTTTGATCTTCCATTCATTTTCTACTAAATTCGAATTTTGCAATAAAGATATTATTTTTTAGATGAAATACTTATTTATTGGAATATAATAAAAATACTTACCAATTAAGAAACACAGTTGAATCTAACCTAATTGTAAATAATAACAGAAACAAACAATTGAATCGCAACGCGTTGTTGTGCACAATTCATGCACACAATAAAGTTGGCGCTGATTTTCATAACGCACACATGAATTACCAGAATTAACCAATTTAACGTATAAATCGCAAGGATCTAAATGTGTTAAATTGTAAAATAGAGGTTTTAGTTTATAAACCGAACTTTTTACGGTTCTGCGCGTTGAAATTAAGCGTATTTTCAATAAAAATCTAAAGGGACTCACCGAGAGCGTCGTTCGAATTCAATGGCGATTCCAGGACTACCAACTGAAAAATCATGATAAATCGTAAGTAAATTTTATTAAAATTATTATTAGTTAATAACTTATAACTTGCATTATAAATAGTAATGAAGAAATTAAAGTCTCATACTAAATTGTGCTAATATGAAACACAATTATTTAAAATTTTAAATATTGTACTAATTTACTTATAAATAAAACCTTATGTATTTATAATCTCTAAAAATATAAGAATGTAACTGATTTTACTAATACGAATTTTAAACACAAAAATATCAGCCTCTTCAAGTTTATTTATAATATTTATAATAAATCTTTCGTGCAAAAATTGTAAATATATTTATGTTGGTTATATGGCGCCTAATTTAAATTCACTTTTATTTGATTGCTTAAACCTCAAGGTTTTTATACTATCACATATAAAATAAGGCTTAATTTCGTAACCTAATGCAATAACTGACGTTATTTTTTAAATATGATGTAATCTATAATTGTAATGAATGTGTTTTATATTAATTTTAAATTTCTGATGCAACGCAACGTGACATAACCTCAAAACCGCTGTCATCGGCGAATCCCTAATTTTCGCCGTGGATAAGTTTACGTTTTTCTGTGCGGACGACTGAATGAACTAAGCATGGGGGACAAAACGAGAGTGCAGGAGATACCCCGCGTGCCCGAAACCATCGACTTTCCGCAGGAGGAGGAGAAGGTTTTAACCTTATGGAAGCAGTTGGACGTCTTCCACACATGTCTTAAACAGTCCAAGGGGAAGCCTAGGTACGTGATGGTGATGGTGGTTTCCACCTTTTAGTTTATTAATAATACCCATTGCTGCTAATCGTACTGTGAATGGCTTAAAAGTGTGGTCGTGGTTTATATATTTAGCCATTGTTATTCATAGATAATAATAACCTATTAAAATAGTGACGAATGTAATTTTTGTGTGTGACTAAAGTCTTCAAACTCGAATTAAGAAGATGGGGAAGAAATTTTATTTATTTTTGATTTATTTTTTCCTTACTTATGTGATGTATTTTTCTCCCTATTTTACATACAGTTTACAATTTAAGATTTTTCATTTTATAATGACCAGACTGTAGCCGAAACTATAATATCCACATTTGAATATATTCTTAGAAAATTAGTGTAGCGATCATTAGCAAGTAGTATAAAAATATTAAAAAATATCTTATTTTTTCGTAATATGTAGTGAAAGAACAAAATTTGTAGTGATTTTATTTCCTGAAAAAAATTACGACTATATAAAGTAATTTGCATCATCTGATGAGTGATGTTATTACCTGAAACAAATTACTGATATGTAAAGTTGCAATTTTTATCATCTGTCTTTGATGAAAAACATTTTTTTACCTTATATAAATACAGTTGTAAAACAAAATTTTAATTGGTTTTATTTTCTGAAACAAAATTTACCACTGAGTGAAGTCACCTGTCTTTTTGAAGAACATATTTCACCCGCTGCATCATTTATTTGCTATATCTGTCATCTGTCAAATGTCTGAAATTTGATGTATATTTTGGTCCTTTTTATTGAAGTTTTTAATTAAGAAATCATTGTTGATGTAGAAATAACTAGAAGGTGAGATAGTGGCCACCCTTCATATATTTATTTGAACTTTTCGAGATATGACATACTTCTCTAAGCGTCCGTTAATTATATCTTTCATTTGTTTTTGTCTTAAGTAAATATGACTTATGTCAAAGTCTGGATTTTTTTATTTGTCAAATCTGTCATTTCTATGTGTCAAATCTGTAATTTATTTTAACTGTCAAATCTGTAATTTTTTTAACTGTCAAATCTGGCATTTTTTAACTGTCAAACTATTAAATCCATCAATTTTTTACCTGTAAAATCTGTCTTTTTGGTCCATATCTTGCACCTCTTATTGACATCTTTTCAATCATTGATGTCTTTTTCTTAAATAAGCTTCTTACTTAAAAATACAAATCTTTCAATAACCAATGTTACTTCATGAAATCTTCTGTATTACAGGTACTCATTTTACGATGGGCCACCGTTCGCGACCGGCCTCCCTCACTACGGGCACATCCTCGCCGGCACCATCAAGGACGTGGTCACTAGGTACGCCCACCAGCAGGGCTTTCACGTGGAGAGACGTTTCGGCTGGGATTGTCATGGATTGCCCGTCGAGTTTGAGATCGACAAGGCGCTCGGCATCAAGGGGCCCGAGGACGTCATGAAAATGGGCATCGACAAGTACAACGCCGAATGCCGAAAGATCGTCACGCGTTACGTCAACGAATGGGAGATCATCATGAGCCGACTTGGACGCTGGATAGGTAAAAAATAGTTATAGTTGCATGTATTTATCCCCTAAGAGTGACATCTATTATCCGAGCGTTACATTAATTTCTCTGGCTCGGATACTAAAGAGATTAAGCGTTTAAGGTGACATCTATCATCTGGGTATTGTACTAATTTCCCTAATGCAGTGCAATAGACAGAAACAGTTTGAACACGTAAAATATACCAATGATTTTAAATTTTACACTCTTTTGAAATAGGTGTGCAGTAAAGAATTTCTTGGGGCATTGCCAAGATGGCCAACTATAGTGTATTTAGTGACAATTTTTAGTAAGAAATATACTGCACATATTGTAAATATATTTTTTTTTAGATTTCAAAAACGATTATAAAACTCTATACCCGTGGTTCATGGAGACGATCTGGTGGGTCTTCACTCAACTCTACAACAAGGGCCTGGTGTATCAGGGCAACAAGATAATGCCGTACTCGACCGCGTGCAACACACCGCTGTCAAACTTCGAGTCCGGCCAGAATTACAAGGACGTGGTGGACCCGGCCGTCACCGTGAAGCTACCCATCATCGGTGATAAAGACAAGGCCTGCCTCCTCGTCTGGACGACCACCCCCTGGACTCTCCCCAGTAATCTGGCCGCCTGCGTGAATCCAAGCTTCAATTACGTGCGTGTTAAGCAGAAAAGCACCGGTGACGTTTACGTCGTGATGGAGGCCAGACTGGAGGCGGTGTTTCAGGACGATTACGAGGTCCTCGCCACCTTCCCCGGTGCTATGCTCAAGGATCTCAAGTACGAACCGATTTTCCCCTATTTTAAAGATATGGAAAAGCAGGGCGCGTTCAGGGTGTTGGTGGACGATTACGTAACTCAGGAGTCTGGTACAGGTGTCGTACACCAGGCGGCGTATTTCGGCGAGGACGATTACCGAGTGTGTTTGGCTAATGGTGTCATTACGAAGGATCAGGATCCGATTTGCCCGATCGATCCCAGTGGGAAGTTCATTAAAGAGGTGACTGATTATGTGGGCCAGTACATTAAAGACGCTGATAAAAACATTATCGCCACATTGAAAGCGAATAATAGGTTATTCCATCACGGGCAAGTAAGTAGACTATCTTTTCACGATCTAAAAAGTATTTAGTATGATTTTTACCCAAGGTGAAACACAGTTACCCCTTCTGTTGGCGTTCAGACACGCCGCTGATTTACCGGGCGGTTCCCTCTTGGTTCATTCGCGTCGAGCACATGACGGACCAGCTGCAACAGGCGAGTGCTGCCACCTATTGGGTGCCGGACTTCGTTAAAGACAAGCGCTTCGGAAATTGGCTGAAGGAGGCGAGAGACTGGGCCGTGAGCAGGAACAGGTACTGGGGCACGCCGATTCCTATCTGGATGTCGCCCAAAGGCGACGAAATACGCTGCATCGGCAGCATCGCCGAGCTAGAAGAGTTGACCGGCAAGAAGATCACCGATCTGCACCGGGAGAGCATCGATCATCTAGAGATTCCTTCGAAAATTCCAGGTAAAAACAGGCATATAATTTAATGGCTTTGACCTTTAAAGAAAAATTAAAAATGTTAAATTGAAATGACGACTATAAATTTTAATAGTAGGTAGTTGTAAAGATTGTTATGTTATTTCATATACTGTTAATGAGTGTGTTACTTACTTTAAACACAATTTCACTGGATATAAACGTACAAATTAATAAATCGTGTGTTAAGAGCACTATCTAACAAGTGTATATGCTCCAGTGTGTATGAGTGTAAATTTGGTTGCATACCCCACTCTCAATTATTTATCAATATTTTTGTATTTACACCTTGTAGAATTACTTTTTATCTCATGTACAAACTTTTTGCATTTTTACTTTTATGTTATTACAATGTAATCAACAACAAATGTATTTAAGGAATAGCTTGCTACGTTTTATGTCAACTAGTTTGAAAACAAGGTTGTATATTTGGTTGCCTACATAGATTTAAATTAAAAATACTTCTGTATAATCTCAGAACAGAAATCATATAAAAACAATATTCTATAGAAAATATCAATCTAATAATAAAAACATTTTGAGTGATAATTAAGGTGTAAATGAAAGTATTATACGCCATAATCCAGCAGATAATGTAATACTACTCGCTTCTTCATTCAACTGATTAAATCATTGTAAAATTATAATTATTACAGTAATTACCATGTTACCATTGTTCAGGTAATCCTCCGTTGAGACGTGTCCCGGAAGTCTTCGACTGTTGGTTTGAGTCCGGTTCTATGCCGTACGCTCAGGTCCACTATCCGTTCGAGAACGTGAAGGAATTCGAGGAGGCCTTCCCCGCGGACTTCATCGCCGAGGGCATCGATCAGACCAGGGGCTGGTTCTACACACTGCTCGTCGTATCCACGTGCCTGTTCGGCAAGGCGCCCTTCAAGAACTTGATCGCCAACGGCCTCGTCCTCGCCAGCGACGGCCAGAAGATGTCCAAGCGAAAGAAGAACTACCCCGATCCGCTGGAGGTCGTCCACAAGTACGGCGCCGACGCTCTGCGCCTTTACCTCATCAACTCGCCGGTCGTACGTGCTGAAAATTTAAGATTCAAAGAAGAAGGTATGTATTTTAATAATAATAATATAACACAAATATATAATATTTTGAAACTTGGGTTTTTTTTATACACACGACAATATTCAAATTTTAAATTTACCTTTAATTCCTTCTTTCTTTTAAAGGTGTTCGCGATATAATCAAAGACGTATTGCTACCATGGTTCAACGCCTTCAGGTTCCTAATGCAGAACGTCGAGAGTTACGTGCAGGACAACAAGATTCCGTTCGAGTACGCCGAGGAACAGATGCGCAGCACTAACATTATGGACAAATGGATACTCTCCTTCACCCAATCCCTGCTCGGCTACGTCCGCAAAGAGATGGCCCTCTACCACCTCTACAACGTTGTACCCCGCTTAACGAAATACATCGACTACCTCACCAATTGGTACGTGAGGATGAACCGTAAACGCTTGAAGGGCGAAGGCGGTAATGAGGACTGCAAACAAGCGCTTTTAACCCTATTCAACGTACTCTTTAATATTGTGAAGATGATGGCGCCGTTCGCACCGTTCCTAGCGGAGAATATGTACCAGTATCTGAAGAAGCTGACGAAGAACGAATCGGACAGCGTCCACTATTTAATGCTACCGCAGGCTGATAACAATTTGATCAATTTAGATATTGAAAGGGCCGTTTCGCACATGCAAAGCGTTATCGAGTTGGGGCGCATCATCCGCGACCGTAAGACCATCCCCATCAAATACCCTCTTCCTGAAGTTGTCGTTATTCACCAGGACACGAGCTATATTGACGATGTGATTTCTCTAGATCAATACATCCTTTCAGAATTGAACGTGAGGAAACTAACCACCACCACTGATAAAAGTAAATATGGTGTTACTCTACGAGCGGAGCCTGATCATAAAACGCTAGGATTGCGCTTGAAGAATGATTTTAAAAAGGTCACGCTAGCTATTAAAGCGTTAAAAGATTCGGAAATTAACGAAATGTGCAACGCAGGTTTCCGCATGATCGAAGGACATCGGATCGAGATAGATGAGGTTAGGTTAATCTTTAAATCGGACGAGGTTACATCTACTAAATTTGAAGTGCATAGTGATAACGACGTCCTGGTTTTACTTGATGTAACCCCTGATGAATCCATGCAGGATGAAGGCACGGCTAGGGAGATAATCAACAGGATCCAAAAATTAAGGAAGAAGGCGCATTTAGTACCGACAGATGAAATCATCGTGTATTATAAAACCGAAAAGGAATTGTTACGAGTTGCCACTGCTTATAATGGTTTTATTGAGGAGACCATTAAAGCCACGTTTAAACCACTAGAGCAGAAACGTGCCGAGGATTCTGTGATCATGGAGGAGTCGATGAAGTTGAAAGACTGCACATTGCAGGTGATGCTCACGCGAGTTTCCAACGTCGTACAGCCGAGCGTTAAATGGGTTAATGTTGAGTTGATAGGAATTGAGCCTAGGTTTGGAATAAAATCGAAGAAAGGCTTGATTTTATTGGTAGGAAATGGTAAAAACATCACCTTGGAGAGGTTTAAGGAGGAGATTTGTCGTTTGTTCGGTGTGCCGAATAATTTCAGATTGTACGGGAAAGGTGTTGAGGTTAATGAAAGTAATTTGTTGACGTGTGGTGGTGAGACCATCTTTGTGACACGAGGGGTGTTGCCCGGTGACGTATGCAATTGCAAGGAGCCTTTTTGTAAGGTTAAGAATGGACCCAAAGGCACTGTCATACTTGAAAATCCTGTTGGTGTGCCGACTTGTGTGTAATTTATTCAAGTAGGGTTTGTACTGTTTTAAAAATAAAAATGTTATTAACAGGAATAAACGTGTTAAATTATTAATTTATTTATATTACCTATCAATTTTAGATTATAGTAAACTACGAACTTTTGATTCATCTATCACTTGGTGAAACATATTGTAGCGATTGGGTAAATGTGTAATTAATTAATTTCACTTGGTTTTATTTGTTTCACAATTTTTATTTATTCTCAAAGGTAATCCTTGTAAAACCCTTTGAGAATGATCGTGTGATCAAAACTAGTTAGGGAAGTGAAATAAATAAAAATTGTGAAACAAAGTGAAATTAATTAATTACACATTTACCCAATCGCTTTAGATTATAGTTTTAAGGTTTAAGAAAAAACTGCTTAATATAAAATAAAATTTTGATTAAAATCAAAATAAAATATTGAAGAAAGGTTCTAAGTGTTTTAATCAAAGTTATTATTATCTTCAAGTAAACTTATCAACCCAAATAAAATAAAATGTGTAATTACTGTATAACACTGTTATATCAATACGGTTGATAATTGAACAGGCACATTGAAAATTTCGCTTTAAATCAGTATAATGTCTATAATTTTAGTGTATGCCTATGATTTATTGATTCAATTAATGTTTTTGGAAATAAAACATTTTAAATTTCGCTGTATTTTGGCGCCCGTAATCAGCGCCATCTATTCAGTCGCCGTCGCACTGCTCTGTAAAAACACGTGCAACATAACCAAACATAACCTAGTAACGATTGTGGTCCGCCACATGAGCGTAAAAATAAACTTACCCCCTTTTATTCAGTAACGTAGTTCACAAAAATGGCAAAATTAAGTAAGTATTGAAAATATTATACTTAAACATCTATCGAAACGACGCGCGTACAAAGTCTTACAATTCGTTTGTTATAAATAAAACAAAATTTATTTGGGAAAAAATCAGAGAAATTTTGATTAATTGTTTATTTTAATGAAGTCAAATGTTAATTTATTTGAACCTAAAGGTTATATTTAACAGTACAAAAGTGATTTATATAAACTTACAGATTTTTCTCACTTATTTCTTGGTGAAACATTATGAAATAATAGATTGAATTGATCAATTCAATTCTCTACCGATTAAACTTACGGATTTTTAATTAGGTAATTTTTGTCTTAGAAAAACCATCGAAAAGACAGCCGGCGCGTTTACGCTACAAGATCGAGAAGAAGGTGCGCGAACACAACAGGAAACTACGCAAGGACGCCAAGAAGAACCCCAAGAGCAAGAAGCAAAAGGTGATACAGGTGCCGAACATATGCCCCTTCAAGGAGGACATACTGAAGGAGGTGGAGGCCCTGAAGAAGAAGAAAGAGGAGGAGAAGCAGAAGATGCGCGAGCTGGCAAAACTCGAGAAGCAGAAGAAGAAGGAACAGGAGACAAACGGTGGACTAGAAAATATGGTAATCACTAGAACATATTACATATAAATAATATTGAACTGATTAACGAGGCATTTAATTGAAAATTCATATTATATGTAATTAATAAAATCAATCACTTATTATTAATTAAATAAATAATATTGTTAGGCCATGCTTGTTCCAATTGTTTGTTTATATTTACAAACAAAATTTTTCACCACAGCATTGGTATGTTTATGTATATTATAAATATATTTGTGTAAATTAGGTGGTGAACGCTGAAGCCAGGGGGAAAATGCACGAAACGCTCACACCTACAGGACAGCAGCTCTCCGAGCTGAACAAGAACCAGGAGAATTCGCTCAAGGCCTACTACAAGGAGTTCAGGAAGGTGGTGGAGGCAGCCGACGTCGTCCTCGAGGTGGTGGATTGCAGGGATCCGCTAGGGACGCGTTGCCTGCAGGTAGAACAGGCCGTCAGGGAAGCTCCGGGCAACAAGAGATTAGTCATCGTCTTAAATAAAGCAGGTAAATACAAATACTGAGTGAGGGAACGTAAACAGTAAATGTGTTTCAAATTTTATGTGAAGATTTAAATATTAATTTAGAGAGGATATTGTTTATATTTTTACATAACCTAAAAACAGTTCTCTTTTTTTTAAAGTTAAATATCGAGAAGAAACAATAATTAATTTCAAAACGGTACTCTCTTTTTAATACTTAACCACTTCCCGCATACGCCTGAGATATCTACGGCACGAGCACATTACATTAAAAAATAATTGTGCGGAAAGGGGTTAAATATCGAATTAAGTCTTTTTATTAGAGGCATAATGGAGTTTTCTCAAATAACAGCATCATCGATTCAGTATTTGACGATTATTGATTTAAAAAATTAAAATTTAATATAATTACAATTTTTATATAATATCAAAAATGCCATTTACCTTTTGGTGTAGGCTATCACAATTTTTAACTTTGTTTTACGCTTATAAATATAATTGCAGATCTTATACCGCGTGAAAATTTGGACAAATGGCTGAAATACCTGAGGAAAACGACACCTGCAGTCGCCTTTAAAGCTTCCACGCAGAACCAATCGAAACGGTTGGGACAGAAGAAATTCAAACAGATGAAGAACGAAAAGGCCATACAGACCTCCTCCTGTATTGGGGCCGAGCTCCTCATGTCCATGCTGGCGAATTACTGCAGAAACAAGGGCATCAAAACATCGATACGTGTCGGTGTGGTGGGTTTACCAAACGTCGGTAAAAGTTCTCTCATCAACAGCTTGAAAAGGTCGAGGGCTTGTAATGTCGGAGCTACACCAGGTGTCACAAAGTGAGTTAACAATTGCTGAATCAGTTTGATATCAATTGTTTCAATTTTTCCACGATAACTATTGTCAAGATGGTCAAATTTTAATAATTAATAAATAAATTTATTTCCCAACAGAAAAACTAAAACAGGAAAATTCATAACTTATATTTCTAATGAAATACACTCATAAAATAGATTTAGGAAATAGTTTTTCAGTATTTTTTCTTTATTGTATATATAATCAAAATACCCTTTTACCTTTTCGGGTGATGGGTTTTTTCTTTACAAAATCTATGTACATGATTATCAGAAAAAATATTTACAGTATTTTTTTTATAGATCTATGCAAGAAGTACAATTAGACTCGAAAATTAAACTATTAGACTCGCCTGGAATTGTTTTCGCCGCCGGTAACGACAGCAGCGCCTCCTTGCGGAACGCAGTGCGCGTCTCCTCCTTAGCGGATCCGTTCACGCCCGCCAACGCCATCTTGCAGCGCGTCACCAAACAACAGATGATGGAGATGTACGACGTTACTGAATACAACACGCCGGATGAGTTCTACGCGAAGAAGGCGTCACGAATGGGGAGGTTCAGAAAGGGGGGAATCCCCGACACCGTTGCCGCCGCCAGGAGTGTGCTAGAGGATTGGAATAGTGGGAAAATCAAGTATTACACGGTGCCGCCCGAGGAGAACGACGACAGCGTACACATCAGTTCGACCATTGTGACTGATGCAGTTAAAGAGTTCGACCTCGATAAGTTCGAAAGCATGGAGACCGAGGTGATGGGACAGCTTGAGAAGGAGAATAAAGCCTCGACGGTGGCTGGATTTTTAATGGAGAGTGCGGGCGTTGTTGAAATGGATGAAGATAAAATTGATGATTTGGTTGGTTTAAAAATTACATTTTAAAACTCTAATGTCTGATTTTTGCGCATTTTTTTTTTAGTTAAAAGAAAATGTAAACATTAAACCCGCGAAGAAACCGTTAACACAAACAAAGAAAGAGGCCCGACTGAAAAAACCCGACCCAGAGATGCAGCTCGAGGGCAATCAGAAGCTGAACAAGTTGAAGAAGGCGCAGTTTAAAAAGGAGAAGAAACAGAAGAACCGCAAAGAGAAAGTGGAGAAGCAGCTGTCGGAGGGACTGGAAAACTTTACGATCAAGGAGGGCGAGTCGTACGACTTTGGCGAGGACTTTACGATGAAGTGATGCAGAGGGTGTTGTAAAGATTATATATTTAGTTATTAAAAAAGAAAGCGGTATAAAAATTGATTGTCCTTATTAGAAATCGCAGACCGGCGGACGGTAGTCCGGCAGGATCTGGAGCACCTTCTCCCTCCACTTTTTCTTCTTTTCCTCCTTCGCCTTCTCCAGGACCAGCACCGCCTTCAAGCTCTTCCACTGATAGAAGTAAGTAACTAAAATTCGACTGAAATAAACAATTAAAATGTTATTAGTTATAAACATAAAATTTAAGTGATAATAATTATGGGAAGGGGTTGCATACAGTTTGGAGAACAACAGTACAACTATATTATTATATTCTCAAGAAAGTTTTGGTGCCCAACATAAAATTTTATTTAGTGTACTCACTAGTTGTAATGTTTGTCAGCTTTTATGTAGAGACTATAACGACGCATCCTTTCTTTGCATGCATACTTCAGAAGCCACCTGAATGTCTTGCACTGCAACCGGTAGTCATAATAGTCCATGGCGACTTGGTAATTCTTTCTCATGCAGTTATGATTCTAGAAAAGAAAACAATTATCCTTTTTATGCATTTGTCTGCGTTAATAAATTTTGCCATCCTACTCTAATAAAAAATTAGCGTATTATCAACCTATTGCAATAAACTATCACATTACTGACCTACTTCAATAAACTATATATATAATCTTCTATCCGTTAAGAGTGTAGGGTTTCAATAAACTATATTTATTTATAATAAATAGTGCTTACCTGAACAAATACATCAAAACACCTTCTAAGCATCAACTTCCTGTACCAATCCTTCATCTTTCTCACCCTCTCTTCTATCCGTTCTCTAGCGAACACCGACCAAAATCGTAAGCACTTGCGTTCGAGTTTTATCTCGTGGAAAATCTCCCCTTTAAAATAATTTTCCTCGCCCAACTCTCTGATTTTTGTAAAAGCCCGCATGCCCTTTTTCTTCAACCTCTTCTTGTAGAACGCGTCCGCTTTCGCACAATCCGCGATGAATTTCTCTTTATTGGCCCGCCTCACCTTCTCCATTTCCAACTCCTTACGACGGCGCTCCCTAATCGCCTCCAAGTTCTTCTTTCTTTCCTCCTCGTCCTGTTTACGTTTACTCTCGACGATTTCCTCCGCCTGTCTCCGTTTTTCCTCGTCGATCAACCTTTTGCGTTCCTGAATCAATTGCCGCTTGGCGGCGCGTTCCTGCGCGCGTATTTCCATCCGTTGTACGATTTTCGGGGCCTTGTTTACCTTCACCTCTATACCCTCCTGTTCTGATTGTTCGGTGGGTGCTCCGATTTTAATTTTCGTCTTCACCGAGCACTTCCTTAAAATTTCGTCTAATTCCAAGCGGGATTCCTGAATTGATATGTTCAATTCTTCGCACACTTTCCCGTGCTTCATTTCCTCGATCACGCGCTCTTGTTCGAGTAATTTTAACTTTTGCATACTGATTATGTCTTTTTGGGCCTTGTAACGGTTTTCGTAACATTCCGACGTTTTATTACTTTCTATACTACTGGCGGATTTTTTCGGTTTATTAATGCTAATATTTTCGACATCAGAATTATTTATGCTGCTTTCATTTACATTTACATCAACAACTTTCTTTACATTCGTATTGATTTTGGCAGCTTGTTTGGTTTTTAATTTTTCGATAAACTCTTCAACATTACCGTTCGCCTTCTTTATTTTCCCCTTCCATATTTGAAAGTACTTTCTGAGCAATCGTTTCTCCGCGATGATCTTTTCGTGCTTGTGTTTAATCTGCTCGATTTTCTTCAGCAGTTTTTTGGTGGCTAATTGCTGTTCCCTTTTAACGTTCCTACTTAAAGCGGTTTGTACTATACACAGGGAGGATTTAGGCGGTGGCACCGTGCCTAAAATCTCTAGGGTTTTGGAGTCCACGGCGTTACGGCATGGTCGCGCCTCGTACGGATTGTTAGTATTATCTGCAGGCGGTTTGTAGAGTTCGCGCAGTGTTGTGTTTACGATTCGGTCGATTTGTTCATTTAAAATCAATCTAATTAAGAAATTTAAATTAATTACTGTATTAATTTAATATATTCATACACTCACTTGGTTGCTTTTAATAATATCCCTCTTTTATTGACGTCTGTTTCATTGAAGGTGTGCCCCTATAAATAATAAAAAGAATACAAATTTAATCAAGGATTTAAAAAAATGGATTACCTTTGTGAATATAGACGGGTCGTAATTAATATCGTATTTATTGAGAACGTCCATCGCCTTGCTGGAGACTTTCATGTCACACCGACAGTTTGTTGTGATCCATACGTTTCGTTACTATGGTTACTGTCGTATTATTATTGTGTCAAACAAATGATGTCAATTTTAAATAGTTATCACCCATATTTCTTGGAAAACTTTTATTAAAATCACAATTACTTATTTAAAATCTTTCAATTTTTAAAAAAGAAATATCAATTTTAAATTTCAACGACGATATCTATACTAACGATTAAAATATCCTCTTATTTTCGCTCCTTTCAATTGTTTTGTTAACAATTTTATATTTGAATTATGAAAGATTGTGTTAATCAATGAGACATTAACATACAGTTTAGTTAATTATGTAATTATTCTTATAGTAAATACTTGATGATGTTTTGGTGATTGAGGGTGGGATAGGCGCCACCCACCCACCCTACATATGTATTGAAACCTAAACTACAATCACTGTTTCGAGTTTAAGAAAAATCTTACGAAAAGAGTGTTTGTGATTTAAATTTTCATTGTATATGTAGGGTGGGTGGGTGGCGCCTATCCCACCCTCCAATTAGTAGAACATACCCAACGTATGATTAATATATCTTTTTCTTCTCCTTTAGGAAGTAGCTAATTTTAAGAACTTAACTTGTCCACATTTTATTGTGCTGTTTGTGTTGCATCATCTCTAACAGTTAAGGATCTGACGAAATAGTTCATTCTGAAGCATTGGAATTATTTAAAGCAGACAAGAATAAACATGTAAGGAAGGATTTAACAAGGTACGATAATTAATGATTAAATCCAATCTAAAAAAATATATACAGGGTGTATCAGCATAGTGATTACAAACATTCAAGATAGATGGAGTTACGTGTCACAAATTACTGGTGTAGGTAATCGATGTCGATCAGTAAACTGAAGCAGTAGATGACTGGGGAAACACAAATTAACAATTGCTCTCTCTTTATGTTCTTCTTTTTTTCTTATTCGTTGCAGTATTAAAAATAATTATCTCTTCTGCTGTGCTAATACACTCTGTATATTTTTAATGGGTATAATTGTATAGTATTCATTTATTTGTAAACATGCTTTAAATATATAAACTTAAACGTAAAATTAACAATTAATCGTACGACATGAAATCATTGTTCGACTGCCAGGGATCCGAATCGCTCTCCTCTAATTCGTCGCTGGGGACGCTCTGTCCCTGCGAGGTGTAACTGCTGCTCTCCCCCGTCACCGACATGTAGTAGCTCGAATCGAGTTTAGACGGTGACCGTCCCAACGTGTTCAACCCCTCCATGGCGCGCTGGTTGTGCGGGTCTAGCCGCAGCGCGGCGTTGTAGTGCGTGAACGCCTCGTCGTCCTTCTGTAGCCGTGCGTAACAATCCGCGAGGAGCTGATGCGTTCGCGACGACGGGTACTTCTCCACGTGCTTCTGTAGGATCATGCACGCCTCCTCGTGCCGCTGCTCGCGGTCCAAATTTTCCGCCAATAGACTGATGGTCGATGTGTAAGAGGCATCAGCCGCTAAGGAACGATCCAGAACGCTCCTGGCCCTACCGAAAGTCACAGGATCTTTCATCAGCGACGACGCGTACAACTAAAACATCAATTATTCGTTTACAAACATATTACATTAGTAATTATTCAAATGACTCACTGTTAACGCCTGTGGACTATTATTTAAAATCCTACAGGCTTTAGCCGCCATCGTTTGCGCCTCTCTTAAACGACTCATTATAATATTGCTCTCCACTAATCCTTTATGACCTTCAAATCTAAAAAAAAATATCCATTAGTTGATATTGATAGCAACATTGCTAAATAAAGATTATTATTATTATTATTGATTTCGAAATCTTCAAGATGACATCTATTGCCTAAGCTAGGTACTAATTTCCTAATAGTAAACCTAACCTATAAACATCATTTAATACTTTGAATTTGACAATCCAAGTAACAAATCCAACATTGAATCAATCAATTTTGAAATATTTTTGACCATTTTAATAAATCCGTTTGAAGGTAAATAATCTACTGAAATATACATTGTCTATATATTTAGACAGTCATGTTTTTAAACAATTAAAAAACCTTGTTAATTGTTTTTCCACCTCTAACCTATATTTTAATTTCAGTCAATCGTGTTTGCTTATTTTATTTTTGATGTTATAGTATAGTACCTATACGGAGTGCACTGAAGAGCTTCTTTGAAATGCAGCATCGCGTCGTGATACTTTCCGATCTGCATGAACGTGTGCGCCTTCAACAGCAACGCCTCCACGTTCTTCCTGTTGATGGTGAGCGCCTGTTGGCCGAAATACGCGGCCTTTTCGAACTTCTGTATCGAATACATGTACCAGCCCATCACCACCCAGTGCTCGCAGCTCCACATCGACATCTCCAGGTCGACGTTGACCAGCTTCTCCAGCTCCCTCTGGTGGTCCTTGTCGTTCATGTTGACCAGCAGGTAGGCGAGCAGGTCGCGGCCGAATATCAGGTTAAGGTCGACGTGCAGGGCCTTCTGCAGTATAGATAGAGCTTTTTTGTCGTTGCACATGTACACGTAACAGTAGGCCAACGTCACCAGGAAGGTGCTGTTGTCTTTGAGTATGTCTATGCTCTTAAAGGTGGCGATCGCGTTCACGTATTCCTGCGTGTGCATATGGGCCTGACCTCTCAGCCACGTTTTAATCCAACTCAATTCCGTCGTCGTGTCCAACATCAAGGAATTCACTTCTGTGCCCTATTAAAAAATAATAAGATTAGACTGAATATTTGTGGTAAAAACATAATGAATTTTTCAATTCAGTGTAAGTATGGATTACCACGTAGTAACGGTCGCAACCATTATCTTAAATAAAATTAGATGTAATTATAAAGTAAAATTTTGAAGTAACAAGCTCATTTACACACACATAAATACACAAATGGGCTGAAAGTTCTCTCGGTCAATATCTAATGGACTACTACTATTACTGAAATAAGAGAAAATATTGGAATTAAAATAATTATCTGATTTTAACTAAATCAAGGTGTCTAAACCTTGAACTAATTTTCCTAATTGAAGTGTAAAATTCTTTCTAACCTAAAAACTCTAATTTAAATGCAACTCAATGAATTCCTTTTCTTATTATTTTAATAACAAAGGTGACTGGTTGATTGGCAACATGGCCAATATCCTTTAAAAAAAATAATTCCTTATTTTTGGGTAATAACTTACGCTAACGCCCAATTTTAATAAATTCTCAGCCGCCTCGATGGCCGAAGGACTTTCACGCAGCACCTCCTTGTAGCAAGTGGTAGCAGATCGTTCATAACCATTATCCCTGTACAGGTTGCCCAGTGCCATATTGACCTTCGGCGTTCTAGCCCTGGCCGGTATACTCTGCAGCACCTCGATGGCCTTCTGCTTCTGTTTGAGCTTGGCGTAGCAGAGGTAGAGCTTGTACTTGATGTCGACATCGGGTATCATCTCCTTCTGCGCGTCGCTCACCTTCGGGCTGTTCTTCGCCTTGATGATGTACTTGCGGAGCTGTAAAGCCTGCGCGTACGCATTTTCCGCCTGCAGGTACTGCTGCTGCTGGAATAACGAGTCGGCGTAGTAAATGTACAACTGGAATTTCATGTACGGCGTCACATCCTGTTTCTGGTCACAAAACGGCAGTGATAATTCGGCCTAAAAACAAAACAATAATTTTAAAAAAAATTGTTAAAAACACTTGTAATTTTTTTTTAAAACAAAACAATTCTTTAAATATCTTAAAAACATCAGCAGTAAGATTGCTATGGATGTTAGAAATCGAACACATGATTGCAAATAAAATAGAAGTATATATGTAGGGTGGGTGGGTGGCCTCTATCACACCCTCCAATCGGTAAAACATACACAATGGATTTACTGAATGTTCACCTAATATACAAAATGAGTTTTGACTTTATTTATTACCTAAATGGGTTAAGTGGTATAGTAGCCTTAATGGCTAAACTTCGCCCAATGTTTTGAGCAAATAAAGACGTTTATTTTCAATACTATTATTATTAAACATTCTGTTTTATTTATTTATTTTTAAATCATTGATTAAATGTCATAACCTCAACATTTAACAACCTTCGGTTAATGAAAAACGAAACCAATAAGTGAATAAGTAAAAATAATAAACATTTCAAATGTAGGGATAATAATGACTTTAGTGAACTAATCAAAACACCTATAAATAAAGTCTAACATTAAATGAAAAACCCAAAATATTATTTAATAAACAAACAACAAACAAAGTAGCAAAGTAAAAATTACATTTTTAAAATAGGTAAGTAGCCTCAATCTCACCCTCAAATATATTAATTATTTGCATAAGTATCACTAAATAATCCTAAAGTATGAAGACATAAAATAAGAACATTTGTTTCACCACTAAATAATCGAAAATAAGACAGTTTATTCCAAACTTCACTTCTGGAAGTGAAGAAAGGAAAATTCTGTGCTATTTTCATTATCAAAACTCGTCATGTAAACTCAAACCATCAATTGTGACTAAATAATTGAATGATCATAATCGACATTAAAAAATAAATTCAATACCATAAACCATTAATGGTAATAACGTACCACATGAAATAAACAAAATAGGGCTTTTACTTACCAAATGCACAACATTGGAATACAACTCCTGTTCGTACAAAGTGGAAACTTGCTTTAATATGCTGTTCATATTTGAACGATTGTTTTTTGAGGTTATGTTTGCGAAAATTACCACTACACCGTCAGTTACTGCTTGTATTTTCGAATGGGATTCACATTATTAATTAATGAATCGTTCTAATTCGATAAATAAATAAACACTTAATACAGTAAATAATGGAATAAATTTCTTCAACGAATGAATAAATTTCCTACTTTCGTTTGATTAGTTTTACAGGGTAGGCAACCTTATATACACATTTTAAAACATATCTAATCTACTAAAATTATACTTTATTGATAAATTACATGGTTTAAATTAAAACCACACTTCTAATTTGTAATTTTCAATCAAGTAATATTTATTTTCTTTCGTTATTTTATTAAAATATAATAATATATAAGAGTTGATTGAAATATTATACAATATTTCAATTAATGATATAAGTAATCAATAGTGCGTGTAAGATTGCCTATCACTATTTATGAGTTTTTAAAAATTTTATACTCTTTTTATTTATATAAAATTGAGATTTTATATTAAAGAATTGGTTTAATTTATGCAACTTTACTTCATGTTTTTGAGTGAAGGAACAAATTTCCCATTTTTAATATTTGATTGGCATTGCGATATAGGCAACCTTATATACACATTTTTAGAATTTATATTGATTTTAATAATCTACTGATGTTTAAATTTAAAAACCTTTTATATTATTAATTAAAATATGAAGGGTTTAATCATACTTCTTTTAATTCTGGTTAAGTTAAGAAACTGATATTAAAACCCACCCGTATTTCACACAAGAAATATAAATAAATATTACCAATTTGACTAATATCCCTATGAAGTTTTAATAATTTATCATTTTATAAAATAACTTGCAATAACTTTTTTAACCACAGTTAAAATAAAAATAAAATGTGGAGAAAGTCATTACAAGTTATTGTATATTGAATTATCTTCACATAACTCTTGATTGATGAGTTTAATTTATCATTTTATTTATTATCAAATTTTAAAGGATATTATATTATTTAATTAAGCAAAACCAAAAAAAAAAACATTACTATTAAATTCACTTTTATTATTCAGCTAACAAATTTAAAAAAAAAAACAAAGTATAATAAAAATATAAATTAATTATAAAGATGCTACATCTTTTCAAATGTCTCCTCGTAGCCGCAAGTGGTGCAGGTGTGTGTGTATGTGTCTTCTTCCTCATTGTACGTCTCAGATCCAAAGGTGTGCGTGTGTGAGGCGGCTGTCGTCTTGTCATACAGACTGCTACGCATTGACATTCTCAGCTCTTTCATCTGCTTGTGGTATTTCTTCGTTTTGGCAGCCAATTTTTTCTCCTCGCGTTTCTCCAGCTCCTCCTGGATTTTCTCCTCGCTGCCCCAGACTTCTAAAGCTCTTTCCTCAATCTTAATTGACAAACAAAGTAAAAAATAATAATCTGTTTATTAAAAAGACATTTATTTAGTAAGCCACAATATTTATATTAGACTTTTTTATTTAAATTTAGAGTTATCTTTTTAAAACCCTTAACTAAGAATTCTTTCTACATAAATTATGTACTTAATTTCGTATTGACACAATTACATATGAATTGAGGTTATAAAATCCTATTCCAATTATTTAATGTGGTACATTACAACTTACCTGTATTTGTAAGTACAATTTCATTTCACCCCACCGCACATTGTGGGGATTCTTGCGAGTAATGTACTTAAGTGCGGGTTCGCGTTTGTCGAGATCATAATCCTTTAATAAGTACTCTTTCATCGCCTCTGTTTTCGTGATTAACTTGTGCATTTCTGGATCCCTGAAAAATAGTTTTATTTTTATAAACATTACACCATACTTTCTTTCCATTTTTAATATGAACAATTTTTCTAATATAACTAATTGCATACTATACGTACTAAATGAAATAATTGTTTGTTATTTAAATTCTGTTTAAAAAAATATTAATTATTTAATGTAAGACTGCCTAGTGTGATTATTTTTCCCTAGAAATCAATAATACTTTATACAAGAATAGTTAAACAATAATTTAAAGCAGTTATTATATTTTTATTACACTAATATTTAATGTACTTACTTGCATTCATCACAAACTTTACAATCGAAAGTATCGAAAAGCCAAGAATTAGCAAACGGTTTATCACAGGTCTCACAGTTGGGACGATCCTCTTCGATGAGTGGAGCTTGTGGTTCCGTTATTTGCACCTGCAAGATACAACATAATCATATATTCTATTCAATAGGTTTCGTGTTGAATAATGTGAAGTATTACTGACTTCATATAATCTATTGTTTATATAAAATAAAATCTAACAAGCCATGACGTTTTTATTTCAAACAAAAAAATTAAACAATGAAAAACACACTAACCGGTTCCTCCACTTTGTCGGGCTCCTCTTCGAGCAGAAACCCGCCGCCCGTGTCCTTATACTTCGTCGAGCCCACCTTGATGACGGTCTTATCGATGGAGACAGCATCACTGCAACAGTATCCATATATAACAGGTAAGAAAATCACTCACCAATTCTCACGTTACCTCTTCGCGTACGGATGCGACACCAAGCGACTCTGTTTGAGCAGGAGCGCCTTCTGCCTGTTACGCTCGATCCGATCCTTTTGGGATTGCGAGAGTTCCCCGTTGTTGTTCTCGATTTCGGACATTTTTCTGTTGTTGTAAAAAGTTGGGTTACAAACACCGCCAATTATGAAAAAGGAAGGAAACAAAAACAGATTTTCAATTAACTGCGCGTGTTGACTACAGCGACATCGGTGTAGTAATAGCTGAACTAATAGTAAAGTTTTGAACCTCAATAATAGTACAAACCTGTTTAACACGATACAAAAATTATTTCTCAGAAGGAATTGTTTATAAAGTTTATAAAGGTATAGTTTTTATATCAAATTGTTTAAAATGACCAACAGTAATATAATCATTTATTTATTTAAATTGATTATAAAGTTTATAAAGGTATAGTTTTTATATCAAATTGTTTAAAATGACCAACAGTAATATAATCATTTATTTATTTAAATTGATTACAACTGAATTCAGTCGGTAACGCAAATCACTGTATCCATTTGATTATAACTGTTGGTACTTTATAAATAACGAAATTTCGGATACACAATAGTAAACAAAACAAATCTTGTTTAAACCCATCTGTTTGCTAACAAAAACAATTAAACAAATTTATTATTTACAATGGAGTCGATCAGCGTAACAATAATAACAAACATTGATAGAGTATGCAGGACTTGCCTCGCCGAATACGACGATGAGGAACTCAAGCCACTCTACGAAAACGGCCTGGATTCCATTCTAGAGTCTATCACCGATGTGAAGGTAAATAATGCTCACAAAAACAAACATATTAACCCTCTAAAAAAAATTACAGGCGATAAACGGCGATGGTTTCCCTAGTTACATCTGCAACAACTGCTTTAATTGTTTGCACGCTGCCTCCAGTTTCCGCGAACAGTGCCAGCGTTCTGAATCACAGTTGAAGAACGCCGTGTTTACTACTATAAAAGAACCGGAGCACCTCGAAGTGAATGAAATTAAGGAGAAACCGCCTGATGATTATGGGTTGAGGGAGGGTGATGAGGCGGTGAAAGAACACGGTTGTGATTATAAAAACAACGAAGAGGAAAATGGTAAAGAAAATGAGGAAGAGCAGAGCGATAAGCCGAAACACGAGTGTGTGGATTGTGGAAAGACTTTTCGTTTAGCCAGCGGGTTAAAGACGCACTCAATAAAACACGGCCGGAAAATCAGGTGTAAGGTGTGCAACAAAGAATTTTCACGTATGTAATCTATACAGTTATTTCATAGTATGTTAGAAGTATATCTTACCGATAATACTTTATTTAATTCATTCACATTTTTTGAATATAAAAATTCAATTTCAATGATTGAAATGATTAATTAATCTTTATATTTCTCTTATTGAAGAACTAATCTAATCTAAAAACTGTTTTTTTTATATAAATGTTTCATTAAATGAGTAATTATAGAGGCTGTCACTTTGTGGTACATTTTATTAATTTTTATGTATTTAATTTACAATTTATTGTAAGAGAAACAAGGAACTTAATACAAATACAAATTAGTACACTTCTTTCAAGAAGCGATACAAACAAAATTATTCGTATTATGTTTAAATAACTAATTATTTTAATTTTAGTTGTTAAACAGTTGAATGCACATTTGAGGACGCACACAGATTACAAACCGTACGTCTGTGAGGTCTGCAACAAAGCTTTTTCTCTGGCTGGGAGTTTATTGAAGCACAGAAGGGTACACAACGGGGAGAAGAAACACCTGTGCAATACTTGCGGGAAGCGTTTCTTTGAGCCTGGTCATTTGGTCGTAAGTAGACCAAACATTTATTTTAATTTTTCGTCCACAAAGAGACTCGATGTTTTTATTACAAAAACATTAAACATTATTTTATACTAATTAATCCATAATTATAACCTCTTAATTTGGCACTTGTCAGTTCATTGTTTTTTGTCAATTATTATTTATAATCTGTCAAATAAATATTATTATTATTACTGTCATCTGTCAAATGTTATGGTTAATTATTATCTATAATCTGTCACACTGAATTGAAAAACTTACTATGTTTTAACCACAAATATAATAATAAATAGATTATCATATCATCTGTCATGAAGACTGTCATCTGTCAAATATCATCTGTTATCTTTCAAATGCCGTGTTAATTATTATCTATAATCTGTCTCACTGAATTGAAAGACTCACTATGTTTTTAACCACAAATAATTATGAATTATCACATAGTTACCATTCCCTTCATATCATCTGTCAATTTGTCAACTGTCATTATTACTGTCTTCTGTCAAATATCATCTGTTATGTGTCAAATGTGTTGTTAATTATTATCTATAATCTGTCACACTGAATTGAAAGACTCACTATGTTTTAACCACAAATAATAATGGATTATCAAATAGTAACCATTCTCTTCATATCATCTGTCAATTTGTCAACTGTCATGATGACTGTCAACTGTCAAATATCATCTGTTATCTGTCAAATGTCATGTTAATTAGTATCTATAATATGCCACACTGAATTGAAAGACTCACTATGTTTTAACTACAAATAATTTTGAATTATCACATAGTAACCATTCTCTTTATATCATCTGTCAATTTGTCAACTGTCATCATTACTGTCATCTGTCAAATATCATCTGTTACCTATCAAATGTCATGTTAATTATTATCTATAATCTGTCACAGTGAATTGAAAGACTCTACGTTTTAACCACAAATAATTATGAATTATCACCTAGCAACCATTCTCTTTATATAATTTGTCAATTTGTCAACTACCATCTTGTCAATTGTCCATTGTAGTAGTGTTTTTGGCTATCGACCACGTGGTCCTTTCGCCATGTGTCCTTTGTGTATGTAGCAACCTGTCTATTTGTCATCTATCAAACTTCATCTGTTAACTCTCAATTATCACTTGACCTTTTTCAATTATCATCCGTCATTTCCTATAATTATTCGTCATTTGTCAATGGATATCTATCATCTCTCAATTGTTATCTATAATTTGGCAATTTTTTAATTCTCATCTGTCATCTGTCAATTATCAATCTTTTAATTGTTAATTGTCAATTATTATCTATAATCTGTGAATTGCCAATTGTCTTTTGTATTGTTCTTATGTATTTTTGATAAGCTCTGATTAATATTTCTCTAAGAAAACCAACAACTACTTAATTAATTTCTTTATCGTATAGTGTAATTTAAGTGTGTGTTTTAATCCTTTCTTTTAATTTATCAGGTACATTTACGTAGTCATAGTGGAGAGAAACCTGTGAAATGTGGTGTGTGCGGAAAAGGATTCGCTGATCCACACGGATTGGCGGCTCACAATAAAATACACACTGGGGAAAGGAACTACGAATGCAAAGAGTGTGGTAAGTTAAACTAAAAATCAGTTGGTTTTTTCACAGATAATATTATAATAATGTACTATAAATTATCTATATAATGAACCAAGCAATTCAAAAATGTTAAGTGAGCCATTAATTAAATATATTATAATTAGACGATCCTTGAATGAAGTTTGTAAAAATTTTCTGTGTGTTAAACGAGATTGCTTTGTATAATCTAAGAATATTTAGTTTGGTTTGGTAATTAAAACAAATAAAATACATATAATACGATATTTTGAGGTTAAATAAGTAGGCAACCCAATATGCACCTCTTTACGTAATTTCAGTACAACACTTGGGTACCTTATACAGATTGGAGGGTGGGTTAGAGGCAACCCAAACTGAATCGTTTTGTAGTGCAGATTTTGATTATCCAGTAAAAATATGATAGAACCATAATATTTTTCTGGTTTGACAAATTTTTCTTTAATCTTGCTATAGATAGACAAAGACATTTTAAAAATGGTCACCTTATATGCAAACATTACATACTTTCAAGCTGGAGGTTAACAGACTGTAATGTAATCGATTTATCAGTAAGAAATTAATTAAATTAAAAACAAACATTTTACTGATAAAACAGCAAATGTTATAGGCCACCCATCTCACTACAGTTCTGAACAAACGTTGCTTCTATTCCAACCTTATTTCATCTTGTTTTCACAATAAATATAAGTATGTGGTTTTCAACATCGGTCACAGATGGCGCTACTATCAATTTTGTAATATATTTTCACGTTCACAAATTATTTTGTATAATTTAATTATTTTTTGATGATTTTCTATTGTCAGGAAAAAGATTCGCTCATTCATTCGTGCTCACCGCTCACAAGAGGGTTCATTCGGGGGAAAAACCCTATGTATGCACGATTTGCGGTTCCGCATTCCGCACGTCCTCGTATCTGACGATTCACAAGAGGACGCACACTCAGGAGAAGCCCTACAAATGTACCTCTTGTCCTAAGGTAATTAATTACTAGGTTTGTAATCATATTAAATAATGAAGACGTTTTTATACGACAGGCGTTCATAAGCAAAACGGGTCTGATGGCGCACAGGATGTCTCACACTGGAGAAAAGAAGTATCAGTGTTCAGTTTGTGGAAAGAGGGCGGCGCGAATGGCGGATTTGAAAATTCACATGCGATCACATACCGGTAAGATAGAAAAAAAAAAGTAAATAAAATTAAAACACTTATTTACTTTATTTGAATAACTCTTTTCATATTTGTTATTTTCAAATTGTATAATCAAGTCCACTATCCTAGTTATCCAACATCCTTCTCTTTATATCTGCAATTGTACAATTTGGGAAGTTAGACGTGTAGGCAACTCAATACACATCACTGTATAATGTATTAATAAATCCTGTACAATACTTGGGTATGTTTTACAAATTGCATAAGAAAACAAGTAATCAAGGGATGCATACTTCTCCTGACTGACTCATAAATTAATTAACCCTTATAAAAATGAATTACCACATAGTAATGGTCGCTATCATCAATATTATTAATTTATTATTTTATTTTAATTCCAGGGGAGAAACCTTATGCCTGTGATCAGTGCTCGAAGTGCTATCACACGTCCAGCAACCTTGCTGCCCATAAAAAGACACACACTGGAATTAAAGATCACATTTGTACGATTTGTGGAAAGGCTTTCGGTGACTCGAGGACCTTAAAATCGCACATGAGGACGCACACCGGGGAGAAGCCGTACGCTTGTAACATTTGCGGCAACAGGTACACCCAGTCCGGGCAACTGTCGGCCCACAAGCGCACCCACAAAACCACCACGGAGGTATACTATGATGCAATACAGATGTAATTTAATGAGCCAGTAAGTGTTTCATTTTTACCTGTGCCATTTTATATAATCCTTTTAATCCAATTTAATTATCTGCGTTTCAAGTCCAAGTGGAACTGTATATAAAGTATGCATTATTATTTTATATTGCAGTAAGGCAGCAGTAAGCTAAAAGGAATACAGGATCAATTCAATAAATACTTTTATTAATTTTAATCATAAGCAATGGGTTTAAATACAATATAGTGTAATGCTGACTTAATCCAATAATTTTAATTTGATTTTTTGTCTCAAAGCTAGTGTAAAGCTAACTTAATCCAATAATTTATATTTAAAGTGAATAATTCTTATCTTATAGTAGAATCATTTAATTATACCTTGAGGTAGTATAGTCTATTCTTAGACTTTATAGCTTACTGCTGACTTACTGCAATATAAAATAATAATACATACTTTATATACATTTCCAATTGGATTTTGATTGAGATCTTTAAGAGCGTATTATTAGATCTCAGTACAATAAATTTTGAGGTAGTGAAATGCTGACCTACTACAATAATTTATACTTTAGATGAGTATATTTTCAACTTATTGCAAACAAATTTCATCTTGAGGTATTGAACTGTTATTTATAACCTATACCAACAAATTAAATATTGATGTAGCTTACTGCAATATAAAATAATAATAATAATATAGTTTATTGAAACTTACAGTTTCAACTGGGGTTTTTTCAAATTACAAAATATATACATTAGATAACAATACTGTAAAAATATTTTATTTTATATATTATTGAGAATACACACTAGTGGTGACAAATTGAAAAACCATATTTTATTAATTAATTATTTCTTAATTTCAATAATTAATGTGCTTTCTTTCCATCCTCACACCACCCCATTCATCGTCACCTTGGTATTGATCCTGAAAACACAGACGCGTGCAAAATTGGGACCTTGACCTTTCCCTATTGATTATCCCATTTCTGTGAATGGTGACTCGTCCACACTTTCACACCATGCCTTGTCACTCTTTCCATCTCTCTCTCCCGTTCAATCCTTTTCTCGAGTCCTCCTGGACAGTCTCAAGTGAACGTATGTTGTGATCTGCACGTACTCAGTTGTTGTGGTTACGGGACACCCTGTGCGTGCTGGGGGTGAGGCAACCATAAAAACAAAACAATAAAATTCTTAGATCAGCACCCGCTTTAGCTGTATTAGTAATTTTTTTTTGTGTGCGTGTGAGTTTTTCATTAGTCGGAATATAGATTTTGCAGTGGTTGTGGATTGCTTATTGATTGAAAATTCATCTCAATATTTAATAGGCTATTTGAAATTAATTGCACAACTCTTATTTAATTGTTACATCAGTTATTTAACACTCTTTGAAATTAAATTTATTAGCGCTACTAGTTAAAACAATTCATAATATAATATAAAGGTAATTTACATTCTTGTAGATAAATTGGCTATTAATTTTCAATTATTATAACACGAGTCTAATTAGGCCTACAAAAATACAAAATATATTTTCGTTCTACAATTTTGATTAATTTTTACACCAATAGATACATAAATAATTTCCTTACTTGCTTCCTTGTATTTTATATGCAGATTCTTACCGATACTTCTTTAGTATACTGAATAAATATAAAATTTAAGCAAAGGCTTGCCAACACTTTAACACTCCTCAAAATATCACTGTAGATTAATTATTTTCTGTTTTATTAATTGCTTATTTACACTGAATTGAAAAGTATAGATTACCATGTAGTAAGGGTCGCAATCATTCCCTTTTTTGTTTATTTATTTTACAATTTTAATTGATATAATAAAATAAATAAGTAATTAAAAACGCTTGATTTGAAATATTTATTTAACGATAAGATAAATTAACAATTGGAACCACTTTAAGGATTCAATTTTACCCGTTTTAATAATACGATCATTTTCAAAGGAGTTATTAAAAGCTATTTTTTAATTTATATGAATCGGCTTTCTTAAACATCTGTTCTGCAATTTAACTTGTTGTCCACAATTACAAATTGGAAATTAATTGATACTTTTAAACTATTGCGTTTAATCGATGATTTAAAACATGTTAAAACAGTATCGTTTGAGAATTCCAAACCCTTAGGCACTATACAGTTATTAGAATGATTTGTAATTATTGCAAATTCCTAGAATAGCTTTATTATTCCACACGTTTAAAATATTACGAATTAAATTTTTAATTGGTAATAAAGAAATTACTTAATTACAGTAACCTGTAACGGAAGTATTTTAATTCCTTTGTTAATAGATGGCACTACCTAAAACTTATGTTCTAATCCTTTTAGGACTTATTTTCATAGATGTTATTAATGTTATGTTTATAGTATAGATATATTTTATGTATGTGTTTGTTATTTAATGACGGAAATTAATTTTTTATTGAAATTAGTTTATATGTTGTTGGATAACTTTTTCTTTTCGTTCACAGATGGTGGCGTGTGGTAGCGGTGTCGCGAACCGAAAATGTCCGTCGCAATTGAAGGTGAGTACGGTCGAGCAAAACAAAGGTGATTTTCGGACGGTGCCGTGGGTGTTATGTGAGGCGGCGTGTGCGTTGCCACGGTGCGATTGCGTTGCAGCGGTAGCGGCCGCACGAGGTTGATTTCAGAGCGTAAGTAGCGGGTCGCCGAGCACCCCTGTGTGCGTGCCAATTGGATTCGCCTCCGCGCGGACGTACGTCAAAAATTCTGAACGTCCGCCGTCTATTAATAATACACGATGCGACGCCGTCCCAGCTCACACCCCGTGTTTTTCAGGTATGTTTTGACGCGCCCCCCACGCCACGATGATGGAGAGCATGGTCGAGGTGCCACCCGACGACGGGGGCCCCATTTCCGTCGGCGGGCTCACGCTGAACGCCCCCTGGAGCGATCCCGACGCCGCGGCCAACAACCAAAACATTCTGTACATCGCCGTAAGTAAAACAATTGCAGATTTTTATTCAATTGGAAACAATTTAATTTAAACAATTCACTATTTATTTACATTAATGAAATATTTAATAATTGTATTAGAAGTGTTTATGATTAATTGGAGTCAACGAATAATGTAAGTAAACAAGAGAAAGAAGAGATCGTGTAAGGGGTAAGGCGACATCGACTATAACCTTTTATTTGTTCTAATTATTTCATATATCGAATTGCTAATTTCAAAACGTTTAAAATAAAATGATCACAGTTATGAAGAGAATATACTGGTGTTATTGGCACGTTTATATTTAAAATGTTCTTTTACGATCACAATATATTCCACACATATACATAAAAGATAAAAATAATCAATTACTACAATATATTAACATAACAATAATTGTCATATTTAAACAACATTTTAAGGTTAGAATGAAAAATAAAATAATATTACTTAACTCTTCAATGGTTCGGATAATTTGCATCGAATAAAAATTTGTTTACAATTATCGCTTCAAGCTAGTAAAGTTAATTTGAAACAAAAATATTAAGCAATTAGTATACTCCCATTAATGTGCATGAGTTTAAAATGTTAAATTTCAATGGCTTAAACCATTAACAGTACAAAAATGGCTAAAAATACAATCAAGGAAATTATATTACATTGAATGGGTGAGAAAATAATTGCGTCTAAATAAAAATTTTCAGTATTCTTTATTATTTTTAGGTTGAATATGTAAAGGACAACGAATACAAAATGGAGCAGGAGGCGGCGCTGTCGTCTCAGCAGGTCTACACCGAGTTCGATCAGCACGTGAGTCCCCTGGATCCAAACATGAGCTCGGTGGCGCGTTACAGTCCCGTCTATACGTCGGACTCGGCGGCCGCCTACAGTAATCCAGTGGTGGTCGTCGCCGATGAGGTGCAATCCGCCAACGTGCCTCTGGTCGACGATCAGGCCATCAGCACGCACGATCTCCAACAGATCGTCTCCAATCAGTACCTGCAGATTCTTAAAGAGGAGCAGAACGCTGCCAATAACAACGGCGTCGGAGACGCCGGTAACGTTGGCGATTTGCAGATGGTCCCCGACGCCGAGCAGGAGGTTGATATTTTGATCACGGATCAAAGTACAGGTATAAAATTGATATTTATGTTGAAAAAAAAATTATATATATATTTGTTACTCTAAAGCTACATAAATGATTGTACAGCTATTAACTGTCAAACATCGAAAAATACACAACTTATATTTCAAGATACGTGAACTCTCAATTGCATGCTACCAAGCTCTAGGCTATCTCAGTGAAGGAGGTTTTTACTTGATCACATCAGACTCCATTACAAAATCCTACCAGATACGTAGTTTTTTAAAATAATTCCGGAAATATCCGATAGATGGCGTCAAAATAGTGACCGCGCACGATCATGTACTTTCTGGATTGATGAGGCTGTTACCTGTTGTAACTCCATATCACTTTCTATACTTTCTATTTAGCAAAAAATAACATTTAATTCAGTTTAGTATTTTCTAACCTTCAAACTTTATAGGTGTTCGATTACGCAAATAATTTCCACATTTATTAATACTGTTATTATTTCACAGGCATTTCCTATCTTGTTGAACGTTGCCTGGCCGATGATTCACAACTGTTGGATCCCGATTCGCTGCTAGACACTGACCTACTAGCGCTGGACGACAACACGTTGAAGTCGCAGCTGAACGAAATTAAAATGGAGCCAGTGCTACAGCAGCAGCTCGGCAGTATCCTGAAGAATACTGATACTGCCGATATGGGTACGAGCGCAAAAGTCGCTGTTGCTACTGGCGAAAGGCGGTCGCAGAGGCTGTCTTCGGTTAACCTACCGGAATCCGAGGAGCAATTATGTAAGTATGAATTTAATGTGTTGAAATAAAGCATTACGCTCTAACGTGATTTATTTACAGTGTCTTGCGTGCAGCAAATTTGCGACAGGCCGATTTTGTCGAGGGCCAGGGCTTCTCTACCAGAAACACATTTAACAATAGTTAAGAGTGAAAATTCAGGTATAAAAATCTGTTAATTGTCACTTTCTGGACTTAAACATATTTTATAACCCTATAGATTCCGGTGTTTTTGCAAAGAAACTAATTCCTAAGAGGACCCAATTCGGACCCATAGAGGGCATCCTGAGGCCGCCTAACTTTACCCAGAACTTGAAGAACGATCGGGTGTTCCTCTCCATGGAAGTCGACGGCTCTTTTCAAGTGCTGGACGTTTCGAATGAAAGTAAGTGGATAGTTCGAGGCTAGGTGTCGCGCGCGTGTGTATAACTAGTTGTTTTGCTCAAAGGTGCTGCCAACTGGATGTGCTTCGTCCGCCCGGCAAAGAGTTACGACGAGCAAAACTTGATACTCACTCAACAGGAGAGTGGGTTGTATTACACTACAATTAAGGCTGTACTTCCTAAACAAGAACTTTTGGTAAGATCATACGAATACAAATGCTCTGCATTCAATACACAATTTAAAAAGTTTAAACCTATTTCCTTGATTAAACCATTCACTATTTTATTTGTAAGTTTTTAGACACAAAATCAGTCGATGGTTTGATATTAAAAACATGTTTCAATTTAAGGTAATTAATATCATAGAGATGCCATCTATTATCTAAAGAGTAGCACTAAGATTCCCTAGTTGAGTCACAATTTTATTTCTATTTTCCAGATCTACATTTAGTTAACGATTGATAATTAATATTTTGTATCTGTATAAATTATTATAGGTTGGATATAGTATGAGTTACGCGCAGAAGAGAAACCTTCCGGTTTTGGAGCCGCAGGCGAACGAGGAGGACCTTTGGCCGTGTTACGAGTGCCCCCAGAAATTCCTCACCTCTGAGCTGCTGCAGAAACACCTGGACGAGCACGACGCGGCCTACGGTCAGCAAGGCGGCGCGAAGAAGAAAAAGAAACGGTCCAACTCTAACGCCCAGCAAAATGCGAAAGCGACCTACTTGCAGTGCACCACCTGTCTGGAGGTCATAACGTCGCAAAAGGTTTCCGTCTTACAACAGCACCTCACCGAACACGGATTGGACCCACACGAACCGTTACAGGAGAGGTTTATTTTGGCAAAGTAATAATTCACCATAATTCGTTAATCAAAAATTTAGCGATAATTTCTTTTAGGTGTTATACTTGTGAGGAATGTGAGGCTATTTTTACTAAAGAGGAAGACCTCACTACTCACGTCCAAAAGGAGCATCCTGAGGAACAAACCAATTCACCATCAGCACCTGTTAAGAAGGATACAAGCCCCAAGAGGGAGTACAAGTGTCCTGTTTGTTATAAAATTTTTGCTTCTGGTGATAGAATTCAGGTAATTTAATTTAACCATAATTATTACCATTTTTTTTATAACAATTACATTATTTTAGCGTCATATGTTGGTACACGGTTCGGAAGAATCGAAGCCGTTGCAATGCGACAAGTGCAATAAACGTTTTCTGAACAATTCTGCCCTGGCCTGCCACCTGAAGACCCATCTACTAGGTCGTAAGGTCTTTGAGTGTCCGATTTGCAAGGAAAGTTTCCACCACGTGCTGCAGCTGAAGCTGCACGTGCCGAAGCACTGCGTGGACGGCAACTACACCTGTCCGCACTGTTCGAAACAGTTCGAGAAGTACAGCATCATTCGCAAGCACATCAGGGGCTCGCACTGCGAGCGCAAGCACACCTGTCCCGATTGCTCGAAACCGTTCCCCACGCTTGACAAGCTGCGCATGCACCTCCTCAAACATTCCGACTTCCGCGAGTTCCAATGTTCCGACTGCGGTAAGCAGTTTAAGAGGAAAGACAAGCTGAAGGCGCACTGTAAGCGTATGCACTCGGAGGAGCGCGAGAACGCCATACCGGAGAAGAAGTTTACGCCGAAGGTGCAGCCCACCGATTACCTTAGGTTTATCTACAAGTGTCATACGTGTCTAGTCGGATTTAAAAGACGAGGTAATTAATCTAAACAGAATTGAATTATTATTTCTATGTCAGCTACAAACCAGTTAGTTAATGATGAACTCAATAAAATTCCTTGCTTGACTTGCAACAAGTGAGTTCATCATTATGGAATACTTTACATTGTTCAACCCAAAACTTAAATTAGTTACTACATATCTGTTTTTGATCTCATCAGCGTGAAGCAATTAAAGGCAGGGAAAAGGTATTATCTTACTAAAGAGAATTATTCAATTATGGTAAAATATTTTAAACTCAAAAAATTGTCGTAGCTCATATGCTGGAATAAACCTGACTTAGGATTACAGCGCCCTCTATGAAATATGTTGTTAACCCACTCGCGCCCCCTATCTTTTTATGATAGATGCTGCTGCTAAGCACGATAAGTAAATGCTCAAGTAGGTTCGTAACAGTAATCGGAGAGCAGCCGCTGTTATTAGCATCAAATTTGGTATAGTAGGTAGCAAAATTTTATTATACCTGTGGTAATTTATTATATAATATTTAATTTATTTGTCATGAATAATATTACAGGAATGTTGGTAAATCACCTGGCTAAACGCCACCCAGACATCAGTCCCGATTCAGTACCGGAATTAAACTTACCCATACTGAGAGCCACCAAGGATTATTACTGCAACTACTGTGACAAAGTGTACAAATCCAGTTCAAAGAGGAAGGCTCACATACTGAAAAACCACCCGGGCGCCACGCTGCCCTTGAGCAACAGACGGCTGGACTCGTCGAAAGCGACCGACCTTCCCAATCCCACCTTCTCCCAAACCGTCGGCAGCATCACCACGCACCCGCAGGCGTGCCAGTGGTGCCACAAGCAATACGCCAGCAAAGCGAAGCTCCTGCAGCACCAGCGAAAGAAGCACGCCGACATGTTACCTCAGAACAGCCAAAATAACAACGTGAAGTCCGAGAGTGACGACGGTCTGATGGGTGAGTTGGTTGAACAGGACGGCCATTTTTTCCATTTCGTTTCCGTGGACGATCCTCATTTCGGACAGACGGACTTGAGTGGTGATTCGAGGTTGTACAGGCTACTAACAACTGGAAATAGTAAGCTAGATTAATTAGTTTATATGGTTTGTATTAAATATGATTTGATTAATTTCAGATATGGTTCCACCACGTTGAAATCACCGGAATAGGTGAAAGAGGTCCATTTTTGTGCCCCCAAAGAGGCGGGGATTTGTTGTGTTCCGCCTTTGAGCGGCGGGACGATTTGGATACCGCGTTTGTGCCGTGGGCTGGATACCCACGTTATTTTTAGCGAAATGCAAACATAACACAATTGAAAAAAAAATGTATTTGCGGCGGATTTGAATATGTACCGCTTTGAGACAGCCCCCCTAGAGGGGCTTACTAACTATTTGGCTGGATTTTACATAGGTTATAGAAAATTTATTTTAGTGCGATCCAAGGATTTCTTTCGATTAATAATAATATAGTACATGGTGCATGATGTAATTACATACGTAAAAATATGCTTTTCTATTTGGATTGGATTAGTATCAAAAAGTACAAATAATTTGCTTCCTAATTGATTGATTGATAGGATTGTATTTTGGTATACGCAGAGTTGTTAACTAAAATGGGGATTTTGTATCGGTTGCTTTGAGTGGAAATATGTGATAAACAATTGTTTTCTAATTGATTAAATCAATCAAAACAAAAATAATGAATTGTGTAACAATTTGCCCTGCTGATAGGGGCAGATGAAGTGCACTTGCAATAATTTTTCCCGGCCATCGCGCCGTTTGGAATTGGGTGTGACTAATTGATTGTTGTTGATATGTACATATCATTTTGTAAAAAAAAGAAACATTTATGGGATTTGCAGTGGAGATAAAACCCCGTGTTGTTACGCGGCCGTTTGAATTGTACACTAATTTTATATAGGTCCAGATTTGTACAGTTGTATAGTATTTATTTATTTATTTGTATACATACTTCTTTTTCTGTATTATGTACCTAAACTTACCAACAAAATGAAATGTATAAATATATTTTATTCGCTTAATATTTGTAGTTTTAATAGAAAATCCTACTTATTCATTTTGTTTATTTTTAAGTAATACAACAAGTTATGAAAATGTAGTTTTGCGTTAATTAAAATATAAGAAATTTGTCTACTCAAGTTCTGTCATTTATATTATACGAGTAATAATATAGTTTTCTGTATAATTACAGTTATCTACAATTGTACTTTCATATGTAATTGAATGTATAAATTGTAGATGTCGTTAATAAGTATACAGAAAATTTATTCAAATTACGTTTTTACCCCCTTATAAAATAACAGGTTCACAATTTGAATATTCATAATTATGTTTTCATCATGATTACGGCGATAAATGTATTCATAAACCGAGATAAGAGATATACTTGTCTGTAATTTTTTTTAATCTAGGTGCACTTTGGAATTGATAATTATTGCAATTTCACACAGGTAAAATGGTGCTGTCTAAACCGATCTACAGTTTCTTGGGGTTCTATTTCGAGAACTTGTACCTGAACCCGTTGCAGACGAAGGCGATCAGCTGGTTGGGCCCCTGTTTGCTAGGTTATGTTCATTGTTTAATTTAACACGATGACCTTTTTGCAGTTGCCTGGTCGCGACCGCCGGCAACTTGGCCTCCCAATATTTGGCCGGCAACAAGGTGTTGAATCAGAAGAGTTTATTCGCGTACGCATCATATGGGTAAGTTAAAATTAACAAATTATAATTATATTATTTATAATTATTATTATAAGTGCAATTGTTATAAGAGTGATCGAACTATGAAAAATGTTGTAAATGTTAGTGTATCTGTTATAATTTTTTAAAAGTGAGTAATGGGCCTTTAAATAGTACTACGTTGACAGTGTGCAATCATTATTTGTAAACGCTATAAAAATAGTGATTTCATTAAATTAAAACTGAGTTAATTGATTAGACATTACGCAAACTCGAACTGATTTATAGTGGTTTTAATAAGTCAATTGTTTTTATAGTCTTATTAGAATTCATCTTGCCGTATAATTGTGTTACATTCTTGATGGAGTCGATGCATTAATTTTTTAAAGAAAAGCACTTGTTATATTATAAACAAAACATACATTCATCACTTCAGCGCTAATAAATATGTAACATAATGGGTAATCACTGTCAACAGATTATGTTTTACTTTTAATTTGTATTAATTACTTAATATATTTACTAATTATTGTTTTATTTGTAGTTTGTTGTTTGGAGGTACAATCCCACATTATTTCTACAATTTCCTAGATCGGGCCGTCACGAGAGATGCGGCGTTTAACGTGGCGAAGAAGCTGTTCATCGAGAGGCTGCTATATTCTCCGCTCTATATTGCTTTTAGTTTATACGTGATCGCCCGATTAGAGGGAAAATCGCATGATGTCGCCATGAAACAATTGAAGGCGATTTATTGGATCGTGCTCTCCTCCAGCTGGAAGTACCTTACGATTGTGCAGTTCCTAAATTTCCGCATGGTACCTCCCATGGTAAGAATGTTTAATATAAAGCTGTTTTTTAAAGCAAAATTAATAAGATTAATAAATTATGGCATAATTAAAAGATATATGTTAAAAATAACATTAGTTAATTTTAAAAGTAATAAAAATAAATCATTTTTTAAATTAAAATAATTCTTTTTCAGTTACGAGTATTAATCACAAATCTGATCGGTTTCTTCTGGACGGTCTACGTAGCGAATAAGCGTCGCGAGCAACAGAAGAAGGAGAACGCCAAATAATCCTGTTAGTCATTAATTTCATATATATAAAGGGGGTATTTTGTATTTAGGCATATTTTTTTTCTTTTTTGGAGTGGTTTTTATTGAATCATCACAACATTAAACATTTACAAATGTTCTAACTAATGTATTCCGGTTGTGGGAACAATTCTCCTAAACGAGGGGTGGGCCCAATCAGGCTTTTAAACAGGGCGGGCCACCGTTTGTACTAACATTCCGCAAATTGTTTTTTTACGGATCGTTTTTAATAAATAAATAAATAATATAAATAAATAAATATATATATCACAATGAAATTAATGGAATTGCACACGGATAAAATTAGGGCGTGTATTGTTGTTTATGTACATGACTAGAGTTAGAGAGAGTCGTTGTTAGAATCGTTAGTTGTACTCGGGCGTTTGCCTGAGGGGCACGGGGGAAGCTGAGGGAGATCTCGAAGAGCGGCTGAGGGAGCGGCTCGTGCTGCGCCGCCTGTAATAAGGGCTGTCCGTGCTGCTGTAGCTACTTACGGACGACGGCGAAGAAGGCGTCTGACGATGGTAAGGTATCGGCCTCTTCCTAGCGCTGATTTATTCATTTTATTATTTGGTTAGTCTTTTTAGTAACAAAACGAAAACATCCAACTACCTACGTGCAACAAAATATAACTTACCTTTTGCATGCTTACAAAATAATAATAATAAAATAATAAACAATAACAAAATACACATCTATAGTTTATTACGAAAGAAAAAACTAAATGTACAAATAATTACAAATTAATAAATGAGCGTGTGGAACTACGCTAAGTAAAAACAAAAAAAACATAAAACTATTCCGAAAATGCTTGGATACGCGTGATCAAAATCACTATCTCCTGAAATGAAACGAGAAGCGAAATTATAAAATAAATTCGAAAAACGTGCTCTTGGATCTACAGTGACCAACCATTACCTAGTTATCCGTCTCCTGTCCAGAAAACTCGGCGAACCATGTCTTCTGGGTATTGAAGGTGAACGGCTCCTCGATGTTGATGATGAACTATTCGAAGAACTTCTTGAATGTGAGCTTGAACGACTGCGCGAACGCGATCTAGACGATCGCGAACTTCCACTCGACGACGACGATGATGAATGACTCCTATGGCCAGAACTATATAAGTTTTATTTAATAGGTTTTTAAATTATGATAAGAAATACCTGTATGAAGAACGTGATGAGCTCCTCGACCTAGATTTGCGTTCCTTTACCTTCGGCAAACTTTTCGATCTAGAACGTGACCTCGACCGGCTGATGCAGCTCCTTACAACCTTCTTCTCCTCCTCCCTTTCAAGATCTTTTATCGAGGGGAACATCTCGAATGGTTTAACATCGTTCACAGGGGAAACCGTCCTGTTATTTTCCACCTTAACTTCTAACACACTCAACGCTAAACTAGGAGGAAGCGTTTTCGGGCTTTCGGGCTGTTGCATCTTTGGAATCTTTTTCTCTAACGTCTCGCGAGCTTTAGCTGCCAATCCTGATTTTAACAAACGTAACACTCTGAGCTCCTTTTCGCGCTCCTCGTCGACGTTGTCGCAATCGCGATCCGAGGTTTCTTCTTCGCTCGAAGATCTGAGCCTGACCACCGGCATTTGCGCTCTCGGGGATTTTTTCTTTTCTTTCGGCGAAGGAGAGCCCGATAGGCTTTTAATGGTGTGGTTTTTTCGTTCGGTACTTCTAGACCGGGATTTCTTGTGGGTGGTGTTTCGCGATCTGCTTCTCTCCGGAGTTTTACTTTGTATGGGTGGGGGGGAATGATGCCTCTTTGGGGAAGGTATGGGGATTTCGGGCGTGTTCCGCCTTTCAATTTCCGGCGTGGCGTTGCGTTGCTTCTTCTCCTTTCGTTTTTCAGGTGAATACCCACGGCTACGTTCTCTTCTATCTTTACTCCTTCTGTTTTCAATTTGCGGAGATCGATTTCTGCTTCTTTTATATTCAGGAGTTCTACCACGTTTTCTTTCCGGCGTCCTCTCCCTCTTCCTCTCTGGAGTGCGATTCTTGGTCTTCTCCTCCTTCCTCTTATCCCGTTCACGTTCCTTACTCTTACTGACTGAATAGTTTCTATCCCTGCGTTCTACACTAACTGACTTTCTTCTATCGCGTTTTCTATCCTCGCTTCTACCGTTGTTGTTATCGTGATTCCTCCTTCTCTTATTATCGGGGGATGTGTGTTTGTGATCCCTCCTCTCTGGCGATTTGTGTTCGCGGCGTTTCACCACCTCGGGAGAACGGTAACGTTTCTCTTGATCCTTTTTGTGGTGGCGAGTGTCGCTTTTGGTTTTTTCTCTACGCTCGGGGGAGCGTGTCCGCGTACGCGATCTCTCCGCCGATTTTTTGTTATTATGATGTCTGCTTTTGGTTGAGTGCCTGTCCTCGGGGGAGTCGTTTCTAGTGTGTTTCCTGTCGCGTTCCTTCGACCGCGCCGCCGCCCTACCACTACTACGTTCAGGCTCCTTCGCCGTTTGCTTGGGTTTCTCTACTTTCGACTTTTTCGGTTCTGGAGAACTGAAAATTATATCAATTATATCAGTGAAATCGTATTTATTAAATTGAAAGAGTATAATAGTAATAGTGTTTGGTTATCTATCACGTGGTACTTCCGTGTTAAAATCGATTTGTTTTGAAATTTTGTTAGAAATTAATTAAAATAGTTACCTTTCTCTAGAACTTGGTGACGTGGATCGGCGCTTCTTCTTTGCAGTCTTCTTTTTCTAAGCAGAAACCGTACGAAATTAGTGTGCGCATGATCAGGACGAACCGTTCGTTTGATGCTAAATCAAAAACACACAAAACGGAGTGCTCTGAATGTTTATTATGCTTATTTTTAAACAAATACGTGAATCGGTTTGTACCCCGAAAAATCTAACCAATTAAAAAAAAGTATTGAAGGGATTTACCAGTTTTTTCACCACACAATTTAATCTCCTCTTTGGGTGTTTCGTCTTATTTATTCATTTATTATTATTTTTTTTAAATATTATTTATAAAAGTAAAAAAAGTTGGTCGAGTGCATCAGTCACATGAGATTTACATATGTACGGGGGCATGCAGTCGAATGTCTAGAGGCCACATTCGGGCCGGTGTACTTACAATAACAATTCACCAGTCAGGCTATCCTATTAATGAGCGCAATAAGTTCAGAACAGAACAATTCTTTAACTTTACAAAAACAAAACTGCAGACATGCATTTTTCCAAATAAACAAATGAGAAAAAATCAAATGTACCTTAAACACCAGTATATCGGATTCGTTCGTGTAAAGCAAGATTTGAAAAACAAAAATGTATCTTCCTCTCTCTTCCTCTCTCGTGAGGCGTCGCGGGGTGGTGAAACGGAGAAAAGAAAACAACAACGATCACCGTACACAAGCACCCCGTTCGGCCGAGATGAATTTCATCGAAAACGACATTCCTGACAGACTAAACAACGGGACCAACCTCTTTCTTACGCTTCTTCCTCTTCTTCTCGTCGCCGCTCGACTCGTCATCGCTGCTGGAGTCGCTCTCCTCGCTGGTCGAGTGCTGCTGCTGTTGCTGTTTCTTCTTCTTCTTTTTCTTCTTCTCCTTCGCCTTGCCGGATCTAAACACCACGCAAAATTCGCATCGTCTAGAGAGGTCGTTAAAACCGTCGGGTGTGCAGCACACGAATCGTCAAAAATTAAGACATAAGACCGAGCCTGTATCGACCCGATCGTGTATAATAAATTCTACACGGTTAGATCTATATAAATTTCTCATCAAATCGTTTTTATTTTAAAATTTGTATTTTAGCAAATGATGAGAAAGTTATGTAGACGTACAGCATCTTATATGTATATATAACTGAAGTGGGACGCACCTTCAGTCCGTACCGTTTATACAAATAAAAACGTTGCTGAAGCAGCGGCAGAGAGCTAGACATACGAGAACTGGTTAGCAAACATTATTACCTGATATGGGGCCTACACATCAGCACTGGTACCGCAAGAAAACACCACCAAGACATTAATTACAAGTCAACGTATTTTTTTTTTTTTTGGTTTTTACTAATCAATCAGGGCCCTTAGAGGAGACCTGGCTGATTAGTAGTGTGCGCGCAAGCGCATCGGCTTGCTTATCCCAGGTTTAGTTTTTTTTTTTTTTTTCGTTAGAGCATGATGTTTTTTTAGAACGCGGTGTTTTGGGGAAGCACGGGGGGTGATTGGCTGCCGTTGTACGACTTACCTCTCTTTCTTCCTCTTTTTCGATTTCTTTTTCTTCTTCACCGAAGCGGGCTCTTCACTTGAACTACTAAAATAAAAAAAATTAAAAAAGTAAGTCATAATCTTCTGTACTAGATAGAATCTAAAAAGTACACATTTATATACAGTAAGTATATAGTATACTTCCAAAACACAAGAAGGCTTTGTTTTATAGATTTTTATACATTATTAGAAAATTATTTAAAGTTTCCACAATCAGTATAGAAATCCGAAAGTAAATATTTCTAATGATTCCCCAGATATTCAATTTTGGCTTAACTGGACTTTTTACTGCACACGGTCTCTACTTTTTCGTCGTGTTTATATTCAAATTAAAGACAATTTCATTATGAATCTTATTATGATAAGTTAGAGCAGAATAATTAAATTACCTATTTTTCCGTTTCTTCTTTTTGGGACTCTCCGGCTCCGGACTGGGCGTTCGCACCAGATCGTAACGGCCGGCCGCCTCTTTCTCGAGGGCCTTCTGCCGTTCTTTCTCCTGCAGGGCGTTGGAGCGCGCGATCTCTTCCTTGGCCTGCCGGTCCGGATCGAAACTGCTGCCGTCGACGAAGTACTTCGATATTCCGAACGCCTCCCGCAGCTTGGCGTTCTTCTCCTGCTGCGCCTCCGCCACTTGGTGCGTCTCTGTTACACTGAAAATAAAAATAACAATAAGAATCTCTTACAATAATTAATCAACAACAAATTTACACTGCATTGGGATTTGTAAAACAGTTAAAATAATTCCAATTTACACACAGTTTAATTCTCAAATAAACAACAATCGATTTTTTAATGTAAAACACATACACTGTTTCAAAGCAAACCATCGTTAGATTTTTTTTTGCCCCCTGTTTACACGGCACACTTCGATGTTTGTTACAGCTGCAATGTTGAGGGTGCACTGAACCCCGGTAGAGCACGCGAGGGTAAACGCAGGGTGGTCATTATGCAGCAGCAGGAGTGGGGTGTATAAGTGGTGATATTTATTAGTCACGCGCGCAACGTAATGACCTTATTCTCCACTACTAACATTTTTTCAGAGCAATTGTTTTCAAGCACGTTAATCAATCTCGCCGTTCGTACTCGACAGGTTTCGCGGTGTATACCGTTTCAACGTGTAAATTTCGGATTAACAACGTACTTTTAAAAGGGGAGCACGCGCGATACGATCGATAAAATCCAACCCCCTAATCCTGTTACGCCGATTGTCCGTGACTCACGCGCGCCCCGAATCCTTCTTGCATATCGGTGAAAACAAAAAAAAAATCAAGACTCCAAAAGGGGTTAACAACAATGGACTTTCGGTCGTGATTAATAATCAAAATCACTCAACAATTAATACTAGTGACACGATGACTGTAAACATTAAATTAATATTAGTATTAATGATGTAAAATTAAAATTATAATTTGAGAAAAGATTAAACAGAAAACGGATTTTAATTCTAGGTAAAGAGAGCGAGGACATATACAGACCGAAGGGTAATTACGTGCACACCAATCTTCCCTCAGCTTAGAGGGTAAAGGGAGTGAGGACGAAAATCCGCAATTACAATTCCTGACGGTGAATTATAAATGAAGAGGGGTAATTACGCCGAAACCGCTGAAATTAGGACGGATTTCGCATTAAAACCAAACCGACGCGTTCTCGATTTCAATTAACGCGGAAGGTTGATTTTTATTTCCCATAATATAAACGCCATTTTCATTCTCAATCGAAGCGTAAAATTTGAAACAATTGATATTGTCCTGCTGATAACAAACAAAGAAATCGCCTTATCGTCGGTGGTTAAAATTTATTACTGCATTGTGCAATCAATCATAGCGAAAGATTTTATTTGCTCGACTGATTGTGGGCGAATTCAGTGATAACCTGGATTTAGCAATAATAATAATAATAATACTAATAAAATCCGATGCGGAATTAAAATTTAATCACGTATTGTTCTCTTATCGCTTTAAGAAATTAAACAATACCTACCGGGAAATAATAAAATAAATTGCGTATTGGTTTAAGCGGAATACATTCATAACCAATATTTTATAAAATTATTAAACCGATACGACATAATCATTTAGGCCCCGTGTTGGGCACCAATATTTATAAAAAATTGAATTCGTTATTATAGATAAGGAATAAATATTGATCTTTTCTACGTCCACGTAATTTCTTAGAATCAATAAATAGTAATCTTTTCTGTGTCGTGATTTTTAATCATGAAAATGTTTCTCTAAGAAATTACGTGGACACTGAAAAGATCACTATTTATTCCTTATCTATAATAACGAATTATTTGTTTTTAATATTGGTGCCCAACATGGGGACCAAAATTATTATGAGAATGAGAAGAAAAGACAACCTATTATTGCATTATGGTGCTTGACGCCATTACATTTCACCAATGGAGATGTAAACATTATTTTTTGTTTTAATTACTGTCGTTTTGGAGGCGTCAAAATTAAAGACCGTCAATTATAACTTACTTTCCGGAGACTTGCGTCATTCCATTTTTTAAAACGTAAACAATTAGAACTTAAAATTACAGTTGATTAAAAAAGAAATCGGGTTTATTGTTAGTGTGGCTTAATTTTTCATAAATAAACCACTTTTCACATGTTTTATTAATCGTAGGGTGTGATGGAGAACACCCACCCATGCACATTTATATTTTCTCCAACTAAAATTAACCCTCAATTAATTGTGAAAGTGAAAAAAAAGTGCCAAACTGTGTTTTACTCATTACCCTCAATGATTTATCTTTTGTGAAATAAAAACACTTTTGATAACTGAAATTCTCTTAAAAATGCAGGGTGGGTGATCTCTAACGATCTTCAAACGACAGTTAACAGATTTTAGATGATATTGTATCATCATGTATGCGTATGTATTTCAACTGTTTTGCTAAATTTTCTAGAAACGTTTTCTCTAAATACAAATTTCTTAGGTTGTTAGATTTTTTGAAAGCATATTAAAATTTAACCGTTCTTCATGTTAATTTTCAAACGTTGAGATTTTGTGAATGTCAATGATTTTTACTCAATTTTATAGCCATGTTTTTGTCAATAGATTCAAAAAGCTTGAAGCTAATTCCTTTTGTGATTATTTTAATTTAATTACAATTTTCAACTCGTAACTCGTGCAATCTTCATTTTCTTCAATTTCAAATGTTGTAATTTTGTTTCTCAGCAGTGTATGTCAATTGTTTTCATAGCTACATTTCTTGTTAATAATCTTTGTTAGTGTTATACGAATTATTTAAGAGATTATTTTTTTTACAATTGATTTTAATTCATGGAACGCAATTTTTGAATTTAAACCATTTTAATTTTGTTTCTAGGTTGTAATTTTGTTTCTAGGTTGTAATTTTGTTTCTAGGCGGTGCATATAAGTTGTTTTTATAAAATTTTATAGCTACACTTTCTCCGGATAGATTATATAAGTTTGAAACTAATTTCTTTTAAGTTTAATATTTACAATTTAAAAAAAAAAGGTATATAATTAACATTTTAAACTAATAATCGTATTTAAAAAAATCTTGCACTAGACGATTCTATGTGTTGAATAGAAGCAGATAGGATAAAAAAAGAAAATTCGATGTTCGATTGTTTTTTAATTTTTTTAATATAACTCATAAACTAATGATAGTATTTAAAAAATTCTTGTACCAGACGATTTTATGTATTGAATAGAAGCAGATAGGATAAAAAATGGAAATTCGATGTTCGATTGTTTTTTATTTTTTTTTAATATAGCTCCTAAACTAATGATCGTATTTAAAAAATTCTTGTGCCAGAAGATTCTATGTGTTGAATAGAAGCAGATAGGATGAAAAAAGAAAATTCAATGTTCGATTGTTTTTTATTTTTTTAATATAACTCTTAAACTAATGATCGTATTTTAAAAATTCTTTTACCAGACCATTCTGTATGTTTAATAGAAGCAGATGGGATGAAAAATGGAAATTCGATGTTCGATTGTTTTTTAATTTTTTTAATATAACTCATAAACTAATGAACGTATTTGAAAAATTCTTGTACCAGACGATTCTATATATTAAATAGAATCAGACAAGATAAAAAATAGAAATTCGATGTTCAATTGTTTTTTTTTAATTTTATGAGTATGTCATAAACTAATGATCGTATTTAAAAAAATCTTGTAACAAATGATTATACGAGTTGAATAGAATCGGAAAAGATAAAAAATGAAAATTCGATATTCGATTGTTTTTCATGTTTTTGAAGATAACTCTCAAGTTAATGATTGTATTTAAAAAAGTCTTCCTCCAGACGATTCTATATGTTCACTATACTTTTGTATTTTGTTTCTAGGCGATATATTTCAATTATTTTTACCATTTTTTTAAGGAGAAGCTTTTTGTAAATAGTTCTTCAGAATTTGAACGTAATCCTCATTTAGTTATTTTTTCTTTTTAATTTTAAATATTGAAGACCAATTTTTTTTTTCATTCACGTTCATTTTTAAACGTTTCTTCTCAGGTGGTGCATACCAATTGTTTTATTGTAAAATGGCTACTCTTTTCTTAAATGATTCAGAAAATTTAAAACTAATTTCCTCTAATGTTATTATTTTACAAATAAATTTAAATCATGGAATGCAATTCTAATAAAAATAACTTCAAATTTCAAGGTTGTGGTTTTCTTTTTTAAGCGTATTCATTTCAATTATTTTTTATTAATTTTATAGAAAAGCCTTTTGTAAATAAATATTCACAATTTGAAACTAATTCCACTTGTAGTTATCTTTTTTTACATTTTTCTAAAGGTGGAATGCAATTTTCAATTTTTTCATTTCAAATTTCAAGCATTGTTTGTAATTTTGTTTCCAGGCGGTGTATAGCAATTTGTAACTTCTTCATTATCAAATTTCAAGTGTTGATTTTTTTTGTTTCCAAACGGTGCATGTCAATTGTTTTTTAACTGATGATAGTTATCTTGAAATAGGTTTTTTTTTGTAATCTTATAATCGATAGTTGACAATTGACCTGATGGATGCCACATAACTGAGAACATCGCAGAGTTAAAAAATGACAGTTGACAATTGTCAATTATTTTTCTTAAATTGTAATACTTTAATTGACATTTGATATTTGGCGGTTGGTAGACAATAGTTGACAGTTGACAGATGGATCAAAATACCTAACAGTTTGACAGATGTCATAATATTTGAATTAATGATAGTGGGTGACTGGTAACACTTGAGAGGTGACATTTGGCAGGTGAGTATTGACAGATGACTACCAAAAATTGACAACTGAATGCTGTCAGTTTATATATGACAGTTAGTAGATAATAGGTAGTAGTTATTAGCTGACAGATGAGTTTTATTTGATATGTGAATGGTCATAAACCATTTTTTAACTGTTAAATCTTCTCGGCGTTAACTTCGTGGTACATTTTCAATTTTTTTTTTAAATAAAGAAAACTTATAACTTTTTTATACCACTTTTTATTACACTTTTCGTGACTAGTTTCGATTACACGGTAATCATTATCAAACCATTTTGAACCAGTCACGAAAAGTGTAATAAAAAGTGGTATAAAAAAGTTATAAGTTTTCTTTATTTTTTAACTGTTTCTAAAGACATTTGAAACTTTTTTCAATGTGTGTTTTTTTTTTAATTTCCAAGTATTTAAAAAGTATAAATTATTTTTTCTTTGTAAAATCTTTTTGCAATGTTTTTGTAAATAAATTTTTAATTGTTTTTAAGTAAATTTATTTTTTTGTTGTTACTTTGCAGAAATTTCTAACTTATGTTCTATTAATTGAAGGATGTGGTGAAGGACACCCACCCATCCTACTTCTTTTCTTACTTCAATTAAAACTCTGTCATCGATTGATTTAAGTAAGAAAAAAAAAACATCACACTGTTTGAACTTTCCTTTTTTGTAACCCAAAAACACTAAGTAACAATTTTTTGTCAATTAAATGATGGAATTTTAAATGAAATGAAAATAAATTGTAGGGTAGGTGGGTGGCTTTCAACACACCCTTCAACCACACGAACAATAATCCAAGATTATCTTTATAGAAACTTTGTGGAATAAAAATAAAACATAAATGAAAATTTGATTACACTTCAAGAAATTGGATAATTCGATTAATTTGACGAATGCAAAAAAAACGATTTTTAAGACTTAAAAGCCTGAAATTAGTCTACAATTTAGTTTTAAGCAAGAAAACGCTACTTTTTTGAAACATTGACCAATTTTTTTTGTCCCATTTGGCCTCTTTTTACAAATTTTTATCCTTGGACAATTTTGTTAGATGATTAAATAAAATTCTAGTAAGTATTTTGTATACAGTATACCAGTTGATTTTGCAGATTTTAAGTTTTCGTCGACCTTCACCTTTCACACCACTAGCGCCATCTAGGTGGTAAGCATGTTATAGGTCGAATAAAATTTAAAATCTGCAAAATAAACTTATTTTTAATGAAGAGAAAAAAAATACTTTCTGATGCTCCAGTTGAGAAATTTTTGTTCATATACGAATTGTCGCAAGCCTAAACGAAATAAGGAATCAAGTGATTTAATCCCTGGACAGACAAGAGGGACCAAACAATTGTAAATCGTCGACATTAAGACTTCTGAATCATCTGATTTTTAAAAGTCTATGGAATGACCTTGAATGATCATTGGATAAACTTAAAACCTTTGAAAAATTAACATTCTTAATTTAAGAGTCTTAAATATTTATTGATTGATGACCTTGAGCGATCACTAGATAACATCAGTAGATCTTGAATAGTCGCTGGATGACCTTAAATGACCTAAAGAAATCCTAAATCAGCTTGAAAATTCATGAGATGATCTTAAATGATCGCGATATATAAGTGTGAAGAATTGTCGCAAGCCGAAACTAAATGAGGAATCAAGTGGTTTAAAAATGTCTAGGGATGACCAAGAGGGACCAGGCTAATGTAAACCGTCGACTATAGACCATCTTTTAGTATTAGTATAATTTATTTATTCCAATATGCTTACATAATATTCCAAAATTGTATATAAAATCCATTAATATCAACAAAAATTTCAATCACATATGGAAAGGGCAGAGTTCACAATATAGCGTTCTTCCACTCGTACCAACTCTTTCTTCCATTAGAGAATTCCTTCTTGAAGCTCATTTCAGAATATCTTACTTTGATAGCCTATCGAATGACTCTTGAATGATCGTTTGATACACTTAAATACCTTTAAAAGAATAACACCTTTGAATATGACCTTGAGAGATCACTGAATAAAATCAGTAGCCCTTTAATAGTCACTGGATGACTTTAAATGACCTAAAGCAATCTTAAATTAACTTGAAAATTCATCAGATTTTCTTAAATGATCGCGATGACCTTAGATCACTTAGAATGACCATTTAACGTTTGTAAATAACCACTTGATTGTTGTTGAAGTAAAACACTTAAATTTTCAAAACACTTTATTATCGCTTTTTGAAAACGCAACAATTGTTTCGCCACACTGTGGCTTCTTCGGCCTCATCAATTAATACATTGTAAATAATCGTTAAAAGCGAGACGAATGACCTTGAGTTACCTTAAATGGTCATTGGATGACCTTAAATGATTAGATTAGTCCAGCCTATAAGCTAAAAGATGTTGTACAGTATACTTTCAGAAGATGGTGGTAAGTGGTTGCTATATTACAGTAAACAAATTTTTTTACGTGATTGGTTTGTGCAAAAATTTATTTTCTGTCAAGGATTTGTCGTTTAAATATTGAATAATTGTTTCCCTGTCAACAACAGCCGCGGACCACAGGTTTCGATCTATTTTGGATCTCATCAGCGTAGTGCAGTTGAAGACAGGGAAACGATATTTTATTCGGTGTTTTAAGCTTTCGCGCATCCGTAAATATTATCATTATGTGTTACGCTCAATTATTAATGTTTAGTGCAACGCTTTAGACATTAGATGTCACCTTAATGATAGCGTCTATTCTTACTTGTCGCTTAATTTGACAAAGATATTACTGTGAGTTTCCAATGGACGGAGTAGTGCAAGCAAGATGTATTAGGTACGAGGAACTATTTAAGATGGTAAGTAGTACGAGACTTATCAATAAAGCATTTGTTCCAATGTCTTATTCTCATGAAATATTCTAGCAAATTACAGATCATTTCTAAATTATCCAACGTTTTCTTTCTAAAAGTTTTGGAATGTTTCCTTCGTTACGATGAATCTTCTATTGGATTTCTTTCGAGGTCCTGTCCTGATCCAAATTACAGCTCATTTCGAGGTGATCCAACGTTTTCTTTCTAAAATTTCTGGAATGTTTCCTTCATTGCGATGAATCTTCTATTATATATCTTTATAGATCGAGATTTTAAAATTTTTATTAATAATTTCTGCCTATAATTTTAAGAACATTCAACGTTTCATTGTTATGTTTCATTTTCAAGCTAATTCAATTCTACTTACCTTTTTCTAGAATTTTTCAACAATTACTTATTAAAATTTTTAGAATTTACCATCTCATTGTTATAGAATTCATTAACAAATGTTAATCATCATTTTATATAATTTTTCTCCAATATCTTCTTTCTAGGTTTTTCAATTTTCCCAATTTTTTCTTCTTCTTAAATTGGTCCAGCGTACTCTTGACCTACCTTAATAAACTCTGCGTTAACCCACAGGTTTAGAGTGGGCTGGGTTAATGCGTAACTTGTTAAGGTAGGTCAGGAGTACGCTAGACAATAAAAGTTTATTTTTTAGTAGATCGAGGATACTATTGAGACTATTGAGGTAGGTCAAGAAAACGCTGAGGGGGGGGGGGGTAATTTATAGTCCATTGAGGTAGGTCAAGAGTACGCTGAGTTAATATATAATCTAGTAAGGTAGGTCAGGAGTACGCTAGGAATTTATAATAGTATACTATGTTAACGTACAGTAGGTCAAAAGTACGTTAACTTAATAAGTGGTTCATTGTGGTGTAACATTTAAATCAGTTTTTATATTATATCAAATGTAGAGAGTTCGATTAATTGTGGTTAATCAAAATTTCACTTAATGGATTTTTATTTCAAGTTTTCAGATAGGAGCAAATTTAATTGTAAGAAATAATCCATTGAGGTAGGTCAAGAGTACGCTAAGCAATTGCAAATCGAATTGAGATGGGCCGAAAGTACGCTAGGTTAATGTATCACCATTAATTGTAGTGGAATTTACTATGAAATTCATTCGAAATTTTCAGCGTTTAAAATTATCCACCATTGTGACAGAATTTCTTAGCGAAATCTTTCTTCTACATTTTGTTCTTAGTTTTTTTTTTTGAAAATTTGTATTACTTTGATGATTTTTATTATGGAATTCTGGTGGACTCGACAACTATCCTGAAATTTTTCCTCTCTAAAGAAATAAAAACTATCTGTATAATTTTTTATTCAATTTTGTAATTAAAGTTATAAGCGATAAGTAATTAAAGCTAATATGTATATGTAGGGTGGATGGGTGGCCTCTATCAGACTCTCCAATCACTAAAATATCATCACAAATTATTTGAAATATTTGTATGAATACATCAATTAAAAAATGCAATTATTTTCTGTTTGTTTACATTTTACAACTTTTAATTAAAACCCTCGCTTATGTTTTACTGGTTGGAGGGTGGATAGAGGCCACCCGCCCACCCTACATATACATGGTAACTTTAATTCCTAATCGTTGATGATTTTGCTGCTAAAAACAGTCAAATCCTTGATGTAATAAAAAATAAAACAAAATCAAAATTTAATCTTAAATATAAATCACTTTCTATACGTAATTTTATCTAATTTAGATTTAAAGTCTGCCCACCCATCGTGCATCAATTTTTTATTTAAAAAAAAATTACCCTATTAATTTCTTTTTTTATTCAAAATTTTTGTAATTAATTTTATTGAAAACTGCGAGACGATCAGTAATTGTAATTTATATGTATATGTAGGGCGGGTGGGTGGCCTCTATCCCACCCTCCAATCAGTAAAACATAAGCGAGGGTTTTAATTAAAAGTTGTAAAACGTAAATAAACATAATATTATTGCAAATTTTAATAGATTTATTCAAACAAATTTTAGAAATAATTTTTGATGATGTTTTACTGATTGGAGGGTGGGATAGAGGCCACCCACCCACCCTACATATGCATATAAACTTTAACTCCTTATCGTCTCGAGGTTTCCAGTAAAACTAATTACAAAACTTTTTGAATAAAAAATAAATTTAAAAGGTAACATTTTCGAGATAATAAATTTGTTCAAATTTGATGCATGATGGGTGGGCAGATTTTAAATCTAAATTAGATAAGATTAGCTACAGAAAGTGTTTTATATTTAAAATATTAAATTTTGGTTTTGTTATATTTTATATTGCAAAAAGGGTGTGATTGTTTTTTAGCAGGAAAATCATCAACGATTAGCGATTAAAGTTACCATGTATATGTAGGGTGGGTGGGTGGCCTCTATCCGACCCTCCAATCCGTAAAACATAAGCGAGGGTTTTAGTTAAAAGTTGTAAAATGTAAACAAATACAAATTAATTGCAATTTTTAATTGATGTATTCATACAAATATTTCAAATAATTTTTAGTTTCCCTATATAGTATATATAGGGGGACTATTGTTTTCGTGATTTTTTTTTCAAATTTTTTTTTTTGTGGAAATATCCGTTTTGGGGTCCCCTGAACCCAAAACACTAATTTCTGGAAAAAAAATTTGTGTGTCTGTGTGTGTGTCTGTCTGTCGGTGGGCGCTGTATCTCAAAAACGAATAATCTGTTTGACATGAAACTTCAAACTTAAGGTTTTATCGTTAAAAACTGGAACTGAAAAGCTTTTGATAAACATTCATAAACCGGAAGTGGGTGTTTACTCGAGCCATTTTTTTGTCTTTTATCGATAATTTTTTTAATATGAAAAATTTTACAAAACTTTACTAACAAAAGTTAAAGAGAATAAAAATCTGAACATACTTTTCATAAATTTTTTAACTTTTGAGAAAAAAAAATAAAAATTGAAAATTTTGTTATATTTTTCTAAATATGAAAAAAAATTTAAAAACGGTTCAAACAAAAGTTAAAGGGGATTATAAACTGAACAAGTTCTATTTGAACATTTTTTTCATAAAATTCTTAACTTTCAAGAAAAATAATAAAAACTGAAAATTTTGATATTTTTTGTCAATTGCTAATAAACTATTAGATTTACATGAAACTTGTATTACAGATAATTGTAAAGAATTCAAAACTGAACAAATTATTATGAATAGCCTTTTTGCGTAAACCTCATAGTTTTCGAGTAAAATATATGGAAAGTACTATGATGGCCACATCACAATTTGAATAGTATGTGCATGAAAATGCATGAAAATGCATGAAAATGAGGTTTTTTGTCGATATTTTTCTAAATATGAAAAATATTACAAAACTTTTCAAACAAGAGTTAGAGAGAATGAGAAAATAAATGACTTTTATTAAAACATTTTTTTCATAAAATTCTTAACTTTCGAGAAAAACAAAATTGAAAATTTTGACATTTTTTGTCAATTGCTAATAAACTATTAGAGTTAGATGAAACTTGTATTACAGATAATTATAAAGAATTCAAAACTGAACAAATTATTAAGAATAGTCTTTTTGCGTAAACCTCATAGTTTTCGAGAAAAATATAGGGAAAGTACTATGATGGCCACATCACCATTTATTACTTTCCCTATATAGTATATATAGGGGGAGTATTGTTTTCGTGATTTTTTTTTCAAAAATTTTTTTTGCGGAAATATCCGTTTTGGGGCCCCCTGAATCCATTGCACTAATTTCTGGAAAAAAATTTTGTGTGTCTGTGTGTCTGTGTGTCTGTCGGTGGGCGCTGTATCTCAAAAACGAAAGATCCTATGGAGATGAAACTTTAAACTTAAGGTTTTATCGTTAAAAACTGGAACTGAAAAGCTTTTGGTAAATATTCATAGACCGGAAGTGGATGTTTACTCGAGGCGTTTTTTTGTTTTTTGGTAATATTTTTCTAAATATGAAAAATTTAAAAAAATGGTTCAAACAAAAGTTAAAGGGGATTATAAACTGAACAAGTTTTAGTTGAACTATTTTTTCATAAAATTCTTAACTTTCAAGAAAAACAATAAAAACTGAATGTTTTGATATTTTTTGCTAATTGCTAATAAACTATTGAAGTTACATGAAACTTCTATAAGAAATAATTATAGATAATTTAAAACTGAACAAATTATTAAGAATAACTTTTTCACGTAAACCTCATAGTTTTCGAGTAAAATATAGGGAAAGTACTATGATGGCCACATCACCATTTTTACTTTCCCTATTTAGTATATATAGGGGAAGTATTGTTTTCGTGCGTAAAAAAGTCTGTGGGTGCTGTATCTCAAAAACGAATAATCCGATTGAGATGAAACTTTAAATTTAAGATTTTGTCCTTAAAAACTGGAACTGAAAAGCTTTTGGTAAACATTCATAAACCGGAAGTGGTTGTTTACTCGAAGTGTTTTTTTTTTGTTTTTTCGTGATATTTTTCTAAATATGAAAAATTTAAAAAAAATGGTTTAAAAAAAGTTAAAAGGAATGAAAAACTGAACAAGTTTTATTTGAACATGTTTTTCATAAAGTTCTTAACTTTCGAGAAAAAAAAATGTGTAGCCAAACTGTCATAATTATGACACTTTGAAAATAAAGACACACATTATTACATTATTATTATTACATTAATTAATGTTATTATCAACTGTCAAACTGATCCAATTTACGTATTTTAAGGTCATATTTTTAATAACTATAAACGTTGACATTAATGAAATGTCGGAAATAAATTTAATTTTTAGTTTTTTGGGAACTATTAAAAATGACATGTCTCAACTGTGAAATATATTAATATGATTTTCAAGCAAGTCTCAAAGTTGATATTTTTGACTACTATTAAAAATAGAATTTGTCAACAGTTGAAAATAAACTTGATTTGTACTCAAGTGTCAATATTGACGTTTTTGATCAAATTCAAATTTAGTAACCATCATAAATACTTCTTATTTTTTTGTCAGGTGTCAACATTGACACTTTTGAAGTATATTAGGTAAATACTTATCAGCTGTCATAAATAATCTTAATTTTTTTAGTCAAGTGTCAAAAATGATAGTTTGGACAATTATTAAAAATGTCTAAGTTGACATCTTCGTCATCTATTATAAATGACATTTGTCAACAGTTAAAACTAAATTTGATTATTAGTCAAGTGTCAATATTGACATTTTTAATCAAATTGAAGTTTATCACTTTTATTTTTTTATCGTGTCAAAATTGATGTATTTGAAAAATATTAAAATAAACACTTATCAACTGTCATAAACTTGATTTTTTAGTCATGTGTCAAAAATATTTTTTTTGTAAGAACTATTAAAAATGACATTTGTCAACAACTGTCAAAATTGAACTTGAATTTTAGTTATAACGTCAATATTGACACTTTTGGAAATTATCGAACTTGAAATGTATTAACTTTCTAAAATAAACTTAATTTTTGTCAAATGTCACAATGAACGGTTTTTATATCTTGTATTTTATTCTCATTTCTCACTTGGTGAAACATTATGTTAATAATAGGTTGTTGATAAAACCGTTCATAATAGGTTGTTGAAAAAATTCACTTGGTTTGTTTCACTAAATTAGTGAATTTTTTCAACAACCTATTATGAACGGTTTTATCAACTATCAGAATCCAACATTTGTCAACTGTTGTAAATAAACTTATGCCAGCATTGATATTTTTAACAACTGTCAAAATGGATATTTACCAACCGCCAGAAATAACATTGATTTCTAGACGAGTGTCAAAATTGACATTTTTTATTTAAAACTATTAAAATCGACGTTTAGAATTGATATTATACAACTCTCAAAATTAATAGTTTTGACAACTATAAAAATTGACTTTGTTTGTATAACACTGTATTTTTTATTATGTGGACTAGTTTCGACAACTCCACTTGCCATTATCGAAACATAAGTGAAAGTTGCCGAAAGTAGTCAACATAATAAAAAATACAGTGTTATACAAACCAAATTGAAGTGTTTTATTAATTATTCATATATGTATAACGAAGTAGAAGCTTCTTACATTAACAATATAAAAATTGCCACCTGTCAGAAATAAACTTAGTTTTTGCTCAAGTGTCGAAGTTGAAATTACTATTATTATTTGGCAACTTTTAGAATTAACATTACATATTGGCATACTATTTAATTGTCAAATTTAAAATTGATTGACATCTGACAAATCTTAGAATTAACGTTATTAACAACGGTCCAAATTGATATATGCATTTCTCAATTGTCAAAGTTTTGTCATGTGTCAAAAAAATTGCCAGAAACTGTCAAATTTGTTTTTAGTCAACCCTAAAACTTGATTTTTGGACAGGTGTCAAACTATGTATGTGTGTGTCTGTCGATGGGCGCTGTATCTCAAAAATGAATGCTCTGTTTGTGATGAAACTTTAAACTTAAGGTTTTATGGTTAAAAACTGGAACTGAAAAGCTTTTAGTGAATATTCGAAAATAGGAATTGAATGTTTATTCGAGGCCGTTTTTTGTTTTTTTCCTATATTTCTTTTAGTATGAAAAATATTACAAAACTATTCAAACAAAAGTTGAAGGAAATAAGAAACTGAACAAGTTTTGTGATAACATATTTTTCATAAAATTCTTAACTTTCGAGAAAAAACGTAAAAATTTAAAAATTTTGACGTTTTTAGCAAATTACTAATACACGATACTAGTTACGTGAAACTTATATAATAAATAATTGTAATGAATTCAAAAGTGTACAAATTGTTAAGAATAGCTATTTTGCGTAAACATCACAGTTTTTTAGTAAAATATAAAGAAAGTACTATGATGTCTACATCACTATTTGGTTATTATGAAGATGATTTTTTAAAGGAATCCTCGTACATGTTTTAGATTGAAGGGTTGGATAGTAGCCACCCACCCACCATACATATTCATTATAACTTTAAGTCAAAGACAGCTTTTAATTTTTTTAATCATGCGCACATTTTCGTTATTTGTTTTATCAAAATTTATAAGCCAATTAGTGGATGAGATCGTAATGTATATGTAGGGTGGGTGGGTGGCCTCTATTCCTCCATACAATTATGAAACATTCTCGAGGGTTTACTTAAAATATACTATAGTAGTTTTTTTCGAAACAAAATTTACATTGATTTTTTTTATGATGTACTTAGTAACAATTCACTAAACCCTCACGTATATTGTACTGTATAGAGGGTGGAATAGAGGCCACCCACCCACCCTACATATATATTAAAATTCTACTCCAAACCCTGCTTAATTTTTTTTTTTGGTTAATAGTAAAATTTAAGTAGTTTGTTTTCCCGCAATTTAGAAGCCAATTCCAGAATGAAAAATTATTACATAAGTAGGGTGGGTGTATAGAAATTTGTTGTTTAGTTACCTGAAGATATGATTAAAACTTTATTAAAACACTAACACTTTCTTCACAATTAATTTTTATTTCGCTAGATGTACATTTCGGGTACTATGCACCCATTATCAAAAATTAATTGTGAAGAAAGTGTTAGTGTTTTAATCAGGTTTTAAGTAGGGTGGGTGTATTCTACAAACCCTCTCTCCGCCCTCAACACAGTTAAATATAGATGTATTCCTTAAATATACCTGCATAATAACGTAATTTATTGTATAAGTTTTACATTAATTGATTTTATAAATAATTATTAACTCGCCAGACCTTCGTTTATGTTTTATTGATTGCAGGGTGAGATAGAGGCCACCCGCCCACCCTGCATATGCAATAATACTTCATTCTCGGATTGGCTTTTAAAATCTGCTAAAAAGCAACTTATCTGTTACTATAGTCCAAAAAATTTAAACAGTGTTTGACGAAAAATTTAAAAGTATAAATAGGGTGGGTAGGTGGTCTCTATCCCACCCTCCAATTAGTACAAAAAAACGAGGGTTAAATAAATTAATTTATATTTTTTCCATAACAAAATCGATGTAAATTTTTCACAATAAATTACCTAATTAAAAAAATGCCTGTAATTACATAATATTTAGTAATAAAGTATCATTATTTTTTATTATAAAGTAACTAAACCTTGAAGTATGTTATGCTGCTTGGAGGGTGGAATAGTGGTCACCCTACAAATACAGTTAAATTTTGAATCGAAGGCAGCTTATAATTTTGTTGAGCCATACGCACTTATTCATCGTTTGTATTATCAAAATTTATGAACCAATTAGAGGATGAAATGTCTATGTATATGTAGGATGGGTGGGTGGCCACTATCACACTCTCCAAGCAGTAAAACATACGCCAGAATTTACCTAGAAATAAAATATAATAAAGTTATTAATTGTGAAAAATTTACATCGATTTTGATATGGAAAAAAAATGGATTCATCTATTTAATCCTCGTTTGTGTTGTACTGATTGGAGGGTGGGATATAAGCCACCCACCTATCCTATATATACTTTTAAATTTTTCGTCAAACACTGTTTAATTTTTTTTGGACTAAACTAACAGATAAGTTGTTTTTTACCGGATTTTAAAAACCAATCTCAGTGTGAAGTATTATTGCATATGTAGGGTGGGTGGGTGTCCTCTATCCACCCTCCAATCAGTAAAACATAAACTAGGGTTAAATGTATGAATAATTATTTATAACAAAAATATGTAAAATTTATACGATAAATTACGTTGTTATGTAGAAGATATTTTTAAGAAACCCTCGGGTATGTTTTACTGATTGGAGGGTGGGAGAGTGGACAACCATCCACCCTACATATACATTAAATTTGAAGTCGAAAACGGATTGTAATTTTTTGGACCATACACACATTTACGTCATTTGTTTTATCAAAATTTAAAAACCAATTAGAGGATAATATGTCTTTGTATATGTAGATTGGGTGGGTGGCCACTATTACACCTCCCAACCAGTAAAACATACGCCAGAGTTTATCTAGAAATAATTATAATAAAGTTTACATCAATATTATTATGTAAAAAAAATGGATTTATCTATTTAACCCTCGTTTGTGTTATACTGATTGGAGGGTGGGATAGAGGCCACCCACCCACCCTACACATACTTTTAAATTTTTGTCAAACACTGTTTAAATTTTTTTAGACTATATTAGCAGTTCGGTTGTTTTTTTTTCCGGAATCTAAGTGTGAAGTGTTAATGCATATAAAAAAAGGCAAATGAAAATAATTTTTAAGTTTTTATACCACTATTTATTGTATAATATACACAAACAAAGTTTACAATATATTATCAATTTTGACACAACTATAGTTTCGACCTTTGCAGGTCATTATCAAGTGTAGAATGCGTATGTAGGGTGAGAGGGTGGCCTATATCCATCCTCCAATGAGTAAAACATAAACAAGGATTAAATAAGTGAATAATTATTTATAAGAAAAATATGTAAAAGGTTTTATCATTAAAAACTGGAACTGAAAAGCTTTTGGTAAACATTCATAAATTTTTGTTTTTTCCGATATTTTTTTTACTATGAAAAATAAATAACTTTTCAAACAAAAGTTAAAGGAAATGAGAAACTGAACATGTTTTATTGAAATATATTTTTCATAAAATTCTTAACTTCTGAGAAAAAAATTGAAATTTTTGACATTTTTTACTAATAAATTATTGGAGTTACATGGAATTTATATAACAAATAATTGTAGAGAAATCAAAAGTGCACAAATTATGAAGAATAGCATTTTTTGCTTAAACCTCATAGTTTTTCAGTAAATTATAGGGAAAGTACTATGATGGCCACATCACCATTTGGGTAGTAATGTTTTCGTGAATGTCTGTCGTTGGGCGCTGTATCTCAAAAACTAATGATCTGATTGAGATGAAACTTTAAACTTAAGGTTTTATCGTTAAAAACTGGAGCTGAAAAGCTTTTGGTAAAGATTCATAAACCGGAAGTAGATGTTTACTCGAGGCTTGTTTTCATTTTTTGGTGATATTTTTGTAAATATGAAAAAAATTTGAAACCTTTCAAACAAAAGTTAAAGGAAATGAAAAGCTGAACAAGTTTTATTTAAATTTATTTTTTATAAAATTCTTAATTTTCGAGAAAAAAAATTAAAATTGAAAATTTTGACATTTTTTGCCAATTGCTAATAAACTATTTGAGTTACATGAAAATTATATAACAAATAATTATAGAGAATTTAAATCTGAACAAATTATTAAGAATAACTTTTTTACGTAAACCTCATAGTTTTCCAGTAAAATATAGGGAAAGTACTATGATGGCCACATCACCATTTTATTACTTTCCCTATACACGAAGTATATAGGGGGAGTATTGTTTTCGTGATTTTTTTTTCAAATTTTTTTTTTGCGGAAATATCCGTTTTGGGGTCCCCTGAACCCAAAACACTAATTTCTGGAAAAAAAAATTGTGTGTCTGTGTGTGTGTGTGTGTGTGTGTGTGTGTGTGTGTGTGTGTCTGTCTGTCTGTCTGTCGGTGGGTGCTGTATCTCAAAAACGAATGATCCGAATGGCATGAAACTTTAAACTTAAGGTTTTATTGTTAAAAACTCGATCTGAAAAGCTTTTGGTAAACATTCATAAACCGGAAGTGGTTGTTTACTCGAGGCGTTTTTTGTTTTTTCGTGATATTTTTCTAAATATGAAAATTTTTAAAAAACGGTTCAAACAAAAGTTAAAGGGAATGAAAAACTGAACAAGTTTTATTCGAACATGTTTTTCATAAAATTTTTAACTTTCGAGAAAAAAAATCAAAATTGAAATTTTTGACATTTTTTGCCAATTGCTAATAAACTATTGGAGATAGATAAAATTCATATAACAAATAATTGTAACGAATTCAAAAGTGCACAAATTATTAAGAACAACATTTTTACGTAAACCTCATAGTTTTCGAGAAAAATATAGGGAAAGTACTATGATGGCCACATCACCATTTTTGATGATGTTTTACTGACTCATCAATTTTTTTTTAAATAAATCTATTAAACTTGGTAATGTTATGTTTATAAACGTTTTAAAACTTTTAACTAAAACCCTCGCTTATGTTTTACGGATTGGAGGGTGGATAGAGGCCACCCACCCACCCTACATATACATGATAACTTTAATTGCTAATCGTTGATGATTTTTCTGCTAAAAACAATCAAACCCTTTATGCAATAAAAAATTAAACAAAATCAAAATTTTATTTTAAATATAAATAACTTTCTATATTTAATCTTATCTAATTTAGATTTAAAGACTGCACACTCACGTTTTTTACAAAATTATTCACTCGAAATTTTATCTTTTTAATTTCTTTTTTATTCAAAAAGTTTTGTAATTAATTTTAAGGGGAAACCGCGAGACGATAAGGGATTAAAATTTATATACATATGTAGGGTGGGTGGGTGGCCTCTATCCACCCTCCAATCAGTAAAACATAAGCGAGGGTTTTAATTAAAAGTTGTAAAACGTAAATAAACATAACGGCAAATTTTAATAGAATTATTCAAACAAATTTTACAAATAATTTTTGATGATGTTTTACTGATTGGAGGATGGGATAGAGGCCACCCACCCACCCTACATATGCATATAAACTTTAACTCCTTATCGTCTCGCGGTTTCCAGTAAAACTAATTACAAAACTTTTTGAATAAAAAATAAATTTAAAAGGTAACATTTACGAGTTAATAAATTTGTTCAAATTTGATGCATGATGGGTGGGCAGATTTTAAATCTAAATTAGATAAGATTAGCTACAGAAAGTGTTTTATATTTAAAATATTAAATTTTGATTTTGTTATATTTTATATTGCATAAAGGGTTTGATTGTTTTTTAGCAGGAAAATCATCAACGATTAGCAATTAAAGTTACCATGTATATGTAGGGTGGGTGGGTGGCCTCTATCCCACCCTCCAATCAGTAAAACATAAGCGAGGGTTTAGTTAAAAGTTGTAAAATATAAAAAAAACACAAAATCATTGCATTTTTTAATATATGTATTCATACAAATATTTCAAATAATTTGTGATGATGTTTTACTGACCCATCAACAATTATTTGAATAAATCTATTAAACTTGGTAATGTTATGTTTATAAACGTTTTACAACTTTTAACTAAAACCCTCGCTTATGTTTTACGGATTGGAGGGTGGGTAGAGGCCACCCACCCACCCTACATATACATGATAACTTTAATTGCTAATAGTTGATGATTTTCCTGCTAAAAACAATCAAACCCTTTATGCAATATAAATTATACACTACCCACCCACCCTACATATACATATAAACTTAATTCCTTATCGTCTCGAGGTTTCCAATAAAATTAATTACAAAAATTTTTGAATAAAAAAGAAATTAAAAAGGTAAAATTTCGAGTGAGTAAATTTGTAAAAAAGCGTGATGGGTGGACAGTCTTTAAATCTAAATATTAACTATGGAAAGTGATATATATTTAAAATATTAAATTTTGATTTTGTTATATTTTATATTGCATAAAGGGTTTGATTGTTTTTTAGCAGGAAAATCATCAACGATTAGCAATTAAAGTTACCATGTATATGTAGGGTGGGTGGGTGGCCTCTATCCACCCTCCAATCAGTAAAACATAAGCGAGGGTTTTAGTTAAAAGTTGTAAAATGTAAACAAACACAAAATAATTGCATTTTTTAGTTGATGTATTCATAGAAATATTTCAAATAATTTTTGATAACGTTTTACTGACTCATTAAAAATTATTTGAATACGTCTATTAAACTTGGTAATGTTATGTTTATATACGTTTTACAACTTTTAATTAAAACCCTCGCTTATGTTTTACTGATTAGAGGGTGGATAGAGGCCACCCACCCAACCTACATTCTTATCTAATTTAGATTTAAAGACTGCCCACCCATCACGTTTTTTTTTTACAAATTTACTCACTCGAAATTTTACCTTTTTAATTTCTTTTTTATTCAAAAATTTTTGTAATTAATTTTATTGGAAACCGCGCGATGATAAGGAATTAAAGTTTATATGTATATGTAGGGTGGGTGGGTGGCCTCTATCCCACTCTCCAATCAGTAAAACATAAGCAAGGGTTTTAATTAAAAGTTGTAAAACGTAAATAAACGTAACATTATTGCAAATTTTAATAGATTTATTCAAACAAATTTTACAAATAATTTTTGATGATGTTTTACTGATTGGAGGGTGGGATAGAGGCCACCCACCCACCCCACATATGCATATAAACTTTAATCCCTTATCGTCTCGTGGTTTCCCCTTAAAATTAATTACAAAACTTTTTGGATAAAAAAGAAATTAAAAGGGTAAAATTTCGAGTGAGTAAATTTGTAAAAAAAAACGTGTGGGTGGGCAGTCTTTAAATCTAAATTAGATACGATTAGCTATTGAAAATGATTTATATTTAAAATTAAATTTTAATTTTGTTATATTTTATATTGAATAAAGGGTTTGATTGTTTTTAGCAGCAAAATCATCAACGATTAGTGATTAAAGTTACTATGTATATGTAGGGTGGGTGGGTGGCCTCTATCCCACCCTCTAATCAGTAAAACATAAGCGAGGGTTTTAATTTTTAAAGATTTATTTATTCAAATTTTTCAAATAATTTTTTGATGATGTTTTACTGATTGGAGGGTGGGATAGAGGCCACCCACCCACCCTACATATGCATATAAACTTTAATTTCTTATCGTCTCGTGGTTTCCCCTTAAAATTAATTACAAAACTTTTTGAATAAAAAAGAAATTAAAAAGGTAAAATTTCGAGTGAGTAAATTTGTAAAAAAACGTGATGGGTGGGCAGTCTTTAAATCTAAATTAGATACGATTAGCTATTGAAAATGATTTATATTTAAAATTAAATTTTAATTTTGTTATATTTTATATTGAATAAAGGGTTTGATTGTTTTTAGCAGCAATATCATCAACGATTAGTGATTAAAGTTACCATGTATATGTAGGGTGGGTGGGTGGCCTCTATCCCACCCTCCAAACCATAAAACATAATCAAGGGTTTTAGTTAAAAGTTGTAAAATGTAAACAAATACAAATTAATTGCAATTTTTAATTGATGTATTCATACATACAAATATTTCAAATAATTTTTTGATGATGTTTTACTGATTGGAGGGTGGGATAGAGGCCACCCACCCACCCTACATATACATATGAACTTTAATTCCTTATCGTCTCGCAGTTTCCAATCAAATTAATTAGAAAACGGTTTTAATAAAAAAGAAATTAAAAAGGTAACATTTTCGAGTGAGTAAATTTGTAAAAATTTGATGTATGATTACAGTTTGAAATTAGTATTTTCCGATGAAGATATGTATAATATAAATAACACGGTTGTATCTGTAGATATATATTTCTAAGCATTAGAGAATAAAGAATGAAAAAAGGATACAAGAGTGTTATTTATATTGATTATACTCTTCATAGGCCCAAAAATAAATATCGATTAAATTATATAGATTTGAGTAATAGAAAATAAAATAATTTAAACGATTTACCTATTATGAATTATTAAGTTATTTTAATTTAATTTTAGCTTCATCTGAATGTTTTAAAAATACAATAGGTTTTTTTTTACAGCGAATATACTTACTTACATTCTACCGCCTGAAGCAATGTATGTTTGAATACGAATAACAAAAGCCATCGCGTCGAATAAATTTAATTTTTTCTTTCCATACAATACTTTGTGCGTTTTGATTAATATTTCCTGTGTGTGAGAGAGAAATCGATTAATCGAAAAACTTCTTTAATTACCTAACAACAGATCGCATCGCTTTTCTGGGCGCTGCCATGAGACAGTTATTATTGGCAGAAATCGGTGGCAGACCGGAGCAATGGCAGTGGCAACAGCACGGCCTCCTCGCCGGCTGCACCCTCGGCGGCGCCTTACCCCCGAACGCCTGGCAAAGCGCCCCACGCCACAACCTCTCGAACATGATCCTCTCATCAACCGGATACCTGCTCCTCGCCGGCGGTCCAGCACCACCGCAATACATTATTAATTAAATATATATAATAAATTTTTCACACGCACACAATTTATTAATACTAATAATAATAATAATAATAATAATATCACTACGGAGAGCTCGTTTTGTGGAAGACTCGGTTGCGCTTACGAACTATATTTTAATAACTAACGGTTACGGTTTTGGAAGACATGGTGATTTTGCGGATTTTATATTTGTGTTTGCCGAACGGATTCGCTCACATATCGGCCGAAGGAGATCGGTGGGCGCCGCGACGTGCCATTTCGGCGACCCGATGCGACTGGCGGCGGGGCTGCGAGGAGGCGGCGGAGGCGGTGAGATGCGGCGAGAGAGAGGGCGGGGGCGGCGCCGGTCGATAAACGGAAAGCCAAACAGGAACATCCTGTGTGGCTCCAGTCAATAATACGCAAAGGAGAACCGTGGGGATGTGGAAAGTACGCAATAAACGACTTTAATGCGAAACGACGAAAACACATCAACAAGAAAATAATTGAATTATTAAATGAAATGAATTTTAATAAATATCTTATAATGTGGAGCACTTAATTATGAAACGAAAGCACTTAGTATTAGGAATTAAACAATAAAAGTGTGAAGAAATATTTTCAGCACTTTATTTCATTAATTTAAACATTTAATTTTATTTAAATTTAATATAAAGCCACGTTGATTTAATTAAGGTGACGGTTTGGTCTTTTCTTTGCCCAACCACATCTGCTTTACAAGAATTAAGATTTAATCTATCAGTAATTTTAAAGATAAGTATGCGTATGCTTTTATTCACACAAATAAATAATTTTTATAAAATAAATACTGCGTTAAAAGGAATTAAAATCATAAAACAATAATCAAATTATCTAGTGAATATATTCATAAATAATTCAATTAAACATTGTTTTATATTTTACTGATTGGAGGGTGGATTAGAGGCCACCCACCCACCCTACATATTTAATTCAATTACCATAAATACAGTGTTATTGCATTTTTTCAAATCATCATTAACGATTTTGTGTTTATGTTTCATGGAAATAAAACGCTATTTGTAGTTTTAATAAAAGTGCATATGTAGGGTGGGCGGGTGGCCTCTATTTCACCCTCCAACCAGTATAACATCCTACAAAAAATTGGTATACATTTTAAATGCAACAACAAAATTTTAATTTTAATCTTATTCCAGAAAAGTTCTCCTAAGAAAAGCTTTAATTAATATTAAAATACCTAACAGATGTGATGATGGTTGTTATTTCGAACAACACTACTAATATATATTATCAAAAATGCCATTCACCTTTCGGTGTAGAACAACACTACTAATAAGTACACTAAATCATAGCCAACTTGATGTAAATTTTAAAATGATGGAAACATTATCAAAGCCACTTTATTATCATCCAATATATTAAACAACTAGATTTTATTCATTTAATTCATTATTCATGAAGATAATTTCATTGATGCTTCAAGCCATTACCTTGTGATACATATTTTGAATAAAGTAGATTCCTAAATATATAATAGGTGAAGAATTTACACAATTTATCTTGTATTTGTTTCTCATTTTTCACTCGGTGAAACATTATATTAATAATGGGTTGTTGAAAATGAATTTTTTCAACAAACTTTTATTTACACAATATATACATTTACCTATAATTTCATAATGTTTCACCAAGAGAAAATTAAATATACTTTGAGTGTGATAAAAACAAAATACAATTTAACTATACTTTAATATGGAGATAAATCAATAGTAAGTAATTTAAATCATAATTCAATTGTGTAAACTGTTTATAGAAATAATAATAATAATAATAAGTCCTTTACGTTGTAGATAATTCACTAATATGTAAATAGAAAAAACACGAAAATATATTCGTAAAATCTACAACAAATGAGTCTTCACGTACATTCAATCATTTGTAGTTCATTTTACAGAAAGAAATACGTTCAAATTAGTGTTGCTTTGATAGCCTTGCTATTTTGTAACACGCAAATTACTTTTGTATTATGTCGAATGTCTGTCGAAGTATTAGCTAGAGAAGTAGTTGTTTCAAAAGTGATTTGTTCTTGTAGTCTTAATAAGACTCATTTGTTGTAGATTTTACGAATATATTTTCGTGTTTTTTCTATTTATTAATAATAATAATAATAAATTACCTTGGTCGTCCCCATTGGTCAAGGGGTCTGTCCAGCTTCCCGTCGTGCGACATCAGCATAGTCCTGTAGTTATTCACCTTGTTGGTGATGGTCTCCTCGTTAAACCTGAAAATTTTAAGAATTTTTTCGCTCAGTCAAATGATGTATTTATTACTTAAGAAATATTTCACAACACACATTTATTATTTTTCCGTTTTTAGTTTTACCACATTTTGCTACAATTATTTTTAAATCCCAACAGTTCTTACTTTTTTTCTTTTTAAATATTTTACGGATTTCATCAATTTTATGCTAAAGCATTCACCAGCGTACTCTTGACCTATCTTAATACATAATTTACGAGGGTAGGTCAAGGTTACGCCAGGTCAATAAACACGATATTGGGGTAGGTCAGGAGTACGTTACCTCGAGCGACTGTTTAATACGTATTTTATTGAGTAAGGTCAGGAGTACGCCACGACAATAAGCGATTTATTGTGAGTTACAGGTCAGTAGCATGTTGGATATACAATACACTTAAATCAATAAATTCTATCATTCCTGACACTTTTATATTGTCAAAAAATTATTACTTCGAAAAAAAAAATGGTTATTATTAAAAGAAGCAATTAATATTAACATTTTTATGTCAATTTTCACTTCCACACTGTTAAAACTGAAAGGGACTTTTTCTTTTATCTCGAAAACTATTTAAATAATGACATTTCTGTGATTAGCTGCTGTATCTGTCGAAAATAATATTTTTCAATTTTAATTTTCAAAAAAAGAAGAAGAAAAAACATTCATTAACGTTTTTAACTGTCAAACACGTGATATTTTTAATGGTGAATGGTCAAAAATGACTTTATTTAAATACTACAAAAATGATTTTCTTCTCTAATGTCAAAAATTACAATTTTATTTCCAAAATGTCAAAAATGCCAATTTTATTGTCTATAATGCCAAAATTGGCATTCTTATTTCAATTCTGTCAACTATCAAAAAATGACATTTTTGTGTTTCTGTGATTAAATGTTGTATCTGTCAAAAATGCCATTTTATTTTTAAAAAACGAAAAAAACAAACAAACATTCATAAAACTGTCAAACGTGATTTATGATGAATGACCAAAAATGACTTTATTTTAATACTATCACAAATGAAAAGTTTATTTCCCTACTGTTAAAAATTGCAATTTCATTTCCATATTGTCAAAAGAGACAATAAAAAAATAAATAAACATTTTTAAGTTAATTTTCAATTATTTTCTCTCGAAAAGTATTGAAAAATTACATTTATTCATGTTTCCACGTTTAACGATTGTATCTGTCATAAATTTTATTTCCGTACTGCCAAAATTGACATTTTTATTTCCATACTGACAGAAATAATTTCCTTTTAAGTTGCTACACTTACATATTGTTATTTTTTATTGATTTTGTTTAAAAGAGGAAACTCGTAAATAAATAAATAAATCAAACACATTTTTATATCCATTTATATTCCGTTGTCAAAATGTCAAAAATGGCACTTTTGTTTTCCTAGTATCAAAAATGACAATTGTATTTCCATACTGTAAAAAAATTACATTTTAATTTCCATAGTGACACAAATGACATTTTTATTTACACAGTGCCAAAAATTATATTTTTATTTCTATACTGACAAAAATGACATTTTAATTTCGATACTGACAAAAATGACATTTTTATTACTATACTGTCAAAATGACGTTATTATACTGTCAAAAAATGACAAAAATGAAATTTTTATTTCCATATTGGCAAAAATAATAGTTTTATTTCTATACTGACAAAAATGATAATTTTATTTCCATATTGTAAAAATTACATTTGTATTTACTTACTCTAAAATTTGTAACATTTTTATTTTTAAACTGTAAAAATGACATTTTTGTTTCTGTATTGTCAAAAATTACGTTTTTATTTCCTTAATGTGAAAAATTAATTTTTTTCCCTACTGCCAAACCTGCCACTCTTATTTCCATACTGTCAAAATTGTAATTTTTATTTGCATATTGTTAACAATGACATTTTTATTTACATATTGTCAAAAATGGCATTTTTACTTCCTTAATGTCAAAAATTACCCTTTTTTTATTTTCAAATTGTAAGAAATAACATTTTTATTTCCGTATTGACAAAAATATTATTTTCTTAATGTCAAAAGTGACATTTTTATTTCCACGCTAACAAAAATGACAATTTTTAGGACATACTGTCAAAAATGTCGATTTCATTAGGTTTTTATTCTGTTAAAAAATGTAGTTTTAATTTTTACAATATCAAAAAATTGACAGTCAATTTATACTATCAAAAATGACATTTTTATTTCCATACCGTCAAAAATGTAATTTTTATTGGCATATTGTCAAAAATAACATTTTTATTTATATATTGTCAAAAATTAAATTTTTACTTTAATGTTAAAAATTTCATATTTTTCCATACTGTCAAAAATTACCCTTTTTTATTTCCAAATTGTAAGAATTGACATTTTTATTTCCTTGATGTCAAAAGTGACACTTTTATTTTCGCACTATCAAAAACGATATTTTTTACGACATATGTACTGGCAAAAATGTCGATTTCATTAAGCTGTTATTATGTGAAAAAATGTAATTTTAATTTTCACAATATAAAAAAAAACAGCCAATTTATACTGTCAAAAATGACATTTTTATTTCCATACCGTCAAAAATTTAATTTTTAATTGTCTATTGTAAAAACTGAAATTTTTACTTCTCTAATGTCAAAAATTACATTTTTTCATAATGTCAAAAATAAATCAAATTGTAAAAAAATAAGATTTTTATTTCCGTATTGCCAAAAATGATATTTTTATTTGATTAATGTCAAAAGCGACATTTTTATTTCCGCATGTCATTTTTGTTTCCACACTATCAAAAAAGACAATTTTTACGACGTACTGTTAAAATTTGTCATTTTCATTAAGTTTTTCTCCTGTTGAAAAATGCAGTTTTAATTTTTACAATATAAAAAAGTCAATTTTATACTGTAGTATAATTATATTTCTATATTGTCAAAAATGACATTTTTAATTCCTTAATGTCAAAAATATTATTTGTGACAGTATTTATATAAAAATGTTATTTTTGAAAGTATGGAACAAAAATGACATTTTTATTTCCACACTGTCAAAAATGACATTTTATTTCAATACTGTCAAAAATAACATTTTTATTTCCATACTGACAAAATTGACATATTTATTTTCATATTTTCAAAAATGACATTTTTATTTCCATATTGCAAAAATGAAATTTTTATTATCAAAATTTCAAAAATGACATTTATACATATTTGTATACTTTAAAAAATGACATTTTTATTTCCACATTGTCAACACTGCATTTTTATTTTACGCACTGTCAAGAATAACAATTTTATTTCCATTTTTATTTCGTTAATGTCAAAAATGACTTTTTTGTTTTCCTACTATCAAAATGACACTATAATTTCCCTACTGTCAAGAATGGCATTTTTATTCCGCCCCGTCAAAAATAACAATTTTATTTCCATATTTTCAAAAATGACATTTTTATTTCTATATTGTCAAAAATGACATTTTTATATCAATACTGTTACAAATGATATTTTTAATTCCATTCAGTCAAAAATGACAATTTCACTTCAACAGTGTTAAAATTGACAAGTTTGTTTCCCTAGGGCCAAAAATGACATTTTTATTTCCATACCGTCAAAATTGAAATTTTTATTTTTAAAATATCAAAAATGACATTTATATTTCCATACTATCAAAAATGAAGTTTTTATTTTCATACTGCTAAAACTGCATTATTATTTCCATACTGTCAAAAATGACATTTTGATTCAATACTGTCAAAAATTACAATTTTATTTCAATAGAGTCAAAATTGACATTTTTATTTCGATACTAACAAAAATGACATTTTAATTTGGATACTGAGAAAGACGACATTTTTATGTCCATACTGCCAAAATGACATTTTAATTTCAATACTGTCAAAAATGACAATTTTATTTCCATACTGTTATGTCAATAATTTGAAAATTGACATTTTTATTTGAATAGTGTCAAAAATGACATTTTTATTCTATACTGTCAAAATTGACATTTTTATTTCCATACTGACAAAAATGACATATTCATTTCGATACTGACTAAAATAACTTTATCTTTATTTCCATATCCACAACGAAATTTTAATTTTCAACATTTAAAAAATTTCCATATTTTCAAAAATTACATCTTTATTTTCACACCGTCAAAAATGAAATTTTTGTATCAATAATGTCACAAATGATAGTTTTATGTTTTATGACAATTGTATTTCCTTAATGGCAATTTTATTTCAACAGTGTTCAAATTAATATTTTTATTTCGCTACTGTCAAAAATGAAATTTTTATTTACAAAATTTCAAAAATGACATTTATATTTCCATACAATCAAAAATGAAATTTTTATTTTCATACTGTCAAAACTGCACTATTATTTGCATACTGTCAAAAATGACAATTTTATTTCAATAGATTCAAAATTGACATTTTAATTTCAATACTGTCAAAAATGACAATTTTATTTCCATACTGTTATTTCAATAGTGTCAAAATTGACCTTTTTGTTTGAATAATGTCAAAAAATGACGTTTTTATTTGCATAGGGTCTAAAATGACATTTTTAATTCCGTAGTGTCAAAAATGAAATTTTTATTACGATACTGACAAAAATGACATTTTTATTTTCCTACTGTCAAAAATGACAAAATACTGTCTGACAATTTTATTACCATACTGTTATTTCAATAGTGTCAAAATTGACATTTTTATTTCAATTGTGTAAAGGATTACATTTTTATTTCCGTACTGTCAAAAATGACATTTTTATTTCCAAACTGTTAAAGATCATACTGTTACAGATGACATTTTTATTTCCATACCGTCAAAAATGACATTTTTATTTCAATATTGTCTCAAAATAACATTTCAATTTATTTAATGTCAAGAATGATATTTTTAAAATGAGGAAAACTACCACAAATGCACATTTTTATGTTCACTAATAAACATGATATTAAATGATAGTGAGTGGTGAAAAATGGACAGTACTTTTAATCACAATTTTATTTCCATCCTGCCAAAAATGTCAATTTTATTTCAATAGTGTCAAAATTAACATTATTATTTGAAGAGTACCAAAATGACATTTTTAATTAGCGAATAATAATAACTGTCAAAAATGTCATTATCAGTATGCTTTTATTTTGATGAAAATAAATGCCATTTTAATTTCCATATTATCAAAAATGACAATATTATTTAAATAGTGTCAGTATTGACGTTTTTTTATACAAAATGACAATTTTATTTCAAAAGTGTCAAAATTGACATTTTAAATTACTAGTCGTTTACTGTCAAAAATGTCATTTTCAGTATGCTTTCGTACTGTTAAAAATATAGTTTCCTTAATATCAAAAATGACATTTTCATTTCCATATTGTCAAAAATGATAATTTTAATTAACTTAATCTCAAAAATGATATTTTTATATCCAATTGACATTTTAAAATATATACTGTCAATTTTTTTTTTTAATAAAGAAAACTACCACAGATGCACATTTTTATGTTCACTAATAAATACGATATTAAATTAGAGTGAGTAGTCAAAAATTATATTTACATTTTCTTACTTGTCAAAAACGACAACTTTGTTTTCTTTTACTGTCAAAAATCACATGACAATTTTATATTCTTACTTTTTAAAAACGACATTTTTATTTCTATTCTTTCAAAAATGACATTTTCAATTTTATACAACCATAATAATGGTTAATCATCATATTGTCAAAAATTGTCATATTAATTTTTTTAATAGGGTCACAAATGTAGTTTTAATTTTCATAATATCAAGAAATTAATGACAATTTTTTATTACAAAAATATTCATTATTAAAATGAACACTATTAATATTGACGGTTTTATGTTCAAACTATTAAATTTTCATTTCTACTCTGTTACTGTCAAAATGTCATTTTTAATTTGACACTTTCAAAAGTGAGTGAGTTATATTCTATATTTTTTAAATTTCTATTTAGTTTTTATTTTGTACGGTAAAAACTTATTATAAGAAACACTGTATTGAAAAATTCACTCTGTTTTTACTACAAATAATTTATTTATCATTTGTGGTTAAAACATAGTAAATTTATTTTTCAATTAAGTGCAAGTATGGATTATCAGGTAAGTAACGGTCGAAACCATTCTGTTTATATTATTAAAACATTAATTTATCATTAAAATGTACAATAACTCACCCCTGCTCCTCCAAAATATCAGCGAACTCGGCACATTTGAGCTCGATCTTGCGCTTCCTCTCGTGGTCCAAGATCTCCTTGTTGGGCTGCTTGTTGGCCGAGGCGTCGAGGGCGGCCAGTTCCTGTTCGGTCCTGTAGTTCTTCTCCTTCTCCCTCGGCTTCACCAGGGCCCAATTCCTCTGGACGTGCCCGTTGGTGCCCGAACCCCTCGCTGTCGCCAATCCAATTCCATTGTACATCCTATAAATGAAACAATTAATACATTAACATTCACCAATTCAATCAATTTTATAGCACAAAGTTTAAAAAAATATAGTTGCAAGTATAATCACTAAAATACGTGTATTAATATTTATTAGTTAATTTTCTACAACGAATTTTAATATATTTTATTATTCAAAATATCTAGATATGTAACATATAATGAATAAATATTTTATGGTGGAATATCTATACTGATGTGGAATTGAAATACAATAAGTTTTACATTAGTATTGTGATCATTATTTATTTAAAAGATAATATTATAAAATTAAATGAAGAAATAGAAGTATAATTACATTTTTATCACTTGATACAGCTCAGGTGATTTAAATAAAGACAGTTTATGTTGATAACATACTTACTTATCATGTTACGCTCGAAATTAATTGAAACTCGAGTCACGAAAAATATAACAACAAAGAAAGTATTGTTGAAATTTAACTTCACTATGTGTTTGATAATGACAAGCTAAATTTGTCGAAACTAGTCACAATAAAAAGTTTTCAAGTTATACAAACAAAGTTATCGTGTTTTATTCAATTTACAAAAATGTATAACGAAGTAGAAGCCTCCAACATGTATAACGAAATTTAACTTGATATTTAAACAAAGTCATCGTATTCTAGATTTACCACAAACCCAAAATAAGACCTCCACAATGAAATATTTAGGAAGTGTTTCTGTTTAAATTATTACTATAAATTTATAGGTTGGCGACGGTATATTATAAAAATATAATCTGTTATTGGTTTTAGATTTATTTTTAACCGTAATAAAATAAATAGTGAACAATATTTTCTACTTACTATTTATGTTACAGCCAATCAATCAATAATAGATTTGTGTGTGAGGCAATACCTTTTCTTAATTAACTTAACTTTCCTTCAATATTGTAAAATTGTAACCATTGTAAATAAACAAGTTGCAATTGTTCAAAAACAATGCAGACGCAATTATTGTGTGTAAATACGGAATGTTTTAACGTCGAAATATTCGAGTGCGGGTGCAGATCTTCGTGTAAAGTTCTCTAGGTAAGTGCGTTTCCTAAACGTCTTATATATATTTTCTAGTGCCAAGTGGGGTTATTGATTAGCCGCGAGTGAAACGGTGCGGGCGGCCGGGACTTACTTGAAGCGGTGCCTTATCCGCGCTGGATCGTCACTCGTGAGCGTCTACTTCGCACTGCGCCTCCGTGACATGTTTATCCCTCTAATATTACGTAAAAGCGCCCGGAAAAACTCGCGAAACAATCAATTGTCACAGCGGCACGCCATGACGCCAGTCTGGCCAACTTGAGAACGTGCGTGCGATTCCTGACCTACTGACCGTCACACCTAATTCCCCGCGCGCAGTACTGCCAACAGAAGTTGATAAAGGCTCGTTCATGGTCGTAACTTACAGATGACAGGTTAAAATTGTGTTTCGAATTAAAGTTTGTAAACATTGATTTTAATTTACAATTACTAACTCTACGTATTAGTTTTTTGAAGTTACATATATGAATAGTAATATGTATTTGTTTGAGGTCATTGAAACAATTACTTCTCTGGCTAAAACCTCGACAGACATTGAATAATACAAAAGTAATTTGCATGTTACATGTAAGTAATTTGTTTTGTAGTTTTAGTAAGACTCATTGTTGTAGATTTACAAAATGTTTTCTTGTTTTTCTTAATTATTAGTTGATTTTCTATAACGTAAAAGACTTGAATACATTTTTATTATTATTTAATGCTGTTTATGTCACTTTGGTGTAAATAAAACTATCCAAATAATAATAAAATAATTGTTTTATTTGACAAAGGTAACATGGAACAGTATTTGAGTGTTGCTGCGGTGCACTGAGGCATCCCTCGTTGTGCCCTCCTAAAAAACCTTTTTGGAACTCGGAAAGACGACAATGCAGTAAAAGGAGGAAACAATACATCGTTACATTCGTACAACGTTTAATATTGAGTATTCGGTGTAAAATATTCCCTAGGCATCACAGCGACTAACAAATAATACTTAACGAGGTAAAAAACGGTCTCGCTTTCACTCTCACTCTCACCCCCTCTTTCTCACTGACTTGAAAATAATAATAAACAACTGCGGCAAGATATATTACACAAACGTAGATTTATCAAAAGAAAAGAGTGTCCGTTTTCAAGTAAAACACTGGTGATACATTAAAAAGTAAATTATCTAAAACCGAACTATCTACGCAAAAAAAAACTAAATAACTTTCGCCTAAAAAAAAAAAAATTGATTAAAATAAAAAATAAGAGTGTAAAACAATGTGAATTAATTATGCTAGGCCGGCATCCTTGCACATGGCGTAGAATATCGAGTTTTTGTTCTGCAGCAGGTTCTGCGGCGCGTCGAACTCCACTATCTGGCCCTTGTCCAGCACGATCACTCTGTCCGAATCCATGATTGTGTTCAATCGGTGCGCGATCGTCAGCACGGTGCAGTCCTTGAATTCCGTGCGTATGGTGCGCTGGATGAGGTCGTCAGTTTCTAGGTCGACGGCCGCGGTCGCCTCGTCGAGGACGAGGACTTTTGTCTTTCGCAGCAGGGCCCTGCTAAGGCATATAAGCTGCCTTTGGCCCACCGACAGGTTCTCACCGCCTTCTGATACTTCATGACTTAATCCTGATGATAATCCTAATAAAATAATATATTTTATATTAATATAAATGTGTTACAGAGATGGCGCTGTTATCGATATTAAATATTTGAGTCTTGTTTAGAATAATAGGACTTATTTACGTAACTATTAATAATTGCCCCATTTTTTAACTATTTTTTACCTTTGACGAAATTCTTAAGATGTGCGTGTTCTAGGGCAGTCCACACTTCATTGTCGGAATGTTTATTGAACGGGTCCAGGTTCATTCTGAGGCTGCCCGAGAAGAGGACGGCGTCCTGCGGGATGATGGTGAGCCGGGACCTGAGCGCGTGCAGTCCCAATTGTGAGATGTTTTGACCGTCTATCACAATGTGTCCGTCGGCGGCTTCGATGATCCTACCAGTATACACAAATGGTAAGAAAAGACATTTTTATGACACTACAATGACATACCTGAATAGGGCTAGGGTTAGACTGGACTTGCCGGCGCCCGTCCTGCCTACGATGCCTACCTTTTCGCCGCCCCTGACGGAAAAGTTTACTTTCTTAAGGACCAGATCGAGGCCCTCCCTGTACCGCACAGAATAGTCCTTGAATTCGACCGTTCCGTATTCGGGCCAGGATACCGGCGGCGTTTTATTGGGAATCTCCCAAGGGGCCTCTTGCGGCGTCTCGCCGTACTCCTTGATCCTCTCCACTGCCACGATATTCGTCTCCACGTCCGACGTCATTCTCACCAACCAATTTAACGTTTGTGTAACCTAATCAAGTTCACAGAGTAAGTATTTTCTATTATTTTCACGAGATATTCGTTATTTTCGATTTTGATTACCTGTAGTGCGTAACTGATGGACAAACCGACTAAACCGGCGTTTTGATCCTTGCCCAAAACTGCGAACAGCGCGGCGAATAATATAATCAAATTCCCGACCATCTCCAAACGCACGGCCAACCATCGATTGGCAATGATGCTGGGGTAATAGCAGACCTGGTTAAAGTCCACCTTGGCCTCTGATTCGTTGATGAACCTCTGCTGTTCTCTGAACGCCCTGATGGCCACAGCGCCGGTAACGCTCTCGCCGAAATGCGAGTAAATCGGGGACCTAGACACGCTCTCCAAACGTTTCAACTGCCTAGACGTGGCCACGTAAAATCTCTGTATAAAATAGTACAACACTCCAATGGGCACGATAACAACCACGAATATCGGCGTCGTGAAACTGATCACGACCAACGTGGCGATGACCTAAAAAAACAACAATAGGAAAAGTGGAATCGAATACGCCCCGGCCTCCCAGTGAAAAGCACACAAAAAAATACATTTATCAACATTTATAAGCAGTTATATTTAAACAATACTGTAAATGCCCCAATTAATTAATTAACTCCATGGTTATCGCTTGTGCAACAAAAATAAAAAAAAAACAAAACAATAACAAAACAAGTAATGGGTGGGGGGGAAATGATTGCAAACAAAACGTGCAGGTGGTGATGAGAAAGAAATAACTTTTTACACGACGTTTTCAGTGCAAACATTTCGCGCATGCGCACAGGTTCGAGGCCTCCTCACTATCTTCCAACCAATCCTAAATATAAATATCTCCGAATATATATTTATCTAAAAAAAAAAATTATGTGCATTGGATCTACCTCAAAGAAACAGTAAACTCCGTCGGAAATTAAAAACGGCAGGCTATTGTCTACCTCGTCCATGTCTTTCGAGAAACGTGCCAGCACCCTGCCGATCGGCGTTATATCAAAGAACGATAGCGGGGATTTCAGTACGTTGTCGAGCATATTGTTATGCAACATCAAAGATGACAGCCAGCAGCCTAAGCGCGGCGCCAACTCCGTAAACACGGAACCAATGGCTGAAAGTTCAATCAATACAATCACATTTATCAATCAATAAAAAAAGAAGCATATAGTTTTACAGCAATTTCGGTGCTTTTAATTCCCATTCACAAAACGCAAATTTGTACTTCTCCAGCTCTTTGATTTAATGGTATTAACAAAAAAATAATATTATTAATAAATAAAATTAAAATGACTTAATATAGTAATAATAATAGTAAACTATTGATGATTTTTGAAGAAGCTACAATTGTAGTAAGTAAAATAAAATGTTGAAAATCATCAATAGTTTACTATTATTATATTGCGTAATAATGGATTTTCAAAATATAAGTGCCTCAACAATCAACGAAAATTAAAATGGTGTTTGATTATTCTTTGTGAGTTGCTCATTTTTTTATAATTCGTTATCGTTTATTTTCTTTTCTTATGCTTAATAAAAAATAATAATATCCAAAAGAAACCGCAAAATTTACGAAAAGCTTTTCAGCTCTTCGTTTTAAAAATAAAACCTCAAGCTTTGCGAATGTAGCCCACAAATAAACAGACACAGACAAATGCACTTATAAAATAGATTAAATTGTCTTAAGGAATCTCAATAGAGTTAAAAATTCGACTAAAAATTCAAAAACAAGAATTTCTCATACACGGAAATTTAAAAATATATATATTGTTTGGAAATTAAAATGATGATTGTTACGAAAATAAAAGTGTTTGTGAACGGCGAGTGTGTCAAAAAAAATTATACTAAAAGAAACCTGTATATTTCAAGTTTTGTTATTTTCAACTCTTCAAGTTTTAATACATTTTTTTCTTTGTCTATTTTTGTAGTGTAATTTTAGCTGTTTTAAATGACTTTAAAAATGTTTTTAAAACTCTTTCTTGCCAAATATTCCTATTTATTTTTAATTGCTTTTTTGTCAAAATCATTGCTTTTTTTCAATTATTTTTTTTTGCAATACTCTAAATCAATAGCTGGATGTTCAAAAATACGATTAGAAATAATCCAATTTGTTGCAAGATTAGAACTTCTCGTCTTGGGTGAATGTTTATATCACATTTTTCGCTTTTTCAAAAAATCCGTTTCCAAGGTAACATTTTCTACGTCATCTTTTAAGAGCAAAATTTTGTCGTTAAAACCATCGAAATTGCGAGGCGATCTGTACAATTGGCGGGTTAACACGTTTCTTTCTTCCTTTTCTATGTACATATTTCAATATCTCGAAATTTATCCGTCGTTTCTTACTCGAAATACATTTTTGAACGCGGAGATGCTCTCTTTACGAGGGAGGAAGTACTTGAGGGATCGTTCAATAGATGTATACCTCCGTGATTTCAATCAATTGTAAAAACGTTGAATTAATTTTTAATTATTAAAATTGTTGGGCGCCAAAAAAAACGTTCATAAAATTATAACTCCGTTGCGGACATTTGTATATTACAGTTGTAAATAACTCAGATTTTCAAAAATGTGTTTATTAATTTGCGAAATAATTGTAGTGAAAATAAACACAGCTATTTACAGATTTAATATACAAATGAATATGGATTTTCAACATCTCAAAGCCTTATCTATCGACCATCCGTTATGGACTTTTAAATACATTTCGGAATTTGTCAAACATTCCTTAAACCCTTCCTCATTATATTTGGCACCCAACAATGGACATAAATATTTTAAATATTGCTCTCTCATCTTTTTAGTCAAATACATTTCAGGGTCTCAGCAGTGAATGCCGTGTATTTTTTATTACATAAAAGTGCTATATATTTTGCATAAACGTATTTGGCACCCAACTACGGACATAAAACTTGTCATTTAGACATAATAAAGGTAATTATTACATTTGAAATAACTTCCTTTCTGTCTTCCTTTATATTACATGAGTAATCCATCACCTCCTCATTCAGATGTTTTTGTTTAAAAGTATTATCCTAATGTTTAAACATCTCGATTACACGAAGAATAACGGAGATATAACATCAGAACGTATCCTCTCTACACTTCTCACGTACATTCCTACTCCTCCGCAGTCTAACACCGAATCGATTAAAATTAATTTACATCAGAAAAACATCGTTACTTACTACTGGACTACTGGACTTCCAGGAAACAGTTTATGGTAATAAGAAAAATTGATAGGTATATAAAAATTCATCGCACCATGAGTTTTTAAGAAATTGTTAAGTACAGAAAACATGATCGAAAAGTTACTAGTCTTTTACCGCCATCTAGCGTCCGTATGATTAATTAATGTAACGGGTGTCCAACAATTATTGCAGTCTCGGGTGGCGTTGGAATCAAAAACGTAGGCCAATTCTTTCATGTGCCAAATAAATGAACTGGCATGTTAATTGTCAAACATAACCTAAATGTGCATTAAAAATGTCAGTTCATTTATTTGCAACATGTAAAAATCGACCTATGTTTTTTATTCCAACGCCACCCGGGACTGCAATAATTGTTGGACACCCGTTATAATATTAAAAGCGTAATATAAACTTCTAGTCTCCATTTAATTTGTCTTCAATAAAAATATGACCAACAGCTCTATTTTTTTTTTAAATTCCTGCCCAAATAAGAAGTTTTTTGTGGATATTGAGTTCTCATACAAACTTTAGGCGCTAGATGGCGCGGTGAATCGTTTAATTGAATTTTGCGGTAATCTAATGATCTAAGTTAGAACGTCTTTGGCTACGCCAGATGTCAACTCTTAAATTCTGCGAACGTTTTAATGTGATCCAGAAATGTATGTTTAATTATCTTAAAATTGTACCATTGTAACCATCAAGAGTTTCAGCGCCATCTATAGACTTTTGTATAAACTAATTAGAAATTATAGCTTGCGCTCGATTAAGACAAAATATTATACAAAAAAAAGTTGAATTTCACCACTAGATGGCCCAAAAGTGCTTTATCGACTAAATACGGTATTATATGATAGAATTAGTCGTTTGAGCGTTTCATCACCATCAGAGAATTCAAGTCTGAAACAGTTAGACGCTATAACTTCTAAATTAATCAAAATTTAAACGCTACATGGCGATTAAATTTCTTTTAAACCAAATTACACTTTACATTTGGTCTATTAGGAATTTATTCGCCATGTAGCCATTTTGTTTTTTTGGGTATAAATCTTGATCTAAAGCTCAGATTTTAGAAATTCGTTTACTAATGAAGCTATCATTACAAAATCTATGAGATTATGTAAAAATTTCATAATCGAGTTGCAATTGTTTTCCAGTTTCTTGGGTATAACTCTTGACATGAAGCTCGGATTTTGAAAATTCTTTCACTATTGAATTTATCATTCAAATATCTACGAAATTATGTTAAAATTTCAATTTCGAGTTGCAATTGTTTTTCAATTTTTTGGGTATAGCTCTTGACCTAAAGCTCGGATTTTGAAAATGCTTTCACCATTGAACTTATCATTCAAAAATCTATGAAATTACGTAAAAAAATCAAAATCGAATTACAATTGTTTTCCAGTTTCTTGGGTATAACTCTTGACACGAAGCCCGGATTTTGAAAATTCTTTCACTATTGAATTTATCATTCAAATATCTACGAAATTATGTTAAAATTTCAATTTCGAGTTGCAATTGTTTTTTAATTTTTTGGGTATAGCTCTTGACCTAAAGCTCGGATTTTGAAAATGCTTTCACCATTGAACTTATCATTCAAAAATCTATGAAATTACGTAAAAAAATCAAAATCGAATTACAATTGTTTTCCAGTTTCTTGGGTATAACTCTTGACACGAAGCCCGGATTTTGAAAATTCTTTCACCATTGAATTTATCATTCAAATATCTATGAAATTATGTTAAAATTTCAATTTCGAGTTGCAATTGTTTTTCAATTTTTTGGGTATAACTCTCGACCTAAAGCTCGGATTTAAGAAATTCTTTCACCATTGAACTTATCGTTCAAGAATCTACGAGATTATGTAAAAATTTCAAAATCGAGTTGCAATTGTTTTTCAATTTTTAGTGTATAAATTTTGATCTAAAGGTCAGATTTTAAAAATTCTTTCACCAGTAAAGTTATCATTCAAAAATCTATGAAATTATAACAAAATTACATAATCGAGTGGCAATTGTTTTTTAGTTTTTTGAGAATATCTTTTGAACTGAAGGTAATATTTTAAAAATTCTTTCACCATTGAACTTATGATTTAAAATTCTATGAAAATATAACAAAATTTCAAAATCGAGTTGTACTTGTTTTCCAATTGTTTGGGTATAACTCTTGACATGAAGCTCGTATTTTGGAAATTCTTTCACCAATGTTTAATTATCTTAAAATTGTACCATTGTAACCATCAAGAATTTCCAGCGAACTTACCATTAAAAAATCTATGAGATTATGTGAAAATTTAAAAATCGAGTTGCAATTGTTTTTAATTTTTAGTGTATAAATTTTGACCTAAAGGTCAGATTTTGAAAATTCTTTCACCAGTGAACTTATCATTCAAAAATCTTTGAAATTATAACAAAATTACATAATCGAGTAGCAATTGTTTTTTAGTTTTTTGAGAATATCTCTTGAACTAAAGCTCATATTTTAAAAACTCTTTCACCATTGAACTTATGATTTGAAATTCTATGAGAATATAACAAAATTTCAAAATCGTGTTGCACTTGTTTTCCAATTTTTTGGGTATAACTCTTGACATGAAGCTCGTATTTTGGAAATTCTTTCACCAATGAACTTATCATTCAAAAATCTATGAGATTATCTAAAAATTTCAAAATCGATTTGCAATTGTTTTTCAATTATTAGTGTATAAATTTTGACCTAAAGGTCAGATTTGGAATATTCATGCACCAGTAAAGTTATCATTCAAAAATCTATGAAATTATAACAAAATTACATAATCGAGTGGCAATTGTTTTTTTTAGTTTTTTGAGAATATCTCTTGAACTAAAGCTAATATTTTAAAAATTTTTTCACCATTGAACTTATGATTTAAAATTCTATGACAATATAACAAAATTTCAAAATCGAGTTGCACTTGTTTTCCAATTTTTTGGGTATAACTCTTGACATGAAGCTCGTATTTTGGAAATTCTTTAACCAATGAACTTACCATTAAAAAATCTATGAGATTATGTAAAAATTTCAAAATCGAGTTGCAATTGTTTTTCAATTTTTAGTGTATAAATCTTGACCTAAAGGTCAGATTTTGAAAATTCTTTCAACAGTGAACTTATCATTCAAAAATCTATGAAATTATAACAAAATTACATAATCGAGTGGCAATTGTTTTTTTAGTTTTTTGAGAATATCTTTTGAACTAAAGCTAATATTTTAAAAATTCTTTCACCATTAAACTTATGATTTAAAATTCTATGAGAATATAACAAAATTTCAAAATCGAGTTGCAATTGTTTTTCAGTTTCTTAAGTATAACTTTTGACTCAAAGCTCAGATTTTGGAAATTCTTTTACCATTGAATTTACCATTAAAAAATCTATGAGATTATAACAAAATTTAAAAATCGAGTTGCAATTGTTTTTTAGTTTTTTGGGTATAACTCTTGATCTAAAGCTAGGATTTTAGAAATTCTTTCGCCAGTGAGCTTATCATACAAAAATCTATAAGATTATGTAAAAATTACAGAATCGAGTTGCAATTGTTTTTCAATTTTTAGAGTATATCTCTAAAAACTAATGTTGGATTTTAAAAATTCTTTAACCATTGAACGTATCTTTAAAAAAAACTATGAGTTTATGTAAAAATTACAGAATCGAGTTGCAATTGTTTTTTAGTTTTATGAGTATAACTCTTGACCTAAAGCTCGGATTTTGAAAATTCTTTCACCATTGAACTTATAATTAAAAAAATCTATGAAATTACGTGAAAAAATCAGAATCAAATTAAAATTGTTTTTTTAGCTTTTCAGGTATAAATCTTCAACTAGAGCTTAGAATTTAGAAATTCGTTTACTGATTAATTTATCATTTAAAAATCTATGAAATCATGACCAAATTTCAAAATCGAGTTGCAATTGTTTTTCAGTTTTTTGGGTATAACTCCTGACCAAAAGCTCGAATTTTAGAAATGCTTTCACCAGTAACTTATGATTCAAAAACCTATGGCATTACGTAAAAAAAAATAAGAATCGAATTGCAATTGTTTTTCAGATTTTTGGGTATAACTCTTGATCTGAAGCTCGGATTTTGAAAATTCTTTCACCATTGAAATATCTATGCAATTATGTTAAAATTTCAATTTCGAGTTCAATTGTTTTACAGATTTTTGGGTATAACTCTTGACCTCAAGGTCAAATTTTTCACCATTGAACTTATGAGATTATGTAAAAATTTCAAAATCGAGTTGCAATTGTTTTTCAATTTTAGTCTATAAATCTTGACTTAAAGATCATATTTGGAAAATTCGTGCACCAGTGAAATTATCATTCAAAAATTTACAATCATCTAGAGATTTATGTCTAAATCATCTAAAACTTGTAGTCTCTAGTCTTGTCTCAATCGTTCAATTCAATACCGTTTCGAGTTTTAGTACCATCTATAAATTTTACATAGTCGAATTTAATGATTAATAGAGTGATTGGTCTATTAAGTTTATTATTTGTCGCCATCTAGCGGTTTAAGTGTAAACTGTTTAGTAATCATAGCCTCTGGCTGCTTTAGATTTGAACGCTCTAATGATTATAAACGTTCAATTGACTAATTCTATGGTACAATACCGTAATTCTCGATTAAGCATTTTAGCGCCATCTAGTGATTAAGATATAAATTATTTAAAAGATGCAGTTTTTAGCGTGTTAGGTCTAAAACACTAGATGGCAGTAACTTTTTTTTTAAATTAGCGATTTATGATAAGCTCATCAAAAAATTATATCCTTTAGTTACTAGATGGCGTAAGAAGATTCTCAATCAACCAATCGGAATAAAGCGTTCAATTGCAATTAATGGATTTAATACTGGATATATATTGGTTTACGTTTAAATCACCGATAGATGGCGGTATAACACTCAATTGTCTAATTATAAATATAATGATATACGAAAATGTTTATTAAGTCTTCAGCATCAAGTTTTTTTATTTATTGATTAAGCGATTAACCGCCATCTATCGGTTACGGTCTGCACGAATTAGAACCTAGATTACCGCAATTATCATTGTCGTTAATTTAATACAGTTTGTCGAATGATGGATGAAATTTAAACATTTTATTATATAAAGAGCGATGATTTTTAGAATTTAGAAGAAACGATTCGTTAATTCGTTTGAGAAAGAGAGTGAAACAAATTAATCACGATCCAATGAAAGTCCAGGAACCAATGTATCTATCTATGCATTCGTTAAGTCTACTTTTCTTCGAGATGGCCAAGAAATGTATTCGTTCCGATTTATGAACCTGTTATAGGAAGGAAGTGTACCTCGTTGCAGTCGTTGCTTTCTTTAAGGTGCAACGACGGGAACGAGCCAAAAAGTTTTCGCAAAGTTTTTTTTTTACAAAGCTGTGACGAAAATTAGTAATAATTTTTGGTATATACATACATATATATATAGGCGCGTAAAGCCGGGTTAATATATTAAAAGCAAATGCGTGATGTGGTTAATTCCGTGTTCCGCACAATACCACAATCCAAAACCACCGATAAACCAACACCCTTAGATTGAGAGAAGTACGTGTGGTGATAAATAAATGGAGTACGCGTATTCACAGTTATGTTTGATGACGTTGTGAAATCACGATTGAAGAGAAGAGTTGTTTTAAATAGACGAAAGGGTTTGTTTATATATGTTTTACTTATATTTTGTTTATTGATGGTAAAGCAATGATTAAATTTATTGTATGACAACATAAATATATATATATATATATATATATATATATATATATATATATTACATCGTAAATATCTAGATTTATATATTTATGCTATGTAACCGCATTGAGCTGATCTTAAGGACTTGTATCCGAGGAGGATGTATATTGGGTTGCCTATATAAAGTTTTAATTAAATCACCATAATTGCTTTACCATCTATAAAACATTAACAGTATACTTAATTATAAGTAAAAAATAAATCTATTCGACGAGAAAACAAACTTATTTCACACACCCCACTACGATGTTATTAAAGTAGATCGAATATTAGTATGATGAAACGAAAGGATATAGAGAATAGACGAATGACAAGACGACGATCACGAACACAGAAAAGTAAAGAGATGATACGAAAAATAAGTAAATATAAATGATAAATCTACGAAATGGGTAGTCGCCCAAAAACCTTCTACCGAGTTAAGTGAGTGAGAGTGAGTGATGTGCGTCTGGAAGCCCCGAGTCCTGTGCAAAACACTCACAAAACTGAAAAGTAAGTACAAAACTAAAAAATTATATTAAATAAAATAAAATTCAATGAAATTAAATTAAAATTAAAAAAAAAAATCAAGGAAAAAATAAACTTGAACGTACCCTAGCAGCGCTCGGTAACACTTGTCTAATGTTTATTGGTAGACGCGTATCAAGCACGTAACAATCGTTCGAAAACCTAGCCAGCACCCTGCCGATCGGAGTAACGTCGAAAAAGGACATCGGTAGGTGCATCACAGTGCGCAACATGTAGTCGTGCAGTACGACCGAGGAGTCGTACGAACCTATCGCAAGCACAAAGTTGAAACTGAGCACGCACAACGCTAAAACAAGTGAGTACACTTTAGAGAGAGACTCTGTGCGGTTAAAAATTACAATTAAATAAATACAACATGAACGCATACAGGGTGCCTTTTCATCGGCCACAAAATAATAATTACAAAAAAAAACAAACATATATATGTTGTATGCATGGATAAACTGCACATCTTCAAAATGATTTGCTAAAACAAAAAAAAAATAATAAACGCTAAAAGCTAAATAAACGTGATTACTAAAACAGAAAGGAAGTGCACGCTACTTTTCTACTCGGACACATTCGACGTACTCGTTACTACAGGGGGGTTTTAAATACATTAACGTTCCTTATATTGAATAAATAGTCTATATAAATATGTATTAAAAATGAATAATTTTTGTAAATAACTATTAAAAAGTTACTTCTTAAATAGTAGCGTTTTATTATGATTTGCATTCATAGTATTACGATAGTGACAGCGCCCTCTCTGAAACATGTTGCGAACCAATGAAACATTTAAGTTGATAATGAAGAATTACTGTGTAAACGGGCGTTAAAGGTCAACAAATTCTTATTTAAATAATGTTGGCTACCTCTGCTCATTAAAAAGAAATCATTTTTAATTAGATTAATAGTAGTAGTAGTAGTGTTAGGCTATCGACCACGTGGTCCTTCCGCCATGTGTCATTTGTGTATTTGTGTGTGTGTAAATGAGCTTGTTACTTTAAAGGATCGCCCCCGTCACTCTAAAGCACCATTAATTGTATCCCAATGGTGAATGGTACCGGTCACCCATCCGAATTAGATTAATATTTATCTGAATTCGTTACTTTATGAAGGAAAAAATATTAAGTAATTAATGTCATTAAAAACTATGGAAAATTATACAGAAAAAGTCGTAGAGATGTTTTAAAATTAAAGTAAAACAGAAAAATATCTACACATTCTACAAAGAAATAAGTATACAGAGTAGAAATGTTTGAAAATAATAAATACATTATCAATTCTTAAAAATGATATTCAAATATTCAAAATGATATTTTTTTAGTGGTAGAAACATAATAAGTATTTTAGTTTAGTGTTTTTAAGAGAATAATTATTACAAATAGACTATTTATTAAATAAACCAGAACCTTTTTGTTTGTAAATAATTAATATTAAATATAACTGCCTCGGCGAGGGTCAATCATGAAATCAAAATAAAGAATTATAAAAACTAAACGTTCGTTCACTATAATTTTTATGTGCACTTACAATGCATCCGCTCTCGATCACCTCGTAACAGTTGAAATTTAATTCCTGATCGAGAGTGGTAACGTCCAAAGAGAATCGACTCAAGATACGTCCGAGCGGTATGTACGTGAAAAAATGATAAGGCTGCCGCAATATGTTATTTAGGAGACACCTGTGTATCCTACCGACCGCATTTATCCCCGCCAGTGTAAAATTTAGTTCCGAGGAGCAAATCGATATCGCTAAAAAGACACCACACACACACACAGTCTCAAAATTTCTGTTCTAGTTTGTCATCTAAAGAAGTAATCCAAAAAAAAAAAATTAAAAAGAGGGCAAGCACTAGGGATTCGTTTCCTTAATTAATTATTCTCTTCTACATAAAAACAAAACAAAAAAATAGTAATCACACAGCCAAAAATTAACAATCGGTCAGAACAGAGTTAAAAATAAATAAAATAAATGTGCAAGCTAATAAACTTAAATTATATGAATTATATATATAAGAAAAACACATTATGGAGAAGAATGATGGGTGGTGATACTGTTTGCTTAAATATAACTGCTTTGCACATTCACGTACGTCTATGTCTGACATTGAGAGAAATGTAAATTATAATGATCAAAATGAGTAATGATTAAATTAAAATAAATAAATAAATAAAACATGGAGGATATGTACCGAAAATAAACAAATAATCCATCCCCTCAACGTCATCGGTAACACGGTGTCCACCGCGTCTAGGTCTTTAGAGAACCTATTTAACACTCTGCCGACCGGTGTCACGTCATAGAAGCTAGTCGGCACCCTTAACGTGTTATTTAGGAGATAATCGTGAAGTATCTGGGCCCCATTTAGTGTGCCGACGAAAAGCGCCAATGCGGACACAAACACAAGAAGAGCTGAAATTTTAACAATGGCTAATCTTCTAATATTGTATTTTATTGGTGGGTAAATTGTTATTAAGGGGGGAAAATATTGGATTTCCCACAAAAGCCTAAATTTAAAAAAATATATTCGAGCAATTAATTAATTAATGAGCTACAATAAGCATTAATTATTAAGGCGATATATCTGCATTTGTTATGCCAAGATTGAGCTAAAATTTATTCCATGTAAATAATTTTTGTTAACACGTCAAAAATTTAATAATGAACTACAAAAATAAGTAAATAACTAAGAGCTTATTAGATTTATTCTTTGTTAATAACTAACAAGCTACAAAAACAATTTGGTAAGATTATTTCATAACCTTTTTTAATTGCTCGAACCATTTTTTTTTAATTTTGACGTTTCTTCCTATACAGTAAATAATAAATTTGATTAGTGGTTTGGCTTGTAATATTAAGAATTATTAAACCAGGAGAAAAAGGCCGCGGGATCGGTGTTGTTGGTGTGTGATGGGTATACCAAAGCAAAAATCAAGTGTTAGTCAACCAAAAGAAGAACCAACGCTAGAAAAACCACCCTGTATATCTCACCCGTGCACCGTAAGAACGAATTGCAAAAAGAGTAAAGCAACACAACAACAAACCAAAAATAAAAATAAATAAATAATTGCAAAACAAACACAAGCCGGCTCGACTCCACAACACATTCACGACAATATTATCATTATTATTATTATTATTATTAAGTAATTATTAATATTAATAATCATGTAAAATGCGTATATTAAAATAAACATGAGGTACTTCTCATTTATCATTACCGTGAGCAACATTTTAATTAGGGACGCCGAGAGTGCCGGCAAAATGTTATCCAACGTGTTCACGTCTGTGGAGAATCTGTTTAAAATCCGGCCTATCGGGGTCGTGTCAAAGACCGCCGTAGGCCAGCGGAGCACGTAACTTATCAACTGTTCGTGAATCCACCTGGATGCGTGAATACAACCCATAGCATGTGTTATCGAGGCTATTAGTATGCTAACACCTATAAAGTTCAATCATTTGTTAGCTGGTATACAAAAAACTTAAAAATGTATGATTTGACCAACGAAAAAAAAAAGAAATAAATTGAATATGTAATAATAAAATAACCGAAAAATGATATAAGGTGCGCAAGCCAAATCATATTATAGACAAAGGTGATAGCCAAAAAGAGAGAGGGGGGGGTGAGTTAATTAAATTGAAAGTATAATCGGAAATGTTCAGCTCGGCTGAGGGAGGAGTCGCATGCACTGCATTCCATTCCATTTTTTACATTCTAAAGTATATGCAATAATATAATCAATGGCAATATTCAATTATATAAAAATAAAAAAATTATTTCTTTTTGGTTCTGTAATAAAATCACATTTTTTTTAAAGTTATATATCATATTTATGACAAAAATATAAACCATAAGCCTAAAATTAGATTAGATTTATGGATTTAATTTTAAGTTTATTGTTTAGATTTTTATGTATATTACAAGAAATCTAATCTAATTTTTAGATTGTTGAATCTTTCACGGAAATTTAATATCAGTAACAAATTATATTATATATTTTTATTACACATCTAAACAATCGTAGTATCATAATTGAATATAGCTGTTGATTATAACTGACGCAACATCTGTATACGGATTAAAGGAAGTGGCTATGCAGAAATCAACCAAAATAAAGATAAAAACCGAAATCGCTTACCTTGCCCGATGCCGAGGGCGCCGTAAACGCCCAAGTAGAGGTCGCGTTTGGCCGTGTTGTTACCGTACTCCATTTCCGGATCGGTCGACCAGGCGCTCAGCCACACGTTCGAGCCGATGCTGAAGCCCTGGAACACCATGTTCAGTACGAGCGTGACCGCGGTCAGGCCCAGCCCGATGCTGAGCAGGTAGTGCTTGTACACGTCCCACTTGACGCTGCCCGTCTCCGCCTTCTCCACCTCGATCAGCTTCTCGCCGACGATCTTCTTCTTCGGCTCCAGGTCGGTGGTGGAGCTGGAACGTTTGCGCAGGCCGCGGTCCATATTGGCCGAATCTGTCGATTTTTGCCGCTGCAGCGAACCGTTCGCCTTCTCCGAGCCCGTCTCGGACACGGACTCCGACACACGGGAGCGCGCCCTCTGCAATTTCTTCGTTATCTCCTCGGAAACGGTCGTGCCGCTCAATTGATTCTTTAACTCATCCAAACCTAAAAATAAAATAATAATAATAATTGCGGTAACAGCGGTATTATGATTTAAAAAAAATAGCGCCATCTATTGACTAATTAGGATATATTTAAAAAATATCAATAAAGTGATCAAAAATACAAAGCCTCTGTCTTCAACTGGGCTCTTCTGATGAGATTCAAAATGAATCGAAACCTTGAAACCAGTCAGAGAGAGAAACAATAATTCAATGTTTTGAAAAAATACTTTTTCCACTTATATAATGAATTAAATTCTTACTTAACCCGTGGTGAAACATTTTTATATTAATTAGGGGTTAATTAGACACATGGTCATAATTTTGGTTATAATGAACACTGAATAAAACACTTACTATGTTTTTAACCATTATAATTTATGTAATCTGTAAATTATAGTGGTTAAAAGTGTTTTATTCAGTAAACACTTGGTGTAAAATTGTAAAACAACATCAAGAGTTTAATTATTTTCTAATTTTTCCTCTTTTTGAATATTTTTCTTACCATCATCATCAACCTCTTCAGCAGCTTCGGTAATGTGCTGTATTAAAAATTCCGCAAAAGCCCCCTTTTTGTTCAATAGCTCTTGATAAGTACCGGTCTCGGAGACCTCGCCGTCGGTAAGTACAATGATTTTATCAGTCTGCGGTAAGTAGGTGATGCCGTGCGTCACCAGCACGCGCGTCTTATCCTTCAACAGGCCATAGGGGCCGATCACCTTTTCAAAAATGTGCTTTCCTACATGGCTGTCGACGGCGCTGAGAGGATCATCCAGAAAATAGGTGTCCGAATTCGAATAGACAGCGCGCGCCAAGCTAATCCTCTGCTTCTGCCCCCCAGATAAATTGATGCCCTTCTCGCCGATTTCCGTCTGATCGCCGGCGGGCAGCATCTCAAAATCGGGCACCAGGGCGCACGCCTCGATGATCCTATCGTACAGCTTCTTGTTCAGCGGCTTTCCGAAGAGTATGTTGTCCTGCAGCGTGGCGTTCTGTATCCACGCCTGCTGCGCGACGTAGGCGATTGTGCCCAGGGTGTTCACGCGACCCGAAGTCTTCTCCATTTCGCCCAAGAAGGCCGACACCAAGCTACTCTTGCCCGAACCGACAGTACCCACGACGGCGGTCAGACTTCCATGCGAGCAACGCACATTGATGTTTTTAAGTACCGGGCCCTCACCCCAATCGAAATTACCGTTTTCTATCAATAATGGATCTCCTATAAACAAACAAACAAAATAATCAAATGAATCTATTTAAAAATACCAACAACAATAACGTATTATATCCTCCTAAGCTTGAAAAGTTGTTCATAGATGGCGCCACACGAACGTATTGGAATTGCTTGTTTGAATTAATATTTAATTACTAAAAACCATGCGAATGTTAAGGTTAAAAAATTTTCATTAAACCAGAGCTATTTATTATTCAGAGCCATGTGTTTAGTAAACTAAAATTAAACAGATGGCTCTGAATAATAAATAGCTCTGGTTTAATGAAAATTTTTTAACCTTAACATTCGCATGGTTTTTATTAATTAAATATTCATCGAACCAAGCAATTCCAATACGTTCGTGTGGCGCCATCTCTGAACACTTAAAAAAGCGTTAAATGTACATTTCGTTCAAAAGGTGAACAAATTCGTTTTATTATTTGTCTATAAAATGAGTTTGTTATTGATAATGTTCACCTTGTGAACGAAATGTACATCATATACTTGTTTCTCATTAATCACTTGGTGAAACATTGTATTAATGTAGGTTTTAGATTAAATTAAGTTCACTTGGCTTGTTTCACAAATTAATAATTTATTCGACTAGTTTCGGCTCAAGACCATCACATTATTCTTGATAATGGCCTTGAGCCGAAACTAGTCGAATAAATTATTAATTTGTGAAACAAGCCAAGTGAATTTAATTTAATCTAAAACCTACATTAACGAAATGTACATTTAACGCTTAAAAAAACAAGTGAAGTAAGGAATAAACAGACTGTTATTCTCATTTTCAAGACACATAATCTCGAACCCTCAATAGTAGACAAATAACAATTATACTCACTTTCTGATGGATCGTGCATAACATTGTCGGGATTCAGTTCCTCGCAGTTCATAAACTTATTTATCCTCTGTATGGAAACGCCGGCCTAAAAAAACAGCACACGCAATTGAGCACAAAAGGTTCACTAGTCAATCACCGAGTTTTTTTTTTGTTTGTTAATAAAACTCTCTCTTTCTCTACAAGCAAAAAATAAGCTCCAGTTATTGAGAAAATAATAAAATTGAAACTGTTGTTATGTGATTGGATGAAAAATAAAACGTAATTAAAAAACAAGAGAAGAGAACCCAAACGAATATTTAAAAAAATGCTTACTTGAACCATATTGGAGATCATCATGGGTAACATGCTCAACGGGAAACGTAAAATGTTGAAGAGCGAAAGGGATACAAATGCTGTTGATGCGTTAAGCACGTTTTTCTCGTCCACCAGCACGAATGTACCGAAAGACACTAATGAGACCTGGTCATGCAATAAATATTAAAATGAGTGTGAGAAATGTTACATTAATTTAAAGTATGTATGTGTGTACTCCAAACGGCCTCCTGGTATTATTATTATTATTATTAATATGCTGAAATTCAAGAAAAGTAAAGACCACAACCTCGCGAATGATTAAGATTATTTGCGTACTAATCGTACTAAATTCGATCGATCTGTTGTACCTCGACTACGTATACAATGAGTAGTGGTAGCAAGGACATCGGCAGCCGTAATATTCCGAAGAGCGTAATCGAGACGAAAGCTACCTGTGGTGTCAGGATGTTATCATCACTGCTGTATACATACGTTACAAACGTCAACATCGAAACCTAATGTAAAATCTTTTTTGATTATAATTATACTTAATCAACTGTATCAACACATTTGTTAATGTATAATTCATTACGTACCAAAAACGGCGCGCAGGACCAAATAAACGAAGTCCCGGCGTTTAAGTAAGCCGCCTCTTTAAGCACCTTCATCTCCTTATTCCTAATCTTGTGCACCTGCTCCTCGAAACTCGGTTCCCAGGCGTATAATTTAAGCACCTTAATACCGCTCAGGATCTCGTTCATCAACTTGACGCGCTCGTCCTTGTTCTTCATCTGCTTGATCTGCAGCACCTTCACCTTGTTCGCGATGTAACCGTTGACCGGAATCAGGATGATCATTACAGCCAAACCGGCGAGCACCGACGGCCCCAGCACCTCCCACAAAAAGTACAGCGCTAGGATAATCTGCAGCGGCGCCGACCAGATCATATTCAAATAGGCCGTCAGCTCGATGAATTTCTGCGCGTCCACCGACATCAAGTTCACGATTTCACCGACCGTGCTCTCTTTGCGCGAGGCGTTCGACATGCGCAGCGCCTTCCTGTAAATCGCCGACACCAGCGCCGTCCGTATGCGCATGCCCACGATGAACATCCGGTTGAAGTACTGCGAAAGGACCAACGTTTGTATCATCGCCGTCACGAAGAGTAGCACCGCGTAGAAGTAACCTTTCCATTGGGACTCTTGCTCTTGTACGAAATCAATTAAAAGTCTGCAATTTAAATTAAATATCAAAAGTGAATTTACGTTTATATAAACGTAAACGTTACTCACTTTAAAATCTGCGGACTGACGAAAGTGAGTATGTCCTGGCTGAATTTAAGAGCGGCGCCGAAGAGGAACGTAGGTCCGAACGACTTGACAAGCGCCGGTAATATAGAGGCCTGTTCTTTTTTCTTCGCACTGTCAACAATGTCGACGTGTGCTGAGTCTGATTTATACGAAGCGAACGTTCGCGGTGAGGAGCTGTAATAGAGGGATTAGACAGGGTCACAAATAAAGAATAGAAGTAAAAGTAACTATCGCCTAAAAGATCTTTAAGAAAAGTATATAATACATCTGAAAATATTTGCTTGAATGTGTTTATATTTAATATATTTTAAACAAAGGAGTTTATAATTTTTCTTCTTAATTTTTTGTTGGATTTATTGGGGGATCGCCAGAGACTTAAAAATGCAAATTACAAATCAGTCGTGTAAAAATTTGTTCAAGAAATTGAGCAGAGGGTTTTAATGGAAGTTAGAATATATATGTAGGGTGGGTGGGTGCAAACTATCTCACCCTCCAATTACTAAATCATCAAACGTAGTTTTCTATAGAATCTGCTTGATGTAAAATTTATTATTCACACTTATAATTTAACAATTTCATGCAGTTTCTCTAAAGAAAACCTTTGTTCCTGTTCAAGTAAATGGATAGTAGGATAGTGGCCACCCACCCTACATATACATTTTAATTATACTTAAAACACTCTCTTTAATTTTTAGAACAAATATTCACACATTCGTTTACAGTTTGCATTTTTCTAAATTGTAAACACTGTTTGTAACTAAAGTTTAAATAAATATGTAGGGTGGGTGGGTGGCCTCTATATCACCTTCTAACTGAGAAACCATCAACTAAAATTGAGGAAAATTAGTTTTATATATAAACAATTATTCACATTAAAAATTTTCACAATTTTGTGCAGTTTCTCTGAAGGAAACCCTTGTTAATGTTGAAGTAATTGGAGGGTGGGATAGTGGCCACCCACCCACCCTACATATACATTTAATCTCTAATTACAAACAGTGTTTTCAATTTAGAGAAATGCAAATTACAAATCAGTCGTGTAAACATTTGTTCAAAAACTTGAAGAGAGTGTTTTAATGGAAGTTAGAATATATATGTAGGGTGGGTGGGTGGCCACTATCTCACCCTCTTATTATTAAACCATCAAACAAAGTTTTCCACAGAATCTGTTTGATGTAAAAATTATTATTCACACTTAAAATTTCGCAATTTCGTGCAGTTTCACTCAAGAAAACTTTTGTTGATGTTCAAGTATGTTAATTGAATAGTAGGATAGTGGCCACCCACCCACCCTACATATACATTATAACTACACTTAAACACTGTTTTTAATTTTTGGAACAAATATTCACACGTTCGTTTACAGTTTGCATTTTTCTAAATTGGAAACACTGTTTGTAACGAAAGTTTAAATAAATATGTAGGGTGGTTCTTCTAGAGGCTGGAGAATATAACCGCAATCAGAGAAAGTAAAAACGCATCTTAACACCCAATTCTTATGCGGAAACCTCAAAAAAGAAAAATAGTGAATAGCGAGGAATATAACCTAATTTAGAGAAAGTAAAAAAACATCTCTGCTTTTCAGTATTTTTTTTTTATGATTTCCAGAAAACATGTTTTCTCACTTTTCGGTATTTTCCTTTTTTTAAAATTTCCATACAGGAATTGTTAGAGATCTGTTTTTCTTCCTCTAATTTAAGCTGCAATCTTCAGCCTCTAGAAAATATGTATTGTGGCTTCTCAGTATTTTTATTATCATCGAATTTCAGACAATTATTTGGGATTGAGATCATTTCTTCATCCTCTGATTTAAGATACAGTTTTCAGGCTCTTTTAGAAAATATGTTTTCTGGCTTCTTAATATTTTTCTTAATTAATAATTTTTCCAGGTAAAAATTGGGAATTGAGATCTTATTTTCTTCCTCTGATTTAAGCTACAATCTATAACCTCTAGAAAATATGTATTGTGGCTTCTTAATATTTTGAGATCTTTTCTTCTTCCTCGGATTTAAGCTAAATTTTTTAGCCTCCTCAAGAAAATATGTTTTTTCGCTTTTCAGTTCTTTCTTTTTTAAAGATTTTCAGACATGAATTGGGTGTTGAGATCTTATTTTCTTATAGTTTTTAGCGTCTAGAAAATTTGTTTTCTCGCCTTTTAATTTTTGAGGTTTCTAGACAAAAATTGGGTAATTAGAAGTTTTTGGTTATGTGTTTAATTAACCTTCTATTTAACATAAACATGAGATTTTAATTCATCGTATAAAAATTGGGTGTTGAGATCTTTTTCGTCATCCTCTGATTTTAGCTACAATCTTCAGCTTCTAGAAAATATGTTGTGAGTGTATTTTTCTTCTTTGAGATTTCTTCTGAAGATTTCCAGACAAAAATTGGGTATTGAGAACTTTTTTCTTCCTACAGTCTTTTAAAAGTAAATATTCTTTAAGAACCAATGTTTTTCCTCATTTTTTCGAATTTTCTTGTAAACTTGCAGTAAACATTCGTCTGAAGAGAATTTTCAGTAGAAGTAGTGTTTTACTATCGAACACGTGGTCCTTCCGCCGTGTTATTTGTGTATTTGTGTGTGTGCAAATAAGGAGAACTTTCATTTTCACTAAAACTAAACTTAGAAAAAATAAACATTCGGAAATTAATTAAGAAAATTGTAGTCTTCCAAAAGAAAAAGGAGAAACTTAAGATTTACCCCATAAACATTAGTCTCTGTAGTATGGATTTTAATTTAGAGTTGAATATACTCTTTTCCAAAAAAAATCAAACTAAAAATGTTTCACTCTTCCCTCTGAATATTCTCTGCGTTGAATTCATTTTTATCTATGTTTTATTGGAGTTATGAAATTGGCGTTTTCTTTATTTTCATCATAAGTTTATCTTGGTACCTTTAGTTTCTCGTTTCATCTTTATATAATAGTTTTGTAGGTAATGCTGTAGTTTGCCTTCCCTTTTAATTTGAATACTTGAAGACATTTCAATCAGTAAAATATTAATTCAAATTTTACTAAACTAATATATCATTAGAAAGGGATTAATATTTAATTTATTTTATAGAATTTGTCTCTATAAATTCCTCCTTTACAATAAGAAAATTGAAAGGTGTAATAGTGACCACCCACCCACTTTAAATTAATATTTAAATTGAATCAGAAACACTTCATTTACGTTTGCTGAAAACTGTTATCATTGAAATATTGATTTTTAACCAATTTATTCCTTGAAAACCCTTGTTTGTGATATAATAATTGGAGGGTGGGATAGTGGCCACCCACCCACCCTAAATATACATTTAAACTTAGGTTAAAACACTGATTTTAAAATGTTTAAAAACATAAACACATTCCCCTGCTTTACATTTTGGAAAACTACCGTTGAAATATTGATTTTAACAAATTTATTCCTTAAAAACCCTCGTTTGTAATATAATAATTGGAGGATGGGATGGTGGCCACCCACCCACCCTACATATACATTTAAACTTTAAACAAAAACCCTGATTATAAAATATTCAAAAACATAAACATTTTCCCTGCTGTAAATTTTGGAAAACTAAAACATTGAAAGGAATTTAGTTATAAATGTATATGTAGGGTGGGTGGGTGGCCTTTAATCTACCTTTCAATCTGTAAAATATTAATACAAGTTTTATTGGACTAACGTATCGTAAGAAAAAATAATATTTAATTTATTTTACAGAATTCGTTTTTAGAAATTTCTCCTTTACAATATGAAAATTAAAAGGTGTAATTGTGACCACCCACCGACTTTATATTAATATTTAAATTTAATGAGAAACACTTCATATACGTTTCCTGAAAACTGTTATCATTGAAATATTGATTTTTAACCAATTTATTCCTTGAAAAACCTCGTTTGTAATAGAATAATTGGAGGGTGGGATAGTGGCCACCCACCCACCCTATATATACATTTAAATTTTAATTAAAACACTGATTTAAAAATATGTGAAAACACAAACACATTTTTGTTGCTGTAAATTTTGGAAAACTAAAACATTGACAGGAATTTAGTTACAAATGTATATGCACGATGGGTGGGTGTCTTTTAATCAACATTTCAATTGGTTGATAGGAATTTAGTTATAAATATATATGTACGGTGGGTGGGTGGTTTCATGATATCTCATTAAAACTGTTTTTAATTGAATTCAGATTTGATTAAAGTTAAATACAAAATTGGTTTAGAGAATCTTGATTTTTCTACTTAAATTGATGCATGTTTAATGTCCTTGGCTATTAGGACCTAGTTACAGACAAGCCATTGTCGAATCCAATCCAATCATAGATAAATAAAGCTTTATTTTAACAATATTTTAGTAAAAATTAACTGATTAACCTTGTTGTGTTAATTGAGTTGCCTAACCTTCAAATCATTTTTTAATCGCTTGAAACATTCATTTTCCGCGTTTAATTTTGAAATAAAAATTCTCAATGTATTGATTACGTTAGGCAAACCAATATACACGATATTCAATCTAATTGCACTTCATTACCTATAGTGGGTTTAAAGAAATTGTGCAATAAATGTAATCAATGTAGCAAGATTATAAATTTATTATATAATGATATAAGTGAATATTTCGAGCTGAACGACTGCACTTTGCAACCTTTAAAAATATGATTTTTTATTTTGCATTTTTAAACAAAATATGATCAAATAAATTTACTATTGTGGCGCAATCTCTTAATTTTATTATCTTTAAATGCTTTCTTTTTAAATAATTTTTCCTAAACACCTTCAAGCAAAATTCTCTGATGTATATAATTAAGTATGTGTTAGTCGTGTTAATAACAATCAAAAGATTTCGATCCTTCAAAGTACACGAAAACACAATTGGAAAAATATACGAGGGGGAAATTAATTGATTGTTAATTGTTGCTGGTGCGAAAATAAAACTTACGCCTCGAATTTCTCGACCGTCTTCTGCCAGTGCTTGTCGAACAGGGAGACCACCTCCTTGGCGGAATCCTCCATCTTCAGGTCCCACAGATCGGACGTCTCCAGCGGCTTCCGGAAACCGGTCCACGCCAACGGATCGAACCAGGAGAACAGTAAGCGCGACAGGAAACCGCTCGCCTCCTCCGGACACGGTTTCTAGAGAAACAAAACAAATTTTATCTTTAATTGTTTCTCGTTGTTTATAAATATTTGTTAAGGAATATTTTAATTTAGAAATACAATGTAATAACGGTGTCGCAATCATCCTAATTATCATTTAAAAGAACTTATTTATTCTTCAGCGTAGAGTTGTAAGTAATATTTTATAAATATTACTTAATAACATAAAACAGTTAATTTTTATAATGAAGAAGGAGACACGATTACTTTGTAAATACATTATATTCAAGATGTACCACAAAGTAAACGCTTTCACAATTAAACGGTTAATTTTTATTTTTAATTTCAGTGATTTTCTTAACTAATGTTTCAAAATATTTACCAACATACTCTTGACCTACGTCAATATATTATTTGCGAACGTAGGTTAAGGGTACACTAGGGCAATAGAATGTTTATTGAGTTAGGTCAGGAACAATAGATCTATTAGGACGCAGTTCACGAGAGGCTAACACACCTCACTAGGACCCTAGATCAGAAATACGTTACACCTCAGGCGTATTATATTGAGTAAGGTCAATAAGCAATTTATTGTGGTGGATCATGGGCGGGTTAAATCAATGTAGAGTTTAATTAATACGATATATATATATTAAACAGATTTTACCTTGGATTTTGGGTATTTGCTTTGTTGTGGCTCTGCGTCGCCGAACCAGTTCAGTATGAAGAGGAGCGTAAGGCAGACGAAATAGATGATGTAGCTGACGTAGAAGTAGTAGGGCTCCGGAGTTTCCTCCATCGCCTCCCTGATCTCCGTCCGCAGCTGGGGTATCGCGCATATCGTGCACAGGCCCCAGAACAGGAACAGCAACCCGGATGTCCGGATGCCATGCTTCCTATTGTAAAACACTAAAGTGGCGGCTAAACCCTACAAAACAAAAATAGTTTTTCAATAAATTCCTACCAAAAAAATAACTGAAATGTACATTGTTGATGATGGAGGCTTCTATTTTTCGATATACACACTTAATTATAAATTAAAAAAGTACATGAGAATGTAACAATAATTAAAGAAAAACTCTTATAACATTTGGCATAATTAATTGAAAGGTTTATATTGAATTGTTTTTATCATTAAAACCTCTAGACATGATGGTGATGATGACTTCATTAAATAATGCCATTATTCTCCCCGTCACAAATGATTTAACGACTCAAAATGTGTTGAAAGTTAAATAAATCTCCTCGATATGAATAAATGAATTGGTTAAAGTATGCGTCATTTCTGAATTAATTACAACACCAACTATATAATTAATGTTTTTTTTTTTTTTTCGTTATATCTCAATTATTGATTATTACTTCCTATTAATTATTCATGCTCTAGGCCGCTCCAACTTCGTCATACCCATTGCCGGTGAATAAATTAAAAACACCATTTAAATTGTCGAGTAAATATAAATGTAATAATTTAAAAATAAAAGTTATGCTATTATTTATGCGGAAACTGCAACATGAAATACTTTTCATAAAAAAAGTTATTAAAAAGTGAGGTTAAGTTGACCAACTAACCTAAAATTAAATAAACTTATTATGTTAAATAAAATAACTTGTAATAAAACTTATTATGGTTAAACTGTTATGTTAATTGCTTCTGCATTCTTTTTAAAATATTTCTAAGGACGATTTACGTGATAAAAATATATTCAAACACTTAAAATGTTATATTTAATGTTAACATATTAGAACGTCGCATGTTTCTGTTTCATTCGCTCTTGTTGATCTTCTTCCAGGTTGAAGAGTAGCTATCTTTACCATCTTACAAATTTTGACCGGCCAGGGCCAGTAATTATAAAACTAAATCATTTTAGAGGTTTTCCATTTCCCAATTAATCCCAAATTCAATACCGATAATAAATTATAGACTGTTGTGTAAAATGAATCCTCCGTAATAGTGAAATAAACAATGAAAAGAGCTATTTGTAACATGCAGATCACTTTTATAGAGTTAAAATTCCCTTGTAGTATTAGAAAGGGAAATAGTTGTTTCAAGTGATTTGTTTTGTAGTTTACAAATATAGTCTGTCCATTGGATCTTCCGTCGTACGTAACAAACTTTTACAGTGCGTTCTTTTTCTAATGCATTTGGTTTACTTTATCAGACTGAATGTTTTTGTGTCGTTTCTCGAAGCGATATTTTGTGACGTAGGACGGAAGATCCAACGGATGGATAAGTTTATATTCTCAAATTAATTGTAGGATTATTTAACCCCTTCCCGCACAATTATTTATAAAAGTAGTGTCGCATGCCTGAGATATATCAGTTGTATGCGGGAATTGGTTAATATAATTAATGTGAGCCAGCCATTACATAGCCTAATTGATTAGAAATGTGTACCACGGCCAGCTTAATGCTTGGCAGTTGGGTGTATTAAATTATCATTACATTTATTTTTTGTAGGTCAACAGTTACAATTTTCAAGGTGAAAATTTTCATTAATTCTTCATCTATTCAACGTAATTATGATGATTTTTTTTAAATTGAATTATATTTTTATATTTGTTTACATCAAACAACAACTTTGCTATGGAAACAGAGGGAAAAAAATACTTACAAATGTTAAAATTTTTATCAACGGTGTGTAAATGTCGACGTTGTGTATGCGTGCCTCCCCTTTGGCGGAGAGATTTGCGGCCACGCTCACATCGACGACGGCGAGGAGCATCAGAGCGGCGGTCAAAGCCAATTTCGACACGTTCAAAAAGTTCCACGGTATGTTCCTGTACTTGCTCTGCAGGATGTAGAAGACCTCGAGGCTGGAGAACGCCCAGAGGAAGGCGCAGGGGGTCCACACCAGGACGGTCTTCTCGAAGCATTTCGTCAGGTCGGGGTCCTCCGTGTACCAGGTGAGGTTGACGTCCTGCGGGAACGCCGAAACAAGCGGGTAAAAAACAATTGCCTCACCTTGCGTGCGGCGTGTTTATATTTAAATCGCGCTTTTAAATTTAAGTCGGCCAAGTTTAGCGGGTTTAAGGTCACGGCGGCGGGACGGTTTGCGGCCGGGCGGCTGTTGGCGGCGGGCTGAGGGGGGCGCGACCCGGCCCCGCCGTCCCAATACGCTCGGTCGCTATTATTTACGCGGAAAACTCACCCAGAAATCGGATCCACAGAAGCGATCCATCGAGGTGTTCGCCATGTTCGGTGCGGTCGTGGGCGCATGCGCCGCCTGACGGCCTCCAAATCTCTCAGGACGGTGTCGCGGTGTTCTCACCTGAAAAAAGCAACATTTGGGGCCGACGGTTCGACTGAGTTCAGCACATTTTGTAGTCGCTCGGCCCGGACGATCTTGAGAAGCCCGGGGCTTCGAACAGCTGACAGACGTCAAGAAGTACCAATCGAGCAGTGTCGCCAATCGAATGTCTCGTTGCTACTAAATGCAATTGATAGAAACATTCCATTGGCGTACGAATTATTAAATCAAAATATTTATAATAATTGTTCCCTGAATTCTTATTATCATTTCTGTAAATAATTGTCGTTGTTGCTAGATCCCTTTAATAAGTGGTTATCCACTCCTAGGGAACTAGTGCAACATTTAGACAATAGATGGCGCCCTTGTGGTAATATCTCAAAAAGATTTATGTTTTAATATTTGTACCCTAAAATTAACTAAACATAAAAATAATATAATAAAAACATTACCGCGAACCGTAGGCACATACGTAAATAATATTGAGATAGTATCATCACAAATACAAAAATTACAGCGGAAAGACCACGTGGTCGATAGCCAAACAACATTAGTACCACTAAAAATATAGCCTAGCTAACTATTTCTTAAATTACATAAGCCTTAATTTAGTCACGTGGTATAACAAAAGTTCAAAAAATTTTTATAATATCTTTATAGAAGAAAATATTTATTGTAATTATATCGTCATAAATGGCACAATGGATCAACAAATGGCTGCGACCTCAACAAATCATCATCATATAGTCAAAAAACAATGCTGCCATTTTGCACGCCACTGAAATACGCTTTGAAGTAACAAGCGTTCAATTGATTTATTTCATGTTGTTTTATTTTTTGGTTGTTTTCTTTAGTTGTTTAGCTCTAACGCTAACTTCATCGTCGGTGTTTGTTAAACGTTTAATAATAACCATTCATCGTGCAATGTTTCTTAATTATGAATCCATAAATTAATTATAATAAATAAAATCACAATAATACCAATCATCATTCACGAAATCCCTGTTTTAATTTTTATTACCTAACAATTCCGAATATCTGCCCAATCGTGCAACACCGCCGCCAACTTCAGATCGAATGAGTTTTCAAATTATAATTTCACTCAATCAATTTTTTTACGCGCGTATTAAACCCACATATTTAATATAATCTCCTTTAAATTTCATATCTGTATTATGGATTTTATTAATTGCGCAACGTACAATAAAATTACGTTGTGAAATGTTTTTGTCGCTAACTTCACGTTTATTTATTAACATTCAATTGTAATCGTAACTTTTGAGTGGAAATTGTTTTGATCGATAAACGTTTGTAAACGTTTAATTCTGTACAGAAATGAGCTCCAAGCCGATTTTTCTTGAAGTGGACAGCTCGATACGCGAGAAGAATTACTTGATCACGGTAAGAAATGTATTTAATTTCGTTGAATATCCACATAACCTGTAAAATCATTATTTAACATCGAAAACATTTGATTTTTTGTATTGTCAATTTTCAATATACCATATTTGTACACTTTATTTATAATTTATTGTATTTACTAGAAGCACAAAGTGTGTATTAGTCTGTTAATAAAGTTATAATCTTATCTGTTACGATAAATTTACTATTTACCGTGACATTAACTATCCTTTATTGGATGGAATTACCACCGACAATTATGACAGGTTTCAATATATTCGGATATTATTATTTAACCACTTCCCGCATACACTCGAGATAAGTTTTTAAAGGATGAAATGGTGCTTATTCATATTAACAGCCATTGTTTTCAGCAAGATGATAAAGAGGATGATATTGGAAAGTTCTTTGGACCATCCGCCAGTGGGCAGTTGCCTCCCAAACTTGTTAAACCTATAGCCGGTGAGTAAAATAACTAAAACTTGTTAAATAGTAGTAGTAGTATTTAATTATCCAATATGCTTACACAATTCTTTTTAAATTAAAACATAATTCTATAATTATTCACAATAATATTGAATGCATATGGAAAGGCTTGAGTTCACACTTAGATGATCTTCCACTCCTGCTCAATTTAATTTTGGATATTACCACTGAAGCTCTGCTTAATGATTGTGAAGGATGATAAATTTAATGACAATAACTTTATTTGATCACTATAATTACATTTCCACAACATGCTCATATTGCATTTTTCTCTGAATTATTCTCTATGCTATTTTGAAGTCGTTTTCATTTTCTGGTTTGATTTCACACTAAAAATATTGATTGAATTGATTGATCCACCCTACATATATTTTTTAACACAAGTTACAAAACACTTGTTTGCGATGATAAAAAAAATCTTCTATTAAAAATTTGAGTTTAATTTTAAAACCATAAACAGTATTGTAGTTAAAATTACTAAACATATGTAGGATGGGTGGGTGGCCTCTATCCCATCCTCCAATCAATAAAATATAAACAAGGGTCTAATAAGAGCTATATTTAATTAATAATTTTAAATCCACTAAAATAATAAACATAAACACTAATTTCGTTAAATATATATAATCGGCACAATTATTTATCATTCATTCATTCATTATCATAAGCCAACTGGAATGATTCAGCACAAAAAGAGGTTTTCCTCGATAGCGACGGACAAATTACAGAATCGCGGTCGTTAAGATGATAACGCAACTGAACAACATCAATTCAACACCTAATGCATAATTTAAATATTTATCACATCATATTTTTTTATTCCTTTATTGATTGCATTATAACAACCAGTCGTTGATGAGATTAGATAATTCCAATCTCACGTTGCAATGGAATTATAACGCGTCGGGTTTTACCTACCAGTTATAATAATAATAAACTAGCCATTTATAAATAGCAGTGGTTATTGTTTTAAGCATGTGTATGCGTGTTGCTATTTTTATTGAGAATTCAACTCATTCGGTTTAATAATTCCATTAACGACCTCGCACAAAACTAAAAACCACAACCGTTGTCGTTTATTTGTTGTAACGTTACATTTATTACATTATAATGGTGTAGCGCTTTTGAATCGACCAAATCGAAAGAGAGCGCGCAGCGGTGAGTGAAAAGTGGACCGATGACCGAAAATCGCGGAAATTCATTCGTTGGAGAGGAAAAAAAAAACATCGTCACGCTTTGGCGACCGCTATTATTATTATTATTTATTATTTACTATTTTATACGCGTTGCATAATGATGATTTACGAAAGAATTCGGATGATTACCACCGTCCTTGTTGCCGCCGCCCCGAGGTGAAGGCGCCCGCTGATGTCATCCGGTTGAGGAAAACTGGTAGAGAGGATACATCCGTAAAGGTCGTGAAAACTGGACACAACAAAACACACCGTTCACCTTCACCCGGTTTGCGGAGAAGAGAAGAAGAAGATCCTGTTTGTTTTGCTTCCACCCGATCATCACAAACAATATGCTAATTTGCAGCGAATTATTCGAATACCTCGGCGAGTCGTTATGTAATTTTATAACGGTGATGGAACAACATTAAAAATAAATAAATACATAAATGTTTTCTGTATGTATGCACGTGACATTTCCACGATCGCCTTGATCGTACGGGGAGGAAGGCTTCGCGTCGGCCTTTCAACACAATACACCATCGAAGTAATTACGCTTTATTCCACTAATGGGAAGTTAAAACAGGTAGAAATTAAACACGGGGTCATGTAAATTAGGGAATTACTCAATACATAATTGCTTGAAAGAAATGTTTTTGTCATTCAACATTTAACGACAGTATTGTTTCTGGATTCGACGATGGGAACCAACAATCTGAAACTTAATCATAAATTTCTAATTTCTCAGTTTAGAATGGAATATAAATATCATTTTCTTATTCAATATATGCTATAAAGTTTAGTCGAGTCGAGCTAATTATAGAAGAATTTTGTATAAACAATTAATTATTTGTGTATGCATATTTTGAGTACATTTACACAACACGTTTGAGGTCAGAAAATATAATTTATTGTGATAAGTGATAAGCCCGTTATCTTACATCGTGTTAGCCACTTGTAGAGAGATTTTTGTAAATAATAATTGCATTTATTTTATAATCTGGATCATTCAATATTGACAAATTAGAAATGATAATAATTACTTGTTGTTCTTCATTTTCTTACATAAAAGCTTGTTTTTTTTTTAAATTTGATTTCCCTTCCAATTACTATAATATTAATAACTAGAAAAAACATTGATCTTGACGTTTTTAGTTGACACATAATAGTTGTCATGTGACAGATGACAAACGAGAGTCAACAGCTGACAGATGATAATTGACACATGGAAATTGACAATTGGCAAATAGTAGTTTACAAAGGACAAATGATAATTGATGGATGACAAATTATGTAGTTAACAACTGACAGTTAAAATATGACAGTTGACAGATATTGGTTAACAGTAGACATATCACAGTTGACAGTCAATAGATGATAGATAATAGTTTTTAGTTAATAAATAACATAGGCTGTTAGCTACCAAATAACAGTTGATCGTTGATAGATAGGTGACAAACGAGTATAAAAATTGACATTTGGTAGTTGACAGATGACAGTTATTAAATGACTTATGAAGATTGACAGTTAAAAGATAATAGTTAACCATTTGACAGATGACAGTTAAGTTGACGGTTGATAGATAGGAAATTATAGTTTATAGTTGACAGATCACAGTTAACGCCGAATATATCGCACTTTACACTTGACAAATGATTGTTGATGGATAACAAATGATATAGTCAACGGTCAACAAACGACAGTTAACAGTTGACTGATAACAAATGATAATTGATAAATGACTTATGATAGTTGATAGATGACAGTTAACAGCGTACATATCGCAATTTACAGTTGACAGACGGCAATTGATGCATGGTAATTGATTGTCGAAATGTCAAAATTGTCATTTCCAAATTGACAAATATATAGTTTTCATAATGACAAAAATAATGATTTGTTTGTTAATGATTGTTACAAATGTAATTTTCATAATGTCAAACATATCACTTGACTAGTGTCAAAATATTAGTTTCCTAATAGTCACATAATGTCAAAAATGAGAAAGGTTAATATCAAAAATATCATTTCCATAATTTAAAAATGTCATTTTCATAATGTCAAAAATATGGCTTTCATAAAGCCAAACATGTTACTTTCATAATGTTAAAAATGTTATATTCATAATGTCCAAATTGTCATTTTTAAATTATCAAAAATGTATATTTCATAATGCCTAAATATGTAATTTTTATAATGTTTTTTTCATTATGTCAAAATTGTCATTTCTAAATTGTTAATAATGCCAATAGTGTCATTTTTATAATGAAAGAAATTCCATTTTCTCAATCTGAAAAATGTCATTTTTATAATGCCAAATTTGTCAGTTTCATATTGTCAAAAATGTTATTTTCATAATGTCAAAACTGTCATTTATTTAATCTGTAAGATGGCATTTTTGTAATGTCAAATTTGTAAGTTTCATAATGTCAAATATGTTATTAATGTATATTGTAAAAATTGTCATTTTTATAGAATCTAAAGTTTTATTTTCATAATGTCAAAATTATCATTTTTAAATTGTTAAATATTTAATTTTCCTAATGTCAATAATGCCATTTTTCTAATGCCAAAAATGTCATACGATTAGTGTCAAAATGTCATTTTACTAATATTAAAAATGTCATTTTTATAATGCCAAAAATGTTATGTCATTTTCAAATTGTCAAAAATATAATTGTCATAATGTCAAAAATGTTATTTAAATGTAATTTTCTTAATATCAAAAATGTTAAAATTGTCATTTTCATATAGTCAAAATCATTATTTTCATTATGTCAAAATTTTCAAATTGCGAAAAATATAATTTTCATAATGCCAAAACTATAGTTTGCATAATGTCAAAATACTATTTTCTTGATGTTTAAAATTTCATTTTTATAACGACAAAAATGTTATTTTCTTAATTTGAAAAACGACATTTTTATATAGTCAAATTTGACTCTTTCATAATGTCACAAATGTCACTTTCATAATGTCGACAATACCATTTTTATATTTTCAAAAATGTCATTTTTATAATTTCAAATTGTTAAAAATGTAGTTTTTATAATGTCAAAAATATTATTTTCATAATGTCAAAATTGTTTTCTTCTAATTGTCAAAAATGTAATTTTATAATATTAAAAATGTCACTTTTATAATGTCAAAGATAATAAAAAAGTAATTTTCATAATGTTTAAAATATCATTTTCATAATGTCAAAAAAATTATTTTATGTTAAAATTGTCATTTTCAAATTGTCAAAAATATATTTTTCATAATGCTAAAAATGTTATTTTCATAATGTCAAAAATGTCATTTGGCTAGTGTCAAAATGTTATTTTCCTGATGCTAAAAATGCAATTTTCATAATGTCAAAAATGTTATTTAAATAATGTCAAAAATAGCATTTTCTTAATTTGAAAAATGTTATTTTTATAACGTCAAATTTGTCTGTATCATAATATCAGAATTGTCATTGTTATAATTTCAAAAATGTCATTTTCACAATGCCAGAAATGTTATATTCATAATGTTCATTTTTTTTCATAATGTCAATATTGTCAGTTTTATAATTTAAATGACAAATGACAGGTGGCAAACGAGACTTAACAGTTGACTGATAACAAACGGCAATTAATAAATGGCTTATGATAGTTGACAGTTGATAGATGACAGATAATAGATGTTAGTTGACAGTTAACAGATGATAATTGGCAGATAACCAATGACAGTTGACAAATGACACATGATAGTTAGCAATTGACAGATGACGAATAACAGTAGACGTCACAGTTTACAGTTGGGTTTACAGATGGCAGTTGACAGTAATTAGCTGAAAGATGGATTAATAGTTGATAGATAACATATGATAAGTGACAAACGAGAGTTAAAAAATGACAGATGACAATTGATAAATGGCTTACGATAGTTGACAGTTGATAAATGGCAGATAATAGTTTTCAGTTGACAAATGACAAACACTAGATATATCGCAGTTTAAACAAACGATATTTAACAATTGACAGATAATAAATGACAATTGTTAAATTTCTTATGATAGTTGACGGTTAGCAGATGATAATTGACAGATGGTAGTTTACAGATGACAAATGATAGTTAATAGTTGTCAGTTGACAAATGACACATGATAGTTGGCAGTTGACAGATGATGAATGACAGTAGACATATCGCAGTTTATAGTTGAGTTGACAGATGGCAGCTGGCGGTTCTTAGTTTACAGATAACAGAGCTGATAGTTGATGATAACGTATGGTAATTGACAAAATAGAATTAAAAAATGATAGATGACAATTGATAAATGACGTATGATAGTTGACAGTTGATAAATGGTAGATAATAGTTTTCACTTGAAAAATGACAGTCAACAGTAGACCTATCGCAGTTTAAAGTTAATAAATGGCAGTTGACGGTTATTACCTGACAGATGACAGTTGATAGTTCATATATAACATGTTATAGGTGACAAACGAACGTTAAAATTTGACAGATGACAGTTAACAGCGAATATATCGCAGTTTTGCAGTTGACAGATGGCAATTGATACATGATAATTGACAGATGATTGTCAACAGTTGGTAGTTTACAGATGATAGTTGACGCATGTCAAATGATATAGCTAACAATTGACAGATTATTGACAGTTACTAAATGACTTATGAAGGTTGAAAGTTGATGTATGACAGTTTACAGATGACGATTAACAGTAGACATATCGTTGTTTACAGTAGAGTTGACATATGATAGTTGATAGATAACATATGACAAACGAGAATTAACAATAGACAGATAAACAATAACAATTGATAAATGGCTTATGATAGATGACAGATAATAGATGATAATTGATACAGATGACAATTGACAGATGGTAATTTACAGATGACAAAAAAAGGTTGATTTATTGATGACAAATGATACTTTATAGTTGACAGTTGATAAATGGCACATGGCAGTTGGCAGTTGATGGATGGCAGATAACTGTAGACATATCGCAGTTGACAGATGACAGATGATAGACGATAGTTGACCGTTGACAGGTAACAAATGACAATTGGCACATGACAGTTGATGGTAGATGATTGTAAATAGTTTTCAGATGGTAATTGATAAATAACAGTTGCTATGTAACAAATAACATTTAACAGCAGTATTGTCAGATAACTGTTGATTGTTGATTGACAAAATATGATAGAGTTGATGTTTGGTAGATGACAGAAGACAGTTGATAGATGACAGATGCTAGTTTAGAATTGAGAGTTAAGAGATAACATTTGATAGACAAAAGTTGACAGTTGACAGATAACAATTAGCAATTGACACATTCCAGATGTTAGTTAATAGTTGATAGATGGCGGTTTGCCGTTAAAAGATGGCAGTTTACAGTTTCCGGATGACAAATGGTAGTTGATAGAAAGAATATGATTGTCGACAATAGTTGAAGATAATGTATATTAGACAGTTGGTACAAACCAGTAGCTAACTTATGATAGTTAAATTATAGATGGAAGTTGACAGGCATACAGAAAATAGATGAAAAACGACAGATGAAAGAGTTGGCGGATATAACGGTTAACAATTGACAGTGGAAAGTTAATCATTAATCGTTCACTTGTGTTGAAACTATAATCACAAATTTTAATTGACAGATGACTTACGAAGGTTGACAGTTGATATATGATTTACTGTTGAGTTGAGAGATGACAGTTGACGGTTATTAGCTGACAGATGACAGTTGATAATTGATAGATAACATATGACAGGTGACAAACGAGAGTTAACAGTTGACAGATGACGAATAACAAATGATAATTGATAAATGACTAATGATGAATGATATTTAATAGTTGACAAATGACACATGATAGTTGTCAGTTGACAGATGGCAGATATCAGTAGACATATGGTAGTTTACATTGACAGATGATAGAGGATAGTTGATCGTTGACAGGAGACATGACAGTTGATGCCAGTTGTCAGATGGTAGATGATTGTAAATAGTTTTTAGATGATAATTGATAAATAACACCTGTTATGCAACAAATGACATTTAACAGCAGAGTTGTCAGATGACAGTTGGCAGTTGACTGTTGATTAATGAAATATGAAAAATATGATAGGTGATTTATGAGAGTTGATGTTTGGTAGTTGACAGATGACAGAAGACAGTTAATAGATAAAAGATGATAGTTTACAGTTGATTAATAAAAGATAACATTTGATAGACAATAGTTGACAGTTGTCAGATACCAATTAACAGTTAGCAGTTAACAATCGAGACCCATCCCAGATGATAGTTAATAATTGCTGTTTATTTTAATTATTTATTTATTTTGCTTTACATGTACGATTAAAGAAATGTTCTAACAATTTATATAAATATATAAACACTTAACAATTTGGAGCAGGGGACATGCGGGCGGTTTTTACGTAGTGTTCTTCCACTCAGACCCAATTCTCTATGAAGGCATCTTCACCAATGGTGTATTTTGTCCATTTAGACAATATTTTAGCCATTGCTGGCTTATTTATGGTCATATTATATGAGAATATTTTGTGTCAATGTCATTTCCTCTGATAGATGCGGGATAGATAGACTGTGATTGTTGACATTTGGTAGTTGACAGGTGATAGATGATATTGAATAGACAGTCGGTACAAAGCAGTAGCTAACTTATGATAGTTGAATTATAGATGGAAGTTGACAGACATATAGATAATAGATGAGACGGATGGTTGACAGTTTGCAGTTGATAGATGTCAGTTAACAATTGATGGTAGAAAGTTAATCACTGACTTTCAATTGTGTCGAAACTACAGTCTTAAATTTTAATAAAGTGTGATTTACTTGAATTTTTTTTATTGATAAAAAACATATCACAAAGTGAAAGTCTCAACAATCTGTTAATGTAAATGTAACTGATGATGTGACATATACTTTTTATAGTGCCATAAATGTCACATACTACTACATTATGTAAATAGTTTAATGAAGGCAAATTGAATAAAACATCTTTTACACAATTTAATAATAAATAAACAAGTGAGAGTTTATCAGTTGTCATATGGTAGCTGACCGATGACAGAAGACAGTTGATAGATAATAGTTTGTAGATTATAAACGATAGTTAATAGTTGATAGATGACATATGGTAGTTAAAAGTTGACAGTTAACACTTGATAGATGATAGTTGACAGGTGACAGATAACAGATGACAATTAATAGTTGACACGTGGCAGATGACAGTTGACAATTAATAATTGACAGTTAAAAATTGATAGATGGCAGTTTACAATTGACGGATTAATGTAATGTGGGTGGGTGGCCTCTAACCCACCCTCCAATCAGTAAAATACGCAAGGGTCAATTAATTAAATACACTAATTTGCATAATTTAATAAGAAATCTTTTATATTACAGTTTTTTTATATAAAAAAACCTTCGTTTATATTATTGTAATTAGATAATGGGATTGTGGAGACCCACCCACCATTCATATACATTTAAACTTAATCTACGATTTTAATTATAAATGTCTTAAAATTTATACTGAAATTATTGTCGTCTTTTTTTGAAAACGAAAACAGAAACGATGATGTAGTTTTAAATGCATATGTAGGGTGGGTGGGTGTCCAAAAAATTTCTTTCTTTAATATTAATACTAAAATTATTGTCATATAAGAAGGTGGATACTCGTACTTGTTTGTATATGTAGTGTGGGCGTGTTATTTCTAATCCATTCTTAATTTGTAATAAATAAAGGTAAATATAGTGATGGAGGTAAGTGAATGGCAAACACACATGACGGAGAAATAGATAAAGTTGAACAACTTGTGTGATTTAAGTTAAGAAAGCGATTGGAATAAGTGTAAAAATAATCACATGCAGTATAAAAGATTGTAAAGAAGTAATTTTTAGCATTTGTAACAACACTGTTAAAAATGTTGTAATCATTATAAAGCTGAGGCTTGTTGCGTTACACTATTAATGGGAACAGATATTATTATTAGGTTTTTTTTTAAATTTTCTAATCGATAAGGATTCTTTGATCAATCAAACGTATTAAACATGATCACGTGTTTTAATTACTGAAGATTATTATCAAGAGATCGACCGATTTATTCGTATACAGTGTATACACGCAATCCTATTTATTCTTTTCTTCTCTCGCATCTCCTCAATTAACTTTAATTATTCGCCGCTCGTCGAAATTAATAAGCGTCACGTTCGGATCACTCGGCGGCAATAATTATGTCGCTCCGGTTTGACCCAAACAGCGTGCGATCACCTCTTCTCTATTGGACTTTCTTTTCGCCAAATTACACACGTAAAAAGTATAGTGACATAATGAAACTTACCGATGAAAATGCGTTTTTAATCACCCGTCACACAAGAAGTAGCGCTCACTCATCAACTTTTCAGTAAGTCCACACACACAGAAGAGATACACGCAATGGTGAACGTTCGCGAGCAAACGGAGACGGACGTGTGCGTGCGTGCGTGCGTGCTGAAACACGTCGGACGCGCGAATGCCGTGTTTTTGTTTTTAAGCGTTTGAAAAGGAGGAGTTGCGCGATGGTGAGTGATAGGTTCGCGTTGTCGGCGCCGTTTATCAATTGAATGATTTCGTTGTGAAATATTACGTTCACGATGGGAAAGGTACGGTGTATTCAGGATTTAAAATTTTTCGGAGGGGAGACTTAAGAGTGTTGTAAAAATACGTCTAAATTTACTATTTAGATTTACACCAAAATTTCCGCCACGCTATTATTTATATAGAAGTCTCAACAGGTTACGCAACTGTCTTCTAGTTAATTAGTATTTTTTTAACTTTGTTTCGTATAAGGCCTTATAGTTTAACTCTGACAATGTCATCATCATATTATGAGCCATAAAAAAATGATTGTTATGAATGTATTATCGATTTAACCTTATAGGCACTGAAGATAAAAAAATTCTATCTATCTCGAGTGCATGTTTATCAGACTAACTCAAATTAAATAGTGTCGTGCGCTCATTATTTATTGATATCTGCTTACAATTTATAATAAAAAAAAAACTGCAGATTAAACACAAAATGTAAAATGGTGATGTGGCCATCATAGTACTTTCCCTATATTTTTCTCGAAAACTATGAAGTTTACGCAAAAAAGTTATTCTTAATAATTTGTTTAGTTTTAAATTCTCTATAATTATTTGTTATATAAATTTTATGTAACTCTTATAGTTTATTAGCAATTGGCAAAGAATATAAAAATTTTCAATTTTTATTTTTTTTCTCGAAAGTTAAGAATTTTATGAAAAATATGTTCAAATAAAACTGGTTGAGTTTATTATTCCCATTAACTTTTGTAAGAACCGTTTTTTAAAATTTTTCATATTTAGAAAAATATTACCAAAAAACAAAAAAACGCCTCGAGTAAACATCCACTTCCGGTTTATGAATGTTTACCAAAAGCTTTTCAGTTCCAGTTTTTAACGATAAAACCTTAAGTTTAATATTTCATCTCAATAGGATCTTTCGTTTTTGAGATACAGCGCCCACCGACAGACACACAGACACACAAAAAAATTTTCTAGAAATTAGTGTAATGGACTCAGGGGGGCCCAAAACGGATATTTCCGCAAAAAAAATTTTTCAAAAAAAAATCACGAAAACAATACTCCCCCTATATACTACGTGTATAGGGAAAGTAATAATCTCTTCTCACCTTCAACTCGTCGCGGAATCGGTGGTTAATTAAGGACAGTGGTTATGATTCATACACGATTCGTGTGTAATAAACATAATTGAAAAAAAAAAAATCGCGCATGCATTCCAATCCTATGTGGGTCAGATAATTGATGTTTGGCGTTGCGTTCTAATCAAATTACACTTGGTTATTTGGAGTTTTACGTAACACTTGCACAGAGGCTATTTTACAGTCAGAAAAAAAATTAAATTTCGATTTCGCAATATTATCTAATCAACTGGTTTAAAATGTGTGCAAAACAATCGCGATTCTTATCAGAATGATTTGCGCTTTGTCGTATTTAATTACTATTGTAAATACTACGCTGCTTCAGTCCTTCGAATTGTTTAATTTCCCCCAAAAAAAAAAACCCGTTTAACTAGCAAATATTTAATTGTAAAATCAAACACATTGTTGTTTAGACGAGGAAAAAATTATCTTTCCCGTGTTTTTTAAACAATTAAATAACTTAAATTTGAATGCATATTGATAATTCATTATTACTTCTAACACTACAGTGTGGATGGACAGTAACCCGTCATTTATTGTAATGTAAACAATCGTTTTTATAAATGTTACTGTTAATAATGCAATAAATAAATTATAATTCATTTCGCAATTACGTAAATGTTTCAATTAAACCCTTGTTTATGATTTTGGGATTGGAGGGTGGGTCAGAGGCCACCCACCCACCCTACATATACATTTAATGTTAAGCTACAACACTGGCTTTAATTTTGTTAAATATTTTAGTTGGAGAAAATGATTTATATGTTGAGAAATTAAAATATTGACTGTGAATAAAATAAAAATGCATATGTGAAGTGGATGTAGTTTATGTCCACCTACACATTTAAATAAACTCTCGCGTATGTCTAAAAATTCAGGGTGGGTTAAAGGCCACCCACTTGGAGGGTGTGTTATCGTACACCAACCCACCCTGCATATAAATTGTACCTTCAATCTAGTTTAAGATGATGTAATTAAGCAATCATTAACAATTAACTATTTTAGGTTTTTGCATCAAGACGAAGGAGAAAACTTCTGGGAAAAAACTCTTCGTCAACATATGCCACACCGAAGCGATTCCGGCGCCCAAGGACATCTCGGAGGCGGAGCTGATCGAAATCCTGGACACGGACGAGATCTGCGATTACCGCATCCCCATGAGTATCGGCGACCTGCGCACTGAGCCCGACAAGAAGGGCGACGATGCTTCGGTCTGCGACATCGCCGTCAATCCGAGGTTCTTCGATAAGATCAAAACCAACCAGACCTTCAAGGAGTTCTTCATCGCCGTCGCCTTCGAGGGATTGAAGGAGAAGTACAAGACGGAAACGCAGGACGAGAAGATCGTGCTGCAGAACAAGAAGGCGCACGGTAATCTGCAGGTGCACAGGATACAACAACGCGAGGTTAATCAGAAAATGGGATTAGAACAGACACTTCCATCTGTCGATGATATTTTGCATAGGAACGACGCTGGAAAGTCGAAGATTATTGAAGTTCTCAGCGATAAGGTGTCCAACACTCCGGATTACAGGTTGTTCAAAAAGGTTGATGATGAGAATACTCTGTATGCTGAAGTTTATTTACCTTATATAGTAAGTTGACATATTAATTGTGTTTAATAGCACGATTCCAACTAATTCATAAAAAGTATTTACTTACCTTTAATAGTTGCTTTAAAAATCAAAACACCTATTTTAAATATTAGATTCTAAATTCTCACATAAGTGAGTATGCAACCAAATATACGTTTCTATACGAAAATGTTAGTTTTAAATATTCAATTCGTAATTCTCACATATGCAACCCAATATACTCATCTATTTGTAATGGTAACTATTTGGAAGTTTTGCCTATAGAAATTGATATATTTGAATAGAACACTATCATGTTTTTAATTACGACTTCTTATGCTCACTAACACTGATGTTTTTATTTATTTCATTAAAGATTAAATCAGTAATGTTTCATAATAAAAATGTAAAGTCCTTTACTTTGTAGAAAATTAAATAATAATGTAAAAACGTCTGTATACGTTCACCACAATCCTTCAGTTTCACAACGGAATTGTGAATTATACATTTGGTTGTAGAAAATTAAATATTAATTTAAAAAAATACGAAAACGATCTAGATTTACGAAATGTTTTCGTGTTTTTCTAATTATTCATGAATGTTTCGTTTTTAGACCTCGTCAAGAGATCTGTCTTTGGATATTGGCGAGGACAGGATTATTTTGGAGTCTACAAAAGGCACATATTTTCTCGATACGTACCACGATCAGCTGGTCGAACAGAGTCGGTGCAGTTGTGTCTTTAATAAGGACACCAAAGTAAGTTTTTAATAAAATATGATCGCAAACTTTTCTCCAAATTGCGAGTATTAATAAAAAACATAATTTTTATCAGCGCCATCTATGAGCGCTCAGTAAACATTTTATGAAACGATTTATTATTATTATAGTTAATTATTTGTGCTGTGAACTCCAAGGGGATTATATTTATATGATAATTAATTTTAAAAAATCTTTATTTTCAGTTTTTAACAGTAACAATGCCAATCAAGTCTTGCTGAGGCAACAATTGTAAAAAAAAGTCTGTCGTCTTTGGGGCCGTTTTTTTTTTCCTCTCGGAGAACCATCACGCCCGTTAAGGTTAACAAACAACATGATTGTCCTCTTATTTTTTTTTAGATACGTGCGCACATAACTTATACTCAAAAAAAGGAAAGAAACAACACTTTGTACTATATATATTATATGAATATTAAAAAAAAGGAGGTAAAACGAAAGAAACACATCATTTCCTATCATACCTACTGTCCTGACTAGATAACGGAATAGTCTCAGAGAAGAAAAACAAAAAAAAACAATAATAATAATACTGTGGCACTGTCCGTCGTCCACGTGTACGGAATGCGTCTGTTCCCTCTTTTTCTCTCTCTCTCTCCCTCTCACTGGAAAACCTACACTAAAATCTAAATAGTTATTATTATTATTATTAAAAGAAACGCATCACAATTTTATTAACCTTAATAACGATACGTACTACCGATCTAATTTGAATTTATTAAATGTTAATTATCATTATTAGAAAAAGTGGAAGAGCGCTTGTATCTCGTTTAAGCGTTTTTTATACAGGGTGTACCAAAATGGAAGTCACTTTTTAATTTTGTTTTTAATAAATTGCCATTTAAAAAAGTTTTTACAGTAGATTTATATCAGTGAATTCAATAAATTTATTTTATGTATTTAAACGTCTACGTTAAGATTAATACCTTAATAAATGTGATATTAACTAAAGCCTACCGCCATATAGAATTTTTTTCTGGCGAAATCTAGTTATAACGTTTAGAACTTTGTTCTAATAAATACATTGAATAAATGTAACCTTTTAGATATTCGTGATTATATGTAATTGTGGCGCCATCTAGTGAACACCGATATAAATACATATTATTTTAAGCAAATAAGCGACTATAGATACTATTTTAATTATTTGTAATAATATATTATTTTATATGATCGTGGCGTAATCTAGATTAAAATCTTTATTTTTGCAAAATCCTTCGAAATAATGAAATGATCAAGTCTTTTTATATACTTTTTTAATAGTAGAATTAAGTAGTTTGTGGCGCTATCTAAAAAAATAAATAAACAGCTTAACAAGTGATGCCATTTTTGGTTATTTGTAAAATAATAATTATTCTTTATGACGCCATCTAGCGTTTATCAGTTGCAACTATATATAAAAAACGTATTTACATAATGGCAATTAAAAAAAATGTATTCTTAACTTTATAAATAAAATATTTCACTCACAAGACCTTTTCAGTCGTGGTAAATTATTTTTTTCTATATTATTGATAATTGCAATAGCGAATTCCATTTTGGCGCGCCGTGTTTATTTATTTTAATATATAACAAAGCATCACAAATATGGCGTTGAATCACTAGATATCTTGATATGTCAAACTACAGTCCGTCCGATAAAATACATCGAGCCGGCCCTGGTCTCAAGTCCCTTAAAAACTACGGAACGTTTGTGCACGGATGTGATGCGTAAAGTATTGCTGCTTGAATATCACTAACCTTCCTCATTTTTTTTTTTGATAAACAAAGTTACGTGCGTTTACTTATCAAATTTCCGTGTAGAACGTCGGCCGTTCGATCCGCAACAGTCTGAACAGGTGCGGAATGGCGTAGAGGATGTTGAAGCCGACGAGACCGCAAGAGACGTACTTACAGCCCAGCTCTATCATCGTCTTGTGCTTGTTTTCGAGCGTGTTCTCCGAGTTGCGTATGTTGTCGGGGTTCTGCCTCAAGAGGGCGCACAGGCAGTTGAAGGAGATTGTGTGGAAGATGGCGCGCGTGGTTAGGACGAGGAAGAGGCCGAGTAGGGTGCGCAGAATGGCCGCCATCAGCATGTAGTACGTCGGCCAGTAGATGGTGAACGGGGAGGAGAGTTCGGAGGTGGACATGATGCCTGTTTGGTAGTTGAGCCAGGCGCCGATGTGTACGCCGACCGTTACCGAAAGGATCATAGTTGTATCACCCCTAAAACATAATAATTAGTAAATTATATAAGACGAAGATGTTATTGGTTAATATTAATTATTCTTATGACAGTCTTGATGTTTTATATATAAGCTACAAAGCATAAAATAATCTGCTTGTTATGATTATTATTATTATTCATGTAATTAAATTAATTATTATTAGTATGGTTTTTATAAGATGGTGATAATGTCGTTATAAAAATTAAAATTTACCTTGTTGGTGTCCATTTTCCACTGTTTGGATAATAGACGATCATCAAAATGGAACTGACTAGTAGAAGAATCGGAGCGATCGGATTGGTCAGGAGGTAGTTGTCGAGATAGTCGACAGATGGCACCAGCACGAACATCAGTCCAATAGCCAGTGCTAATCCGGCCAAAACGTCCTTCAATAGTATTAATATTAGTAAGTAAATGTAAATTATTTTTTGTACATTTACCAATACGGTGTGCATCCCCAGGTACAATCGGCTGATGCAGATGAGGGTGCACCAGCACACGGCGAAGGAAAGTCCGAACGCCACGTTGTACTGGTATCGGTTCAAGGTGAAAAGAAGGACGGAGAAGGGTATTGAAATACCAACCATTGCGTGCGTTGAAGGCATTCCATACTCCAGAGCCCATTTATTCTGCAGCCGGATCACCGGGTAACCAGGCCTCGGCCATCTGATCACATCTTTAACACCCTGGCCTTAAATTAAATAAATCATTAACTAATGTGATCGATTGGATGATAATTTTACTTCAACCACTTTTACTCATTTAATTTATGAAAAATAATAGATAAACCGATTGTTAATGTTCAGGAATTAAAAATCATTGTTGGCTAAATTCAAATTTATATATGTAGGGTGGGTGGGTGGCCACTATCCCACTAAAAATGTCCTCCAGTTTTATAAATTTATATATAGGGTCAGTAACTATAAACTCGTCATCTTATTAAATTATGTAATAAATAAAATATGAATTTTAATTTAATTATAATCCCATAAATTATTCATGCATGATCTACTGTTTAAAGGTTGGGTTAGAGGTCACCCAACCACCCTGCATAAAAATTTTCACTTCGCTCATTCATACACTTTTAGTTTTACAAAAAAGGTAATTAATTCTATTGAATTAGGTAACTGTTGAGGCCTCTACTTTGTGATACATTATTATAAATAAATGATTGTAATTCTATTGGTGTTAAAATATTAAGCTGACACTTTAAATGCATATGTAAACATTCTGAATGTTTACAGCTATGGAAAAGTTAAAATTGTCAATTCTTTAAACTAGGAAATATATTTGAAAGCCAAAATATCATTTTTGCATTTGCCACAAAGTGATTCATTATAAAATTCCAGCTTTGACAATTCATAAATTATAATTATTATTATTTTGATACCAAAACTGTCATTTCATTCACAAAATGCTAAAGTTGACATTAAAAATGTTAATATTGTTTATTTTAAAGTCAATTTAATTCCCGTGTAATTGTTGTTATTTTATATCATTTTTAACAACTATGATAATCACACGGCTGCTAATAAACAATAATAAAGATAATTGTATCATCAATAATGTAATCGTCTGGTCTTGTTTATTCGCTTGGCACTTGTTTTTATCGAATTTGAAAAATTACATGACGAACAAATTATCAACTTTATTTTAACATATTAATTTATTTCTTTCATGTTCGTAATTATATACAAATTAAATAATTAAACTAATGTACGCCTTTGAAGGTTACATTAAAATTTAATTATCAAGGAATTTACTCGATGTTGATTAGAATCGTTATCAAAAAAAAAAATTCCTAGATATTAAAAGTATTTGCCGTCTCACCTATGTACATGACCAGGGCCCAAACGAGCACAACCCTCCTACCCACGTAGCCGTCTATATTCCAGAACCAGAAGGGGATGAACGTTGAGTAGAACAATTCGTCGCCTAATTCCGTGCCGAACACAAACAGGTAGTGCCACACTCTGTTGGCCACCGTGTAGCCCCTGTCCACCCTTTCGCTGCCCTCGCACTTCAACTGCTTCTCCCTTATCCCGAAGTACTTTTGTATTTCGTACACCAGCTCGGGGCTCTTCAGTCCTTCAAGGGTCCCCATCATTTTCGCCTCTTCAGACTATTTTTTAAAAATTTTTGAAAACGAACGCACACTACCACTCCTGACGAGAAGGGGGCGGTCACATGCTAGAAACGAGGGCACTCGGAACGGAACGGTCCTCTGTCCCGGCCCCACTGGCGCATCACGCACAATAGGATGCCGCAATTTACGGCGTTGCCGATGCGACACCTTTATCTATTCGGTGCGATTGTTATCGGCGCGCCCCGCTGATGAGTAATTTCGACTTGGTACAGACGAGTAAATTCCAAATTTTTTTTTGGAGTGCTCTTTATTAATTCCGATCGATTCGGTTTTGTTTAATCGATTCGAGTCGCAATTGTTTTTTGTTGGTATTTGAATGGTTAGATTTCATTCATTTTTTTTATAACGTATTATTATTTCTTCGTCAACAATATCCACTCAACGGTTTCGGTTTATTCAACATTTACGTTGTTGAAAGAGTTTTGTAAACATAAAAAAAATATATTTTGTGGGGTTGTGGGAGGGCGGAGGAGCTCATTGACTCATCGCGTTTAAGAAAAAACTAAGATTCTTTCTTTTTTTAAACCACTTGTAAATTAATGACTCACTTGTGATGGTGGTAATAAAATATATGCGCAATAAATAAAAAAGGAGTTTTGTTACGCCACTGTGTAAACAAGTTTTATTACAATTAACAACAGCAAGAGTGAATTTTTAAAAATTATAATCTATGGCATTACATAAAAATTAATAATTAACACAACGATTAATAAATGAGTGTTCAGTTATCAATAATTAATTTTTGAACGAAAAATTACAAGATTATTTTTCTGATACTTTCGTTACTTGTTAATAGATGGCGTCCACTTACACGAAAATGGCCATAGATAATATTTTTTTCGTAAATAAATACAGATTCTTTATACAATCAGTAAAGATTAAAAATAAACAACGTATAAATATTTATTCAATTATAAACTTTGTTTGAATTATATTTATTATAAGCAATTTTAAACGCAATGTTTTTTTTTCATATAATTGGTCAATGTAGTACGTACTGTTATTACAAGATGGCACTCGCGTTTAAAGTAATGTATTTTTTAAATTTATCAACTCTTGAAGAAATAAATATATTCACACTAGTACTACTCAAATAGGTGTAGAATTTATAATATGTAAATTACTTTTAATTTAATCTCCGACGTGGTATTAGTTAATGAAGTCATCGTTTCAATAAATGATTTGTTTCCGTAGTCCTGATAAAACTTATGTTGTAGATTAATGAATAGTTTTATATGCATAGATTAACAGTTAATTGTAATTTCAGAATATTTAACGTAAGCATGTTTTTAGTTTTGATTAAACTGATGTAAACTAACTGATTTATTCCTGTTTATTACTTCTTGTCTTTAATTGCTTATTTTCAAACTTATAACAATGGTTGGAATCTGTAATTTTCTTCATAATAACCGGAAGCGTTGATTGCAATATTTCAATCAACGCTGAGAATATGAAAATAAACAATTGATTTTTGAATAGTTGGATTTTTTTATAGAAGGAACAGATGAAGCTTGGAAAACTTCATCTGTTTGAAATATTTGAAGGCAAACAGTTTAGAATTTGTTTGAAAATACTTGCATACTTGAATAATTTGTAGTTGCAAAAATTATGATTTAAAAAAAAACTGAACTGAAATTTGATAAATAAAAAAGAAAGCCTATTTTTTTAGAAAAAAATGAAAAATTAGTCAAAGCAAAAAGAACTGGAATTAAAAAATTAATACATTGGAAATTTGCAAAAAATAAAAAAATAGTTAACAATATTTGGAGGAAAATGTTAAACTTTCAAATAGTTGACTTGAAACTTGAAGAGTTTGTAATGGAAAATTAATGAAATAAACAATTGCTTAAATTGATTATAATAAATGAAAATCTGTTATAAATAGCTGACAAGCACATAGACTTAGAAAATTTCTTATAAAAACAGTTGAAATTAAAAAAAAAACAAATGAATCTTTGCAGAAAAACAACTAAAATTTTGTGTGGATACAAACAGTTGAAAATATTCAGAAAAAATTAGTTTGGAAATGGTTCAATGTTTGCAACGTAAATATTTTCAAAGAAACAATAGATAATTTGGCAAAAACACATCTAAAAAAATATTTAGAACAGTTTAAAATGTCTAAGAGAAGAAACGAAATTGAAATTAAAAATGCTGGAAATTAAAACAATTGAAATTAGCTACAAAAAACAGTTAAATACATTAGGAATAAACTGTTTAAACATTAGTTTAGAATGTTGCAATGAAGAATTAATTAAAGGAACAATTGAATAAAAAAATTGAATCGTAAATGTGATAAAAACTTTTTTAATATTTAGAAAAAAAAATTCTAAAGGAAATTAGTTCAAATAAAAAAAATGGCAAAGTTTGACAAGAAACAATTAATAATTTTATATACTTTTAATTATTGTTTTGAATTTTTATAATTTTCACTTCAAGTATGTACTAAACTTGAAGTGAAATGGAAATGGAAAAACGGTTGCCTATATTATAAACAACGTGGATTTTAATTTTATTCAAAAAGAAAATAATTCAAATTTGCTAACGAAAACAAGTGAATATTGGGAGAAACAATTGAAGAAGTCGAATTGTTCTAACGAAATATTTTTAAAGAAACAATTGATACAAATAAAGCAAAATATTTGTTTAAAAAAATGATTAAAAAAATTCCTACAGGAAAAACGGCGGAAATAAAAACACAAGTGGAGAAATAATCATTTCATAAATTTTTAAATACAATTTAATTTTAAGGTTAGTGCATATATGGTTGCATACAGTGAATTTCAAACATGTGCGAATATTTAACCTCTTTTTATTATAATATAAAAATTGGAATTTGCTAAAGAAAACAATGATATTTTCATTAAAGAGGCAATTGATATAAAACTATGCAAAAAATGAAAAAAATCATAATTTTATTTTAAAAAATCTAAAATTAAAACAGTTGAAAATTTGCAACAAAAAACAATTGAAATTTGGGAATAAAAAGGGTTGAAAATTTACAAAAATGCAATTGAAAATTTCCTAAAACACATTAAAGAAACAATTGATATAAAACTATGCAAAAATGAAAAAAAATATAATTTTATTTAAAAAATAAAAACAGTTGAAAATTTGCAACAAAAAACAATTGAAATTTGCGAATAAAAAGGGTTGAAAATTTACAAAAAAGCAATTGAAAATTTCCTAAAACACAGAGAAAGCAATTTTAGAAATATGGTTGAAAAATTTCTCAAAAAGGCAACTGAAATTTGAGAATAAAAAAAAAACATTTTGGAAATGTCTTAAAGAAGAGACAATTTAAATAAATGTTACTAAATAAAACAGTTGAAAATTTACAACATAAAATAATCGGCGGAAATAAAAAACAACTGGAGAAATAATAATTTCATATACTTTTAAATATGAATTTAATTTTAAGGTTAGTGCATATTTGGTTGCCTATAGTGATTTGCAAACACGCGCGAATATTTAATCTCTTTTTATTATAAAGATTGAAATTTGCTAAAGAAAACGATGATATTTTCATTAAAGAAATAATTGATAAAATATTGAAAAATTTCATAATTAAAAAAACCTCAAATAAAATCAGTTAAAAATTTACAAAAGAAACAATTGAAAATTCACAAAAGAAAAAATTGAAAGTTTCCTAAACACAGCGAACACAATTTTTTAGAAATAGTTAGTGCATATATTGTTGCCTACAGTGAATTTCAAACATGTGCGAAAATTTAACCTCTTTTTATTATAAAAATTGAAATTTGCTAAAGAAAACAATGACATTTTCATTAAGGAAACAATTGATAAAAAAACTATGCAAAAAATTGAAAAATTTCATAAGTTAAAAAAAATCTCAAATAAAAACGGTTAAAAATTTGCGACTAAAATCAACTGAAATTTGCCAATAAAAACGCTTGTAAATTTGTAAAAGAAACAATTGAAAATTTTCTAAAACACAAGCGAAAGTAAGTTTTTAGAAACAGTTGAAGAATTTCTCAAAAATTAACTGTTGAAAAAAAAATGCATAAAAGACAATTGAAATTTGAGAATAAAAAAAGATTTGAAATCATTAGAAGGAAGGCGGTTTAGAAATTACATGAAAATAGTTGAATTATTTCTTTGGAAAAATCTTAAAAGAAACAATTGATGATTAAAGAAACAATTGATATTTTGCTTGAAAACACTTTGGAAATGTCTTAAAGAAGAAACAATTTAAATAAAAATTACCAAATAAAACAATTGAAAATTTGCAACAAAAAACAATCGGCGGAAATAGAAAACAACTGGAAATAATAATAATAATTTCATAAATTTTTAATTTTGTATTTAATTTTTATTTTAAGGTTAGTGCATATATGGTTGCCTATTTATATTGAAAACGAGCGAATATTTAACTTCTTTCTATTATAAAAAATGAAATTCGCTAAAGAAAACAATATTTTCATTAAAGAAACAATTCATAAAAAAAAATGTAAATTTCTCGTAATTAAAAAAAATCTCAAATAAAATTTGCAACAAAAATCAACTGAAATTTGCCAATAAAAAACGGTTGAAAATTTACAAAAGAAACAATTGAAAATTTTTCTAAAACACAGCGAAAACAATTTTTTTAAAATAGTCGAAACATTAACAGCTGAAAAATACAAAAAAAGGCAAATAAAATTTGAGAATAAAAAAGGATTTGAAAATAGTTGAATTGTTTCGTAAGAGAATTCTTAAAAGAAACAATTGTTGATTAAAAAAACAATTGATATTTTGCTAAAAAAAAACAGACTGTTGGGAATTAATTACAAACACTTTGGAAATGTCTTAAAAAAGAAACAATTTAAATAAAAAATGGTAAATAAAACAGTTGAAAATTTACGACAAAAAACAATCAGCGGAAATAAAGAATAACTGGAGAAATAATAATTTCATACATTTTTAAATATGTATTTAATTTTAATTTTAAGGTTAGTGCATACATGGTTGCCTATAGTTTTATTATAAAAATTAAAATTTTCTAAAGAAAACAATGATATTTTTATTGAAGAAACAATTGATAAAAAAAATTTGCAAAAATTGAAAAATTTCGTAATTAAAAACAAAAATTTTAAAATAAAATCAGTTGAAAATTTGCAGCTGAAATTTGCCAATAAAAACGGTTGAACATTTACAAAAGAAACAATTGAAAATTTACAAAAGAAACAATTGAAAATTTACAAAAGAAACAATTGAAAATTTACAAAAGAAACAATTGAAAATTTACAAAAGAAACAATTGAATATTTCCTAAAACACAGCGAAAACATTTTTTTTAGAAACAGTTAAAGAATTTCTCAAAAATTAACTGCTGAAAAAATGCATAAAATGCAATTGACATTTGAGAATTAAAAAAAGATTTGAAATCATTAGAAGGAAAACGATTTAAAATTTACATGAGAGTAGTTGAATTATTTCGTTGGAAAATTCTCAAAAGAAACAATTGATGATTAAAAAAAACAATTGATATTTTGCTAAAAAAAAAACAGACAGTTTGTAATTAATTACAAAAACTTTGGAAATGTCTTAAAGAAGAAACACTTTAAATGAAAATTACCAAATAAAACAGTTGAATATTTACTACAAAATGCAATCACCGGAAATAAAAAAAAAAACAAGTGGAGAAATAATAATTTCATATATTTTTAAATATGAATTTTAAGGTTAGTGCATATTTGGTTGCCTATAGTGATTTGCAAACATGCGCGAATATTTAACCTCTTGTTATTATAAAAATTGAAATTTGGTAAAGAAAACAATGATATTTTCATTAAAGAAACAATTGATAAAAAACTATGTAAAAAATAGAAAAATTTGATAATTTAAAAAATAATCTCAAATAAAAAACGGTTGAAAATTTGCAACTAAAATCAACTGAAATTTGACAATAAAAACGGTTGAAATTTACAAAAGATACAATTGAAAGTTTCCTAAAACACAGCGAAAACAATTTTTTAGAAACAGTTGAAGTATTTCTCAAAAATTAACTGCTGAAAAAATGCAATTGAAATTTGAGAATAAAAAAAGATTTGAAAACGGTAGAAAAGCGGTTTAGAAATTACATGAAAATAGTTGAATATTAGGTTGGAAAATTCTTAAGAGAAACAATTGATAATTTAAAAAAACAATTGATATTATGCTAAAAAAAATACAGTTGGTAATTAATTACAAACACTTTGGAAATATCTTAAAGAAGAAACAGTTTAAATAAAAGTTACTAAACAAAACAGTTGAAAATTTACAACAAAAACAATCAGCGGAACTAAAAAACAACTGAAGAAATAATAATTTCATAAATTGTTCAATACGTATTTTATTTTAATTTTAAGGTTAGTGCATATATGGTTGCCTATAGTGTATTGCAAACATGCGCCATTATTTAACTTGTTTTTATTATAATATAAAAATTGAAATTTGCTAAAGAAAACAATGATATTTTCATTGAAGAAACAATTGATAAAAAAACTTTGCAAAAAATTGAAAAAGTTGAAAAGATCAACTGAAATTTGCAAATAAAAACGGTAGAAAAAATAATTGTATGAACTATTTTCATAGTTAAATGTTTGGAGGGAAAAAATTCCTAAAAGAATAAATGAAAATTTGCTACAAAACAAAAAAAAAATATTTGGAAACAGTGGGAAGATTTCATTTAGAACACACAGTTGAAATTTAAAGAAAAAAAAAACAGTTCAATGCATCAAAGAAATTTTTCAATTGAAAATTCCTAAAAACAATTTAGAATTTAAAAATCGAAATTTGCTAAGAAAAACAGTTGAAAACATTAGGAAAAAACAGTTGCAATTTGATTAAACAATTGATTATAAAGAAAAGTTGATAATTTACTGAAAAGAAACAACTAAAACATTTTTATTTAAAAACAGTTGGAACATTTAAAGAAAAAAACAAGAAACAATTGTAAAAAGAGTTAAACGTTGATGAAAACAAGTTAAATTTGCAAAAAAAATACAATTGAATATATTAGGAAAAAAAAAAAATTTAATATTAGAAATAATAACTTTGTTTTTATATACAAACAAAGTTATTAGTGTGTTTCATTTCTATTCAACATGTATAACGAAGTAGAAGCCTTCAAGATTAACAACAATTTAAAATTAACTTGAAAAAACAATTGATTGATTTGATAAACATATTATAGTCGGAAATTTTCATAAAGAATAAACTGAAAATAAACAAAATGGTTCGATTTTGATTATTGTTTAAGCATAAAATAATCGATTCCAATTCGAGGAATGTGCGATTAGGTAAAAACGTTATCGCCAGATAATCCGTTTTGTTTGCATTTCTCCGCACCGGTGGAATGCACACAAAACGACTAATTGATGCAGACTCGTTATCACCACCATCGTAATTAACATAGGTCGGTCCTTTGTATCAAATCCGATAATCAGTTCGGATAAAGCTCTATACTATATTTATCAGAGGTAGTATAAGGAATTAATAATAATAAAAACGTTTGAATTGGTATACACAACACGTTTAAGATTTTTATTTAATAAAACATAAAATAATTAAGCATTACTAGTATCTCGACAATCATCATCCCTATTTAACACCGGATGACAAGGTGGTAAAGGCGGCGCCTTCTCGATCTTGTACGAATTCTCCATGGTCGTTATATAGCCGGAAATGCTATTTGCACCAGCACCACGATTATACTGTACCTTTTCGTAGATCGGACAGTTGGGTGTCAGGTAACCAGAGTCCATGCGCGGTACAGGCGGACACGGTGAGATTTCCTTATTCCCTAACACGATCACCCTCTTGTTACCCTTAATAAGTGCAGGATGTTGACGGATGATGAAAAATACGGACACGCTGAAGACGATGGCGGTTAGAATTACTGTGGAGGCGAAGGTGGCTATCGCTGTAGTCTTTTGCGCGTTGCTGATCCAAGAGCGTTGCTGCCAAAACTCTGGCACGGTCGTGCCGAAACAAGAGTACGGCGACACCGAGGTCTCCCCATCATAAACCAAACAGAAGGTGTAAGTTTGCGTCCGTTTCAAATCCGTCAAATAAATAGGACGGTTATGCAAATAAGTTATACAATTGCGCTCGTTCGGATGTAAAGAATTAAACCATAAAAGGTGGAAGTTAACCACATCACCCTCCATATTAATCTCGGTGGTGATGATATCGTCATCGATATCGAAAAAGCGAATGTTTAGGCTGTGATTATTCGACTCCACCGCTATATCTACAATGTGCTCCCTTGCAGCACCTCCACGTGGCCGTAGAGGGTTTTGATTAACATCCCTACACGGAACAGTAACCAGCTTCTCATCCGGAATCAACTCTCTGGTCGTTCCATACGAAGTCTCCGTTTTTTCAGTACTAGTACTAGTGGTACATCCAAAATCGTATTCTTCAAATAATATTTCATTATTACAACGTGGAGGATTTTCGTGATTAACGAAGCTATCATCCTTTAAATAGTAATCTTTAAACCACACCAAGTTACAATCGCACTCCCATGGATTATTAAAAGCAACTACGCTCTTATCCTTCACGTTGTCTTTATCGAATACGCGCAAAACTCCTTCGGGTAAAGTTCTTAGAATATTCCCACTAATATCTAAATATCTTAACGTCGTCCCAACAAAAGCGTCTACGTCGATTTCTACAAGGGAATTATCCACTATGAATAGGTTAAGTAATTTCGGTGCGTTCTTAAAACTCTTCGCCGATAATTTACCCAAACGATTGTACCTAACATCCAGCGTTAATAACTCCTTCATATACCCACCATCAACACCGGTGATATTCCTCACGTGATCTTCATCGTTCAAACATTTATTAAATTGCAGTGTATTCAACGCATAAAGCGTTCCGAAAGTACCGCGTTCGATCCAAAAATTACTACTCGATATGAAGACGTCGTAGCGCAACTCAAACGTCGTTAAGGTGTCGATTCCAGTAAACCAACCCTTACGGATGTGATCAATTCCTGGATTGATCATTATCAACGTGGCGAGGTTTTCGAATGGACGACCCGAAAAGACTTCATCGTCTAAAGTTTTGAATTTACAATTCTTTAGGTTTAGTGTTAAAACGGGAACAGTTAACGATTGGAGCCAGTTGATGGTGATTTTTTCATTCGGGAAGTTTATCGATTCCAATGTTAGATCTAAATTATTTGGGCAATTCTAAAAAAAAAGTAATAATTAACTAACACAATTTAAATTTAAAAATACGAAAACATTTCGTGAATCTACAACAATGAGCCTTACTAAGACTACAAAACAAATTAATTTGAAACAACTACTTCTCTAGCTAATACTTCGACAGACATTGAATAATACAAATTAATTTGCGTGTTACAAATAGTACAACTATTAAAGCAACACTAATTTGAATGAAATTATTTCTGTTGAATAAACTAATAAATGATAAAATGTACTTTAGATTGTTTAAATGTAACTATAACATGAAAAATTATGAAAAATGAATTTTAAACTGATTTCATTAAACTAAAGGATTTTAATACATTTTAACACAATTTAATTTGTTATTTCAAATAAAATCAAAGATGGTGACTGATTAGTAAATTAGTAATGAAGAGAATGAGAATTGTTTCAGTTTTTTTTTTTACTTACAATAACTCTATTAATGGAATCCACCAATGAATAGTAATCTGTACCATTACACGTAACGCTGCATCCATTCGCCGTACAAGTATTGGTGTACTTCCTTACGTACCCTCTTATAGGCGCAGCTAAACATTTCCCGAAATCCACTTCCTCTAAACGCCTTCCATCCGCGCATAAAACCGGCCTAATTTTGTTAATCGGTGAACCATCCATAACATACGTAGTTTTAAACCAGCGCAATTCACAACCGCAATTCCACGGATTACCATAAGCCTTTATAGAGTTCGGCTTGAAATTAAAATAATTAAAAGCGTCCTCTGATAAATTTTGCAAATTATTATTGGAGATTTCGAGCGTGGATATCGGCGCTGGCCAGAAGGCATCGTGCATCAATTCCTGCAACATATTATCGTGCAGACTTAAATATTCCAAATTCCACGCGGCTTTGAATGATTGTGAAGGTACATAACGCAAACGGTTATCGCAGAAATTGATCTTCACCAGCTTCGGCATAGTTTTTACAGTGGGTCCTGTTAGATTTAAAAGGTGCTGCCCTTGGTTTAAACAATGATTGATCATCAGTGTTTCTAACGCGGGCATTCCTTCAAGCACGCCCTCTTCTATCCAAAAATTTTCAACAGGACACGCGTCTTCGAACGTAATTTGAAAATCTTGTAGAGTTAATAGATCGACGAACCAAAGTTTTTTTAAATAATTCAAGCGCGAGTTTACAATAATTAATCCACGCAGGTTTGAGAATGGATGGCCCGAAAAAACAAAATCATCAAAATATGATAATGGGTAGTTCTTCAATAGCAACGTTTTCACCCTTTGATCTAAAAACTTCAACCATCCTCTTCTTAACGCTTCATCTAAAAATGCAGGAAATTGGATTGATATTTCCAGCTCTGAATCACAATGATCCTACAATGATAATTAAAAAAATAATAATTTTATAATTAATGTTGAAAACTACGTACATCCACTAAATCATCTAATTGTGTCTTCAAATCCATCCAGTCTACGTTTTTGCAGAAAACTTTGCACCCTTTAACTCTACAGTGTGCGCCGCGATCGCCTCGCTTCCAAAACGGACAGCCGAAGATTTCTTCATCCGAATCTTGGAAAACGATGAGGACCGTGACGAACAGCACGGTGATCACCAGGGTGTAGCCGATGATGATGCCTCCCCTGCGGAAAAACCAGTCCCGGCACGTGAATCCCATCTCCATACATCGGGTAATCGCGCGTCGCATCTTCTGGTGGCCCCCCTCGAACCAATTCGCGCACCAGCTGGCCCTCTAATATCGTGCTGATTAAACTAATTACGACAGGGATTAGTTAATCAACAGGTAAAACCACTCTGCATTTTATTTATGATTAATACACACATTTCAGATAAAATTGGGTAAAATTAACATCTGATAAAAAACAAAAAAAAAGTGACGATTCAATAAAAATATTCGTAAATTATAAAATTGAAAATTTTTCACACTAGTTATTGTGGTAAAACAAAGTGAAAAGTATTTTAATTAATTTTAATCAAAATGTACCACCAAGTAAAATAATTATTTAATAATTCAATTGAAGAAAATTTGCAATTTTAAATCAAAAATTAATCAATGCAATGAATTTTATAAAAAAACAACAACAGGAAACAATAAACATTCCATCATAGCATAAAAACTATATCTTTTTTTCTTTTCTTAATTTTCAAACATCAAAACATTATTTAATACTGATTTATACGTATTTAAACGAACAAAATTGGTTGAAATTATTACTTTATTTCCATCTGAAAGATAAACGACACTGGAAAAAAAAAATTTCGTCGCGTGTCCGGTGAGTGTTATAAATATAAACCGCCTCAGCTCTCTCGTACGAATTTTTCCTTTGGATCCCATTCAAAACGTGCCGTCTATTTGCGTTCGGTCGGCGAGACAAAAGGTCCGCAATGAAATATATAAACGCAAACGATGATAATACAATTTAATTTTATCCTTATTCTTATTATTATAATACAATAATTCAAGGCGCACGTGCGTACGCGTCAACTTAAATATTATATTATATGAATTATTCCGCGTAATCGTTAATTAAATACATTCGCCGCGTATTTATTACATTTTAAATATCGTTCAATTAATGACGGTCATAACGAGGATTTAATTATAAGTTATAGGGCAGAAATTACGTGCGTGAAGTTAATACAATGCGCATAAATAAATACTCGTGTAACGATAAATTTGCAGAACGGTTGAAGCGCGGTGAATGTTTATTTATGTGTATTGCGTATGGGATTAATAGAAAAGCGTTCTAAACATGTATTCTAGTGCTGCATTAATTAGCATGCATGTTTATAGCGAAAAGATGACAGTTGACAAATTACACCACCTAATGGTTGACAGATGATTGTTGGCAAATAACAATTGAAGAATGATAGTAAATTTAAATACATACAATTCTGTTATAAATAAAATACATGCATAGAACGCCTACCTATTGAATAACAAAAAAAAAACAGTTGACTTGTTGAGTGGGTAATTGTTGATGGATGGCGGTTGACAAAAATAACCGTTGACAGATTACAGACAATAGATGATATACAAGTTTTTAAGTTATAGTCTTGCATTAACTAAAATTCATATTTAAAGAGCCTCATTTACAAAATTCAAAATAACAGTTGATATATGACAATTATTGACTTTTGATGTAACCGATGAATTTTAAAAAAATATGACTTATAATAGATGATAGGATCTTTTACGTTATAGAGTAAACTTTGCTTTAGTTTTAGTATGGCAGTTGATAACAATTAATAGATGACGTTTAAATGAGAAATATAATGAATTCTGGAAGATAATATATATTTGATCGCTGGTAGATAGCCATTTAACAAACAAACTAACACACTAACATTCATATTATCATATATGTATTATATTTAGTTTATTTGAATCTTTGTTTGTTAATAAAGATATTGTATGTATATAATATATTCTTTTATTAACAATCTGTCAGCAATTATAAATTATTATCTATCATTAATTGCATTAATTGCCATGTGTCAAATGTCATCTGTTAACTATCGTCAGATATCTGTCAAATATTAAGACTGTTTACACATACACTTTATTATAAGTATATCGTCTATCATTGGCATCTACTAATAATCATCCATCATCATTATGCCTCACCTGTTTGTTATTAACTATATTAATTAATTATATTAATTGTTATCATCTGTCAACTGTCATTGTCTTTTATCAACAGACTTGCCATCTACCATTTGTCATAAATTATGTTATAAACTGTTATTTGTGATTTATTACCTTATTAATTATCAAAATGTTTATAATCTGCCATCTGAAATATGTAATCTATTACAATGATAACTGTCATCTGCCAATCATTATCAACTGCCATTTATCAATTGTCATTTGTCGTTTATATTTAATTTACTGTTATCTAGAATTTGTCATTTATGGTGTCAATTCTTAACTATCATCTGTCAAGTGTCATATATCAACTATAATCTGTTAGCTACCAACTGTATTTTGTCAATGGTCAGCCCTCTACACCCGTCAGTATCTATCAATTGTCTTCTGTTAGCCGTCATTTATTAATTGTACTTAAGTCAAGTTATTTGATTGTCATCATTTGTCATTTTCAACTAACATATGTCAACTGCTATGATTTTCAAATTGGGTAAATTAAAGCACTTGTTATGTTCCATAATTTTATTTTCAGTTTCCTGACACGTGTTTCGATCTTTTACGATCATTCTCAAAGTATAAACTAAATCGATATTTGAAATGTTACAATATATATACAATACAAAATGGTTAGTTCGTGGTAATAGCTGCATTAATGATGTTTTCGGTTTTTATTATTTCGTGCTGGTTGTTTAGTACGTAATCCCCTTTACTAATTGCCCTCTTAATCTCTAATCCTTCTAATAGATTCATCTTGCGACCTTTTCGGCAAATATGGATCGGCTTAATTTCTCCCATGTGGTGTCCTGTATTCTTACAATGTTCCGCTAATCCAGTGTTTCCCGTTTGATTTATAATTGATTTTTTATGCTCTTGTGACCTAGTTTCGAAATTTCTGCCCGTTTGTCCTATATATATTCCTTCACAATTAACACAATTTATACTATATACTCCTGATCTTTTTAGCACATTTTTTGATTCTATTTTGTTATTTATTATTTTTTGGCCAAGATTATCTTTGTTAACTATCACTGTTTTTATATTATGTCGTCTTAAATGTTTTTTAATTTTGGTACTAGTATTGTTAAGGAAAAAGCCTATTCACTGCAATACCACTCCAAGAACTAAAAGATATAATTAAACAATCACTTTCAAAAAATTATCATCGAGAAACAGATATCTTTAATATCATTGAGATTTGCCTAAAACAAAGTTATTTTCGATTTAACGATAAATTCTATACCCAACAAGATGGACTGCCGATGGGTGCTCCAACCTCTCCGTTATTCGCGGAAATTTTTATGAAAGCATTTGAAGAAAACTTGTTAAACAAGAACAATACCTGGACGAAGAACATTATCCATTGGTGTCGATACGTAGACGATGTGTTTTGTATATGGGGAGGTTCAGAACGGCAATTAGAGTCATTTTACAAGTCATTAAATAATTTAAACAATAACATACAATTCACCATGGAGAAAGAGGAAAATGGGAAAATTAACTTCTTGGATCTCACGATTAGTAAGAAAAACAACAGACTACAATACACGATATACAGAAAACCGACCACAACAGATACAATTATACCAAACGATTCTTTCCAATCAACACAGATCAAACACGCTGCAATAAACTCATACATTCACCGTCTGCTATCAATACCATTGAATGAGGAGGACTATACGAAAGAGCTAGACACAATAATAGAAATAGCAATAAATAATGGTTATACCAAGGACACAGTTTACAAAATCATAAAACGCATGAACAAGAAATTAAAAAGAAAACTACTATACAGTTCAGATAGAAAAGAAGACAACATATTTGCAGCAATACCTTTCCTTAACAATACTAGTACCAAAATTAAAAAACATTTAAGACGACATAATATAAAAACAGTGATAGTTAACAAAGATAATCTTGGCCAAAAAATAATAAATAACAAAATAGAATCAAAAAATGTGCTAAAAAGATCAGGAGTATATAGTATAAATTGTGTTAATTGTGAAGGAATATATATAGGACAAACGGGCAGAAATTTCGAAACTAGGTCACAAGAGCATAAAAAATCAATTATAAATCAAACGGGAAACACTGGATTAGCGGAACATTGTAAGAATACAGGACACCACATGGGAGAAATTAAGCCGATCCATATTTGCCGAAAAGGTCGCAAGATGAATCTATTAGAAGGATTAGAGATTAAGAGGGCAATTAGTAAAGGGGATTACGTACTAAACAACCAGCACGAAATAATAAAAACCGAAAACATCATTAATGCAGCTATTATCACGAACTAACCATTTTGTATTGTATATATATTGTAACATTTCAAATATCGATTTAGTTTATACTTTGAGAATGATCGTAAAAGATCGAAACACGTGTCAGGAAACTGAAAATAAAATTATGGAACATAACAAGTGCTTTAATTTACCCAATTTGAAAATTTCGTTCCATCAAGAATGTAGCACAAGAAGTATTGCTATGATTTTGGTTTAATTTACGCTTATCTTTCATTTGTCATCTGTCAACTGTGGTCTATCAACGGTCATATTACCTTGTACTATGTTAGCTGTCACCTGTCATTTGTCATCTGTCATATAATATTTATTAACAGTAATCTGTCTTCTATCAGCTGTCAACTGTTATCAGTCACCTATTAACTGTGATATGTCTTCTGTCAACTGTCAACTTTCATCTTTATGTTATTACCAGTGATTTATTTCTGTCATTATTAATCTGTCTTTTGTCAGCTGTCAACTGACATCTATTAACTGTGATATGTCTTCTGTCAGCTGTCAATTGTGATTTGTCATCTATTAACTATAATTTGTCTTCTCTCAGCTGTCAACTTTCATCTATCATTTATTAAATGTAATATGTCATTTATCAACTGTCATCTGTCAAATATCAACTGTGATTTGTCTTCTATAAGCTGTCAACTGGGATCTGTCATCTATCAACTGTGATTTTTCTTTCAGTAACTGGCATCTATCATCAACAGTAATCTGTCTTTTGACAATTGTGATTTATCATCTATCTATTAACTGTGTTATGTCTTCTATCAGATGTAAACTGTGATTTGTCATCTATTAACTGTGATATGATTTCTGCCAGCTGTCGATTTTCATTTATAATCACAGTTAATGATATGTCTTTTTTCAATCTATTAACTGTATTTTATCTTTTGACAACTGCTATCCATCTGTCTTCTGTCAGCTGTCAACTGTCATCTATTAACTGTAATTTGTCTTCTGTCAGCTTTCCACTGCCATCTATTCACTGTGATCTGTCCTCTAGCAGCTGCAAAAACTGTCATCTGTCATCTACTAACAGTGATATGTTTTGTTATAGCTGCCAACTGTCATCTGTCATCTATCAACTGTGATAGGTTTCGCGACAGCTATCAATTTTCATCTATTGACTGTGATATGTACTTTGTGCACTGTCATCTGTCATCTATTAACTATGATTTGCATTTTGACAATTGTAATCTATTATTTATTAACAAGAATCTGTCTTCTGTCATCTATCATTTATTAACAGGGATCTGTCTTTTGTCAACTGTTATTTATTAACAGTGATATGTTTTGTTATGTTTTCTGCCAGCTGTCAATTATTAACTGTGCTATGTCTTTTGTCAGCTGTCAACTGTCATCTACCTTCTATTAACTGTGATTTGTCTTTTGACAACTGTCATCTATCAGTTATTAACAGTAATCTGTTTCTGTCAGCTCTCAACTGCGGTCTGTCATCTATTAGCTGTGATATGTTTTCTATCAGCTGTCGACTTTCATCTATCATCTATTAACCTTTTGTCAACTGTCATATATTCACTGTAATTTTTTTTAAACTGCCATCTATCATTTATTAACAGTGCTTTTGTCAGCTGTCAACTGTCATCTACGATCTATTAATTGTGATTTGTCTTTTGACAACTGTCATCAGTTATTAACAGTAATCTGTTTCTGTCCACTGTCATCTGTCATCTATTAACCATGATTTGTCTTTTGACAATTGCCATCTATCATTTATTAACAAATATTTGATTTTTGACAACTATCATCTATCAGTTTTTAACAATGATCTGTCTTATGTCAACTGTCATCTATCATCTATTAAATGTGATATGTCTTTTGTCAGCTGAGAACTGTCAGCTATGATCTATATACTGTGATATGTTTTTTGTCCACTGCCATATGTCATCTATTAATTATAATTTGTCTTTTAACAACTGCCATATATCATTGATTAACAGTGATTTGTCTTCTGTCAACTATCATCTGTCATCTACTAACAGCGATATGTCTTCTGTTGGCTGTTAACTGTCTACTATCATCTATTAACTGTGATATATCTTTTGTTAAGTGTCAAATTAAGTGTCAATAGATGATAGTATTAATTATGATTAGTCTTTTGCAACTGTCATCTATCATTGATTAACAGTGATCTGTCTTCTATCAACTGTCAACTGTGTTCTGTCATCTGTCATCTATTAACTATTTATCTTTTGACAATTGCCATCTATCATTTATTAACAAGGATTTGTTTTTTGATAACTGTCATCTATCGGTTTTTAACAGTGATCTGTCTTCTGTCAGCTGTTAAATGTCACCTGTCAGCTGTCATCTATCACCTATTAAATGTGATATGTCTTTTATAAACTGCCGTCTGTCATATATTAACTGTGATTAGTCTTCTGTCAGCTGTCAACTGTCAGTTATCATCTATATACTGTGATATATCTTTTGTCCACTGTCATCTGTCATCTATTAATTATAATTTGTCTTTTGACAACTGTCATCTATCATTTATTAACAGTAATTTGTCTTCTGTCAGCTGTCAACCATCATCTGTCATCTACTAACAGCGGTATGTCTTCTGTTGGCTGTTAACTGTCATCTATCATCTATTAACTGTGATATATCTTTTGTTAAGTGTCATCTATCATCTATTAACTATGATTTGTCTTTTGACAACTGCAATCTATCAGTGATTAACAGTGATCTGTCTTCTGTCAACTGTCAACTGTGACTTGTTGTCTATTAACTGCGATATGTCTACTGTCAGCTGTCATCTATTAACTGTGATCTGTCTTCTATCCGCTGCCAACTTTCATGTATCTTCTATTAACTGTGTGTCTTCTATTAGTTGTCAAGTGTCATCTGCCATTTACTAACAACGATATGTCTTCTGTCAACTGTCATCTATCATCTGTTAATATCTTTTGTTAGGTGTTATCTATCATATATTAACTGTGATCTGTCTTCTATCAGCCGTCAATTATCATTTGTCATACATTAACTGTGAAATATCTTCTATCAGCTGTCAACTTTCATCTATATGTCTTCTGTCATCTTTCAACTGTCATTATTAAGTATAACCTGTCTTCTATCAGCTGTCAAGTGTCACATCTACTAATAGCGATATGTCTTATATCAGCTTTCAACTGACATCTATCATCTATTAACTGTGATATAACCTTTGTTAAGTATCATTTATCATCTATTAAATGTGATTTATCTTTTGACGAGTGTCATTTATCATTTATTAACAGTAATCTGTCTTCTGTCAATAGTCAACTGTGATCTGTCATCTATAAACTGTGATATGTCTTCAGCCAGCTTTCTACTGTTATCTATTAACTGTGATCTGTCTTCTATCAGCTGTTAATTGTCATATGTAATATATTAACTGTGCTATATCTTCTGTCAGCTGTCAACTTTCATGTATTAACTGTGAGATGTCTTCTGCCATCTTTCAACTGTCATTATTAACTGTGGCCTGTCTTCTGTTAGCTGCCATCTATCATCTATTGAGTGTGATATGTCTTTTGTCAACTGTCATTTGTCATCTACTAACTGTGATTTGTCTTTTGACAACTGTCATTTGTCATTTATCAACAGTGATCTGTCTTCTGTCAGCTGTCGTGATTGTGATTTGTCATCTATAAACTGTGAAACATTTTCTATCAGCTGTCAACTGTCATTTGTCATTTAATAACTGTAATATGTCTTTTATCAACTGTTATCTGTAATCAATTAATTGTGACATGTCTTCTGTCAGCTGTTAACTTTCATCTATCATCTATTAACTGTGAGATGTCTTCTGCCATCTTTCAACTGTCATTATTAACTTTGATCTGTCTTCCGTTAGCTGTAAACTGCCATCTATCATCTATCATCTATTGACTGTGATGTCTTTTTTGTCAACTGTCATTTGTCACCTATTAACTGTAATCAGCCATTTCTTAATTTTGAATGAAAGGTTAAATTACAATATATTATTAAATGACAATTAATAGATTACAGATAACATGCGACAGATTACAGAGAGATTATAATATTTTTTAAAAATTCTAAATACCATTTACCTTTCGGTGTCGGCTAGTTTATAATTATGTCAGCTGTAATTTGCTAAGGAAGAGCGAAAGTGAGCAATGGAGAGTGAAAGTGAGCAAAAGAGAGCAAAAGTGAGCAACAGAGAACGAGAAACAACTACTTCTCTGACTAATACCTCGACAGACATTGAATGATTCGAACTGAATTTACGTTGATGTGATTGAAGGAGAGCAAGGGAGAGCGAAAGGGAGCAAAGAAAACGAAAGGCATCAAATAAGAGCGGAAGTGAGCAAGAGAGAGCGAAAGAGAGAGCAGAGGAGAGCGAAATAGAGCCGGGAAGAACAAAATAGAACAGGAAAGAGCGAAAGAGAGCAAAGGAGAGCGAACGTGAGCAAGAGAGAGCGAAAGAGAAAAAGGGAGAGTAAAAGCGAACAACTTGCTCTCAGAGAGCGAAAGAGAGTAAGGGAGAGCAAAAAATGTGCCAGGGAGAGCGAAAGAGAGCAAAAGAAAGCCAAACTGAGCAAGAGAGAGCAAGGGAAGTGAAAGCGAGCAACAGAGAGCAAAATAAAGTAAGAGAGAGCAAGGGAAAGCGATAAAGAGCAAGAAAGAGTAAACATGAAGAACAGAGAGCAAACAGAGAGCGACAGGGAGTGAAAGAGAGTAAGATAGAGCTAGTAATTACAAAAAAGAGCAAGGGAGAACAAAAGAGACCAAGAAACAGTAAAAGAGAGCAACAGAGAGCTTTATTTAGGTAATTTTAGTTTATAAAATGTTATCTGTCAATTGTAGTCTGTAAACTATAATTGGCCAACTATCAGCTCTTAACTGTGATCTTTCTTCTGTCAACTGCTGTCATCTGTCATCTATTAACTGTCATTTGTAATTTTTTTCAACAACAAAGCATTCTACATTCACTTCAATAAATGCAGTCATTTCTATGCAATCAACTGTCATTTTTTAACCAGCCATTTCTTAAGTTTTATTGAATGGACAGTTGACAGATAATGGCTGATAAATGCCAGTTAATAGTAGACGGATGACATTTATCAGATTTATCAGAGTTGCTACAAAAACAAACAGAACAAACTTATAAATAGTATATACGTAAATAATTTTCAAAGAATGACAGTTGACTGAAAGCAATTGACAGATAATAGTTGACAGAAGTCAGATGGCATTCGACACAATTGTTGCAAAAATGCAAATTTTATAAAATAAATTAAAAATAAATATAAAGTAGTAAAGTAAACGTATCCTATTGAACAGCATTTCTTTGTCTTCGATAATGTCAACTGACA